>RSEF01000031.1:42188561-42220505 GCA_003993805.1 Himantopus leucocephalus | reverse complement strand
ATCACTGGGCACCACTGAAAAAAGACTGTTCCTATCCTCCTGGGAGGAGGATGGGGTTTTGTTTCTAAAATTTTATTTTCTGTAAGATATAAATTTTCCCTACCTTAGATACAAACTGAGATTGATCAAAAACTCTTACATATATACACCGACACAACCCCAAACTGAAGGAATGAGGAGTCTGTCAGCATTGAGAAGGTACAGATAGGATAGCAGTCTGGCATATTTGCTGTCCTTCAATATCCTCTTAACTTCAAAGCAGGACCTATAATAAACTAGTCTCAGGGGCAGCAGAAACATCATCATTGTACACTTAATCAACTTACTTCATAAAATTTCTACGCAAAGCATTTTCACTTCAGGAATTTCAGACCTTTCTATTCCACGCTCTCCCCTTTACACCTGCTGTATAATCCCAGAAGAACAAAATATCACACAGATGAGCTAACTGGGATCTTTGTCATCATTGGTTACCATAATTAGTTTCAATCAAGCTGCCTGCCCAGAATTAATTTCTTGCTGACCGGAAGAAAGTGACATTGATGCCAGCCTGCCCACCTGAGCAGGTTTATTTAGAAGAAAAAAGCAAAGTCAAACCCACAATAAAAAAAAAGTTGAAGTTCTTTAAATAAGAGTTAAAAATAAAAAGTAACTCCCTGCAAGCCCCAACCTTCTGCCTCATGGATTCACTTCCCAAATAAATTTACCTGTCTAGCAAGTCCTTTTGGTATATTGTATCACTAACAAATAGTGATACAAATGCTAGTCCATAAAAACATAAAAAAAACATAAAACCATGAAAGTATGCCAAGCCAGTTCAAGTGGTTTGGGGCTAAGACAATTTGCTGTTGTTATCCGTTATAGTAATCAGCCAAATACATAGAATATAAAAGCATTAGCCAGTGCCTCCTGTGCTCCAGTGTGTATTTTGCTTAAAGGGATCCACAACAGTTTACTTAGCTGACTTCAGATGTTTCTTAAATTTTTTAAATTTTGCTACCCTCTTCCTAGGGGTTTAAAAAATAAAAGTAAAAGCCCAATAGAATTGGATCTGGATTTACTGATGCTCTTCCGAATTCACTATCACCATGTCAGCAGTTGCACTCTTTTCCAGTTCCAGTGCATATGGGTTATACTCTTCTTCAAGTTTTCTCTTCCAGATTTTAACTAGGGAGTATTAGGAAAAGAAAAAAAACACAAACAAACAAAAAAACAAAACAACAAACAAGCACGTTACTTTGTAATACTTGAGGAAAAACTTAAAATGAAAAGTCACACTGATTCTCTACTTCCTCCTCAAAGTAATGCTGAGTTAAGTTGGCACATGGGCATGTTGGCCTGTACACCACGTGACATCAGATGATGCAAGAAAGAATACTTTAGGAGTGATTGAGGTGCCACTGTCCAGCCCTCTACTCAAGCAAGGCTAAATCTGAAGGTGGATCCAACTTTAAAAAAAACTCAGAAGTTTTCAAAACTTTGAAAGTAGTTTTAAGTTGCCTAGTATCTGTGATAACTGTCATTGTCTGATGACTGTACAAGCAGAGCTGGAGGAATGTGTTTCTAGAAGTGGACAGCCTTGACAAAACATGAACACTTTTGGACAGGAAGATGCATCTCAAACAGGCTTCAATACAAAACTTAAGTCTGCCATACTTATATAGTATGCATTTCCAGAAAAAAAAAAAAAAAAAAAAAAAANCCAAAAAAAAAAAAAAAAAAAGAAATAAGGAGCTCTGTTAAACCTCCTTGGACAAAGCAATGAGTACCGGCTGCCATCAGTGGATTTCAGAGAAGTATCTTCTCTAAGACTTTCTCAGCAAGAGCTGAGCTCAGGTTTATAAAATTAGGGGAGCGGAAGGAAGTCACAGAAAAGCAGAATTTCCCCCCTTACTAACCACTAAAGTGTCAGGTGTCATTTGTTTCAGTGAAAATGGTAGAATTGAAACGCACTTTGAATGAAAACTGAAGCAAAAACAAGTCAGTAAATACTCACTATAATTTGGTACATCCTCATCAGAGTCCTTGGAAGATGTTTTACCAGTTTCTGATAAGCCATTTTTTCCATATTCAGTGGTTAAGATGCTGGGTTGGGGTTCTCTTAGTCCTCCTTCAGCTTCTTCCTCTAAAGCTGCTACCATATCTTTGTAGGCCTTCCTGGCCTCTGTTGTCAGTTGTACCATTCTATGAAAATGGTCCTATGGAAACATAAAATATTAGCAGATCTTCAATCATACAGTAAGTTTTAACATCTCCATGAAAATCTGTAATGAATATTCCTTACTCAGAACATGTATGTTCATTTATAAAAGTTGAGCAGTGAAGTATGTATAAGGACATGAAAACCAAACTATTTATAAGCATTTATAAAAACACCAGTTCTCTTGAAATAAACGTTTTGGAAAGAGATCTAGATGGAGAGGATGTCAGAAGAGATGGCCAAACTACTTTTTTGAACAGTGTTGAGTGGCTGTACTTCTAAAATCAATGAGCCACTGACCTGGGATAGAATATAAATGTGCAAAAGCAAAACAAACAAACAAAACCTTAAAGTGAGAATATTTTTTTTCCCTTATGGGTAAAAAGTAAAGCTAAACAAAAATATGAACCTACATATTTCAGCTTACCTGAGCCCCATCATAGCTAAAAATTCCCACCACACTCACAGGCACTGCTTTGTTTACACAGCGGCCTAGGGCCTTGCGATTAAGGGCAAAAACAAACGGGATATTCTGTTCACAGGCACAGTCGATAATGTTGTGTAGAGTCTCATCCAACCCACCTGGAGCAGACAACAGAATTAGCAAAGGATGACACTATTCAAGCTGATTACAACTAAAGGCCAGTACTGTTACACAATGGCAAAAAATACCCCAAGATTATGGGTGCATTTTGAAATTACAAGAGTTTATAGGAAAAAATACAAGGATCTCAGTAATAGCATTAGATCTCCACTTTAAAGGAGAATTCAACATTTTTTTCTTAATTAGCAGTGTCCTCAGACTGCTACTATTCCGTATTTTGTTATACGTGTAGTATAGTCTAATGTAGTATTAAAAAGAGACAGCTTCTAAGAAATTCTTTGGAAGTTAATAGAAAGTAAAGACAATAATTAACAACAAATTTTAAACAAACTATCACTGACAACTTATTGTCAATCTGTGGCCCAAAAGAGACTGAAACAGCAGAACTTCTTGTGGTAGCAGAGCTGGCATCAGTAACCTAAACAGATTCTAATTTCAGACAACTTCCCCCACCCCAGATAGTCTTGACTCAGCTCACACTTCAGCTGCACACCAGTAAACAATCTCAAGAAGGAAGGCATCTTTCTATGACTGGATTTCAAAGGCTACAAGTTCCTCCAATAATAATACTGCTGCCAGTATACCGAGTCTGCTTTTTTACATTTCTTTTATTAAACAAACATTTTTTTTAAACTTATTTACCCTTTGACTTAATCTTTTCACAGTTAGGAGAGATGATGACACACTTCAGTTTTTTCAGCTTCAGATGTTTCAAAACTTCTCTAAGACCCATAACAAGCCTGCGTTTTATCTTTGCCTTTACTGGGTCTTTCTGATACAAGCGATCTTGGAAACGAACCAGTTCTTTTAAGAGATCTGTCACACAACTGTCGACTTCTTTACTAAGTACCTGGCTGCAATAACTGGAAGAAAGAATCAATTAAATGTTAAAACCTCTAAAATTACTGGTATGTAACACATAAATATGTAATATGTAAAACATAAACAGTTTACCTTCTATTCTATTCTATGTCTTTGTCTTTTTTTCTATTTCCAATCCAAATACACTTGTTATATACATGAAAACAAAAACTTAAGATTTTTTTCAGTGATTGAGAACTTACAGAAAGTTTTGTTATTTGTGATATCTGGCTCCCCTATCAAACAATACTAAAAATACATACACATATGTACAATAAACCTATATATATATTTTATACCAATATGTATATATGTACATATGTTTTTGTATTGAAGCATTTTTCTGAAGGCATTTATTTTGACCTATATCAAAGTACAGCAACCAAAGTATAGAATTCTAATTTATTTCTTAACAAAGACGGAAATCTGGATCAAATTCCTCATCCCCAGGTTCATATTTTTTGTCTGTCTTCCTATTTCACTTATAAGACTACAGCCTTGCGGTGTTCACAAGGAAAGGATAAAACCAGATGTACTTAATCCTTCTAGTGTTCCCTGTGAAAGATCAGGGTTCCAAATTATTTCCCCCCGACATCTTTTACACAAAGAATCGTTCGGTAAAGAAGGGTCTCAAAGAGAAAAACTAAGGATATCTGAACTGCACAGTCAACAGAAAGATGCCAAGTGGCAAATTCACATAAGATTATGAGAAGAGATCACAAGATCTATCCTGTTATCTCTAAATTTTATTTAAGTTACAAGAGTTTTTATTTACTATCTCCAGTTGATTTCACTAAGTCTCAAAGACAAGTCTACTAAAACACTGAAAATCTAATCTAGAGACACAAAATATTCTCAGCTCTGCTGAATGCTCTACACCCTATAATAAATAGGTAGGACTCATCTGTCCTGTACATATTCAACCCAAACTGTGCTTTCAGTAGAAGTGTTGCATAGACACAATTTACGTAATTTTTAATGCAATCAGAAGTTAAATTAGAGCTAACACATGGTGACAGGAGGATAAAGAATGGCTGTATCAATATTAACCTTTACTATAACATAACTGTGAAAGGCCAGCCATGCCTTTATGGGAAAAAACCTGAACGTTAAAACACTGCTTGCCTAAACTAACTGTTATAAACTGTCATGACTGTATCTCTGACCTCTTCACATATAGTAATGTCTATTTCTTTTTTTATAAGGAAACATATACACACATCTGTTTAAACAAAACTAAAAGTGTTTGCACATAATAACCCATAAATCTTCCCGTTATTTCTCTGCCTAGCCATAACATGAAAACGCAATCTGGCTAGTCACATTCTTTACATTTTTGCCATTTGGTCTGGCAACAGAAAACCAAAGTACACACTAAAAATAAGTAGGGTGTACTACTCATTTTTTTAAATATTAAGCTGGCACTCCATTTATTTAAAATAAGGTACTTATACTTTAACAGAAGCTCCTTATTGTTCCTTAGCCTCTAATGAATTTCTGATCTTTTTTTTTCCTTCAAGGAACATGCATTTTGAAGTGAGAATTACAACAATGTACATACTATTTCTCTGGATATCATTTCTTCGTTTGTGTGTCAGCTTACAGAAAAACTGAAAAAAAATTGTTCTAAATTTCTTCAGTCTAAACTCCAATTAGCGTTGCACAGAATGCAACTGAAGTATCTTGTTTGAAAAACGCTGTATCAGTGGTACTGTGGAAAACCAGACATCAATACAATCGATACTTACTCTCTAAACTTCCTACTATGGATTTTTGGAAGATTGGAGGTTAGCTGCTTTGAAGTCATAGAACCTTCTGTAGATTCCTTGATCCCTGTGTTCTCCAGAAACCCTTCAGCAACTTGTGTTACAGGAACAGCTATCATGTAAACAGATATTTCAATAAAAAGACAGACCAAAAAGCATTGTGAAGAGATTAACTTGTCAAATATGTCTTGAAGCATCATTACTTCAGTATCACAGCAGCTGGTGGTAGTAGGGGAACAGGTCATACATTTTTTTATCTCTTAGTTTTTATTATTGTACCTCTTTTTAAACAGATTGCCAGAGAGATGCAGGGACTCTCATTATAACATATAACAAATCAAACAGGCATAAAAGTGTGGAACAGTAATCAGAATCCCAATTACTCAACTACATTGACTATTACCTTTGGCACACTTTAAACTCTAGACAAGCCCAAGCTGAATCTTAGAAAATTATGAAGTTACAGTTTTCATTTGGTACACATTTTTGAAAGTACTAAGTGTGCTCACTCTCAAATCTCCATCTACATACTGTATTATAGCCTTTTCTTGAAAGGTACCTGCTTGACAATGCTGTAGGAGCATTTCACCTTCAGTAATATTTTCTGCAGACTGACAAACATTATCTTCATCTTTAAGTACTGCTGTTTGTTCTAACAAGTGTTGCTGTTTTCGTTGTTCCCTTTCTTTCAGAATAATCTAAAAAATATATATATAAAAACCAAATAAATGGAATGTCACATAGATAACAAAGCAGTTTCTCTTACCAAGTGTTTACATACAGACCATTCATAAAGAACTTTGGCACTATCATTCAAATTTTACAATACTAGTTTTTTTTTTTTTAATTAGCACATAAAAAGAAGGAAAGATACTCCATAAATCTACATAGAAAAGGACTTTTTCCTTGATAACCAGTGTCTGGGTGGAGAAAAGAATTACTAGGGATCAACCGCAAGGGCAGAACTAAAGTTAAAGCAATGAATTGCTTCAATGCAGAGAAGCAGGTGAAAGTCTCCCTTTTTACCTTTCTTCTTCAGGCTGTCAATTTGAAGCAATTCCGCCAAACACCCAAGTACTTTATAGATAGATAGATATATATACACACACACACATACACACACATGCGCACGCACATACTCTTCCCCCTTATTCCCCTGTTAAAAATCTTGAGTTAGTCTAACAGATCGCTGCCTCTGAATTTGCTGGCTAAAGAAAAAGAAATTACCGTGGATAGCTAAGCCATACGGTACATAGAAGGTAGGAAAGTAGAACATATGCTGGATCCAAACGTGCTACAGTAGGTGAAAGCAATAACCAGTTTCCTGAAACTAATCTTCCTTCTCTGCTTTCATAACTGCTAAGAAGCAGTTATTGTGTATATAACCACTAGCTCAGCTAATCGACCCAAAATTTTTAATTAATTAGAGCACAGAATCTAATTGCAAAAGTAAATTTCTCCATTTGCATTTGTCAAAGATGACCAAAACCCAAAAATATGCTCCCTACCATATTCAGAACACAGCTATTACACAGACAAAGCAATCTTTGTCTTCTCAAACCTACTCTGGAAAATACATGGCATGAGGACAGAACAGCCAGAAGACACGGTAATTAGTATCACCTTCCAGAGCTTGTTATATATGTTATTTATATTCTACAGCTCTCAAATACAATTAAGCAGCACAGAATGACCACTAAACTACCTTCACTACTTCCATAAGAATTGTTCTAGACCAAAAAGTAACCTAGTGATGGAGTGGTACCTCAAAATCCTCTGTATAGAAGATATGACGGGAAGCAACGTGAATGGGCAAATTGGGAAGATACAAGAGAAACCACCAGGTGGATCTAACACTAGTTGCTACAGAATCAGATGACGTTCTGGCTTGGAAGAGCACAGAATCATTAAATGCTATCTTTGTTTGACCCGTTCTTCCCAGTCCTGCAAATAACTGTATCTTATCCAAACCAAGTAAGACTTCTTTGAATGTCCCCCTGTACCAATGATGTGTGGACACTTTTGTAGTGGCACTTCTTCAGCTATCAAGTGATTTAAGTGAGAAAATATATTTTGAGGGAATTTTTATATGCTATTTAGCAAGACTCCCCTCTTCTCCCCTGCCCCCCCTCCCCTTTTTTAAACCAAGGAAAGCTAAAATTCAATTTAGACAAGCAGATGCTGAGACACAGATCTCCATACCAGAAGGTTTAACAGACTCACAGAGTAATACTGATGTTACATCAGCCTAAATTGTACTATTAAAGGTAAAAATATGAGCACCTTTTTAAGACGTGTTGGTCTTTTTGCTTTAGGGACTTCTCTCTGTTTCCCTTTCTTTACCAAAGGAGCGCTGGAATCCAAAGGGTTATGAGGCATCTTTCCTTGGTTTAACCGGTGACTTTTTGTGGCTGTAGCAGGCTCTTTAGAAAGCAATGGTATGGCACCACCAACTAAAATAAAAAAAAGTCTGCATCAGACAACTATAACAAATACCTAAACTAGAATCCAATTCAAGTTTAATGACTGGATTAGGACTAGTATACACATATTAATTGTGTTGCTAGTAAGAATATTCATAGGCAATCCCGTGTCATTAAACAATGTTATTTAATAAAGATACCCCTCCCAAAAGACTGACATGTCCTCTACTTTTATTATATGACTAGAATCACAAGCTCTGTCCCTGAACTCCCAAAAGTAGTATTTGGCAAAACACTGCACTCCAAGCTACCTTCAACACCACACCATGCTGGCTTGGTAAACCTTCAGGAATCTCCCATGTTTCATGGTAATGGCATTTCCTCCTCCACAGATGCTGTACTGTGTTAAGATAAATACTCAGCTGCAGAATTACAGATTTTAGGTTTAATTGCTGTAAATAATCTGCAGCACTTACTCCTACTGTTTGTTACGCCTTAATGAAGTGGCTGAAGCTAATTTGCAGATGGGTAAGGAGTAATGCAAAGCTACGGCTATGTCTTTTTCGCTTAACCAGCACAGCTCCCAGGAGACATCTACTTTACTTGCATTTTTCAGAGGGTTTAGAGCGCAGAAGCTTTAAATGATGGGCCAAGACACTGAACCTGGACCTTCCAAACCAGGACCTCACACCCTAAAACCTGCTGTCCCTTTTCAACTCGCTATCAGTAGGAATCCTGTATCATGTGAGAGCACTTTGTCAAACTTCAGTTACCTGCAATATAAATGAGGTTACATTAGCAAGTCAATGAAGAGGATGACATAAGTATCAGTGGAATGAGCTTGACACCTCTGTGCCTCAGGCAACTTCTCTCCCCTAAAAAAACACCCAAAGCTTCTGGCAGCTTGTCTTAAGCCATCTTTAGTTACTGCTTCCAAAGCATTATATGCTGATCCTCCAATACCACATACAGTACTATTAGCATAGTTTATATATATAAACATACATAGCAACAGTTTACTTCATAGAACTGCTACGTCGCAATTTTTCTGTTTTGGCTCTGTGTAGCAAAGGCAAATTGAGAACTGCCAAGAATGTTGTGCAGTATGTTAGCATAGGTGGCTACAAGAATTAAAGCTGGATTTGAAGCAGTACATAAGTCTACATCCTGCAGACACATATCTCCCTTCACTGTGTACATCACCTATTCATTTCAAATTCACAGTTCTCACGTTCCTGAACTTGATGGCTTTATCAGTTTGTGTAATTTTGCATGATTGATGCATTTCCAAAATGTAATTTAAATTCAAATAATTACTGCTTTACTATGCTGTTCCATCCATACATTATGTACCATATGAAGTAGTAAGTGGAATGAAATAATTCTGTCTGCAGTCACGCTCCTTGCCCTCCTTGTTCACTATGCTTCTGTTCTGGTTACAGAGGTCAGCACAATGACACTTCACAAACTAAAGTTACGTTTTTGGTACACACCAATTCAATGGGTGCATTGAATGTTAAAAAGAAGTATAAAGCTGAGGTAACATCTGCCTTGTACTTCCAGGATATGAACACGCCACATAAATTTATCTTCTGCAGCAGATTCAGACACAGGCAATTTAACATTACAAAACAGGCATTGTGACCAATACCTTTGTGCTCCACCATCTACTCGCCGATCCATGCAGTGTATAATTTTACATAAACAAACCTGGTTATTAGCACCTCTGCAGCACTGAGTTTGACTGACTCAAATGAAAAAAAGAGATCAATCGCAGAAAAAGAATTTTAAAAAACTTTTTACAAGTTCTCTCACTTAGTGAAGCAAAAATCTCATCATTGCTTGGTATTTTGAGCTTTTTATATAAAAGCTCAGCTATCATACTAAACATTGTGAGATTAATTCTCCTGTGGTTAGCTCTCTGAAATAATTTAAAAAAATTTTTACTGAAATAAGGAGAGAAATTTTATCATTTAATTCTAGCAAAGATCATGCTTCCTTTTGCAAAATATACTGCACTAATATAGCCAAGACTAAATTTTGACCTACAATGAAAAAGACACTAAGCTATTTGTTTCTGCTTCCTGGTTATGCATCCACAAGGTCTGAAAGATTCTCTCCATCACCAAAACCTAGCATTTTGTTAAGAGCAATTATTTCACAGTTATCAGGCATGGCAGAACTCATCCTTTGGCTTGGGCTGACGGAGGAGGAGCAAAGGAGCTTTTCCACTTGAGTTACAGCTCTAGGATTTCGAGCATCAGAGGAGCTTAAGAAAGCCTTTGTTACTGTGCAGCCCCTTCCTGCAGGTCCACATCACAACAGCAACACATGTATTTAAGACAAAGCAAAAAACTCCACAAACATTAGTATTTTCATAAAAGCTAAATTTCAATCACCTCTCATATTTATATTAGGTGTTCTCTTACAAACCATTGTCCTGAAGATTTTTCTTTCCCCAAGTCTTCCTTCAAACAATTCAGAATGCCATGCTTTTAAACATTTTTTTTTAAAGAACCTTCATTTTCTTTTGTGTCTTGTGAACTGCGCTCCTGTCTGCATATTCAGAGATCATTACAGATCAGAAATCAGGCTACATTTAACATTTGAATACTTAAAAACAACTCAAGTTGAAAGCAAGGAAATTTCATCATAACCAATACCTGAAAGCACCACAGGTTTAGAAGACTGTTTTGACTTCTCTGTTTGCTGCTTCTGCTCCAAGACTGCCAGCATGCCGCCCAAATCCAATCGCACGGGAATTTGACTCTTCTTACCACTGCTCCTGGATGTTTCCTGAAAAAGTTCAGTACCAATTAGCAATGTCATCCATTTCAGAATGTAAAGACTGTATTTTGTATGGCGTGTAATACACTTTTAACATCTTCATCCACAATCTTTTGATTTTTAACTTGATTCAATTAAAGTTTTTGATCTTTAAATAGGCATCAAGTTTAATGTGAAAAATAAAAAAAATCAGAAACAGTTCAAATAACTTTTGAATAGCTACTGGAATAAAGCATAAAAGTATAAAGTCTTTAATAAAGGAGATGTTTTATGTCAGGCTCTCACTTTGGTCAGACCGCCACCTACCTTTGAAAAAGGAAAAAGGCTTACCAGAATTGAAATTTTTGTTAAAGGTACAGAAAATCTACTCTGTGAATTTTCCAGGTGATTGCAAAACACATATATTATTATCTTCAATGCCTTATTAAAAAGAGCGGTCAACATCTTTATGAACCACCACCTCATTAGCAGTAATCTTTCTGTCTGCTTTAAAGAGAAGGCAAAAGCAGTGTCCCACACTTGGCACCACATTTAATGATTCAGAATATAAAAAGATTACAAATGTATAGCTAGCAAAGACTACGAAAGGGCAAACTACGGCAGCAGAACATGATAAGGAAATGACTCAGATTTTGTACTATTAGAAGTCTTATCCTGGAGGATCAATTCATTATAGCTTCTGTTACAATAGGGTCAAGGAATGTGACCTCCTCCTGAGCCTAGGATCTCATCTTGCATCAGAGCTATGCCAGAACCTACTCACCAATATGAGCTACTTACTGACCTCACCACTGCTCTGCATTTCTCCTCCTTGCCCCAGGCTAAGTGGCTCTCCTTGCCTCCTTGTCTTAATCTGGCAGACCCACTTTTAAGAGGTTTCAAACTCTTTAAGACAGTCAGTTTGGACTGGATTTATGCCATCATCAAATAAGACAGGTGACAGAAAAATTCCAGATATCTGAAACTCTCAAGACATTAATGAAAAACTAGTATCTTTTCCTAAACACTGTATCACAAGCTGGGAGCTAGCAATTACTACCAGTGCTTCTAATCAAGAGGATCTTGTCACTTATCTCAAAGTATGAATACAATTGCAGATATGCTCAGATTTAGTGTTATATTTAAGTACGCTAATTTCCTTTGTCATTTTTACTTGTAAACTTCTTTTCAAACATCAATTAATTTACCTGCATTTTTTTTCTTTCTAATATAGAAGATGAAGCTTGCTTCTCCGATAGTCCATCCACCATGTGAGTTCCTTCCAATGTGGGAGATCGACCATTCCAAGGCTCTTCAGGGAGATGGATCTTTGAAATTTAGAGACAAAAGGTGACAAGGAGGAAGAGAAAATATTTAAAGATACATGGAAAAGGGTGAAGCAAAGGTGATGTTAAATTCAAACGGAACACAGACAGTGGGATTGAGTGTACCCTCAGCAAGTTCGTAAATGACACCAGGCTGAGTAGTACAGTTGATATGCTTCAGGGACAGGATGTCATCCAGAGGGACCTTGACAGGCTTGAGAAATGGACCTCTGTGAACCTCATGAAGTCTAACGAGGCCAAGTGCAAGGTTCTGGACCTGGGTTGGGGCAATCCCCAATGTCAGTACAGGCTGGGGGATGAATGGATTGAGAGCAGCCCTGCAGAGAAGGACTTGCAGATACTGGTGGATGAAAAACTGGACATGAACTGGCAACGTGCGCTTGCAGCCCAGAAAGCCAACCGTATCCTGGGCTGTGTACAAAGAAGTTCAGCCAGCATATTGAGGGAGGTGATTCTCGCCCGCTACTCCATTCTGGTGTGTCCCCACCTGAAGTCCTTTGTGCAGTTCTGGAGTCCCCGGCACAAGACAGACATGGACCCGTATGAGCAGTCCAGTGGAGGCCCACAAAAATGGGCAGAGGGATGGAACAACTCTCCTATGAAGACAGGCTGAGGGAGTTGGGGTTGTTCAGCCTGGAGAAGAGAAGGCTCCAGGGGGACCTTATTGTGGCCATCTAAAAGCACGATAATTTATTGGCTGCCATACTACTTAATCAGACTCACAATTTTCTTTTTTTAGATTTGGAAGAAAAAAATCAGCAAGGCAGCTTCATCTTCAAATATTTGTTACAGAGGAGTATGAGTGGCTTCATGATCACTTGTCTCTACCACTTACGTAAGCTTTGAGAAACCTCCCACTTACGCCTACAAAGCTAAAAGGTTTCTCTCATTTGAGGTGCAAGTCTGTGTAGCACTTTATAACAAATCTGGTTTCAGCAATTACTGTGCCTTTTGCTGCTCATTCCTCCCCACTGATTCAATTTACTGCCTCAAAAAAAGCAAACATGGGGTTTTGGGTTTTTTGTTTTGTTTTTTCTTTCAACCACTAATATTCACAGTGTAATAAAACCAAAGACAAAAATTTCTAGCAGCAAAACCAGTTTCAAAGAAACAGAAACCTGGAATTTCACCTTTACTATTTATGTTATTTGTTTTGCAAGAGTAGTCATATTTCCAATCCCTGTGATTTATGTTTTGGATTCATTCCCTTATTGAACAAATTTCCAAATTAATCCTTGGGATTCATGTCACTCATGTGAAGAAAAAAAAAAGCTTGGATTTATAATTTATGTTAGACTCAAATTCTTACCCTTGGACAGCTTGAGAACCAAGTGTTACACTGTTCAGATGCCCTCGAAATTTGATTATATGAACAAACAGCAAAGGCAGAAATTGAAAGAGTCTTAGTATTACTTTTACGAAATTCAAAATTAAACCAGAACACTGGTAGAAAAATAAACTACATAAACAGAATTCATCTCAACTAACTGTGAGTGTTCACAACAGAGGTGTCTATATTGGAATTAGTATCCCAAATTTTAGGCAGCAGTTCAGAGACAAAAAGGTATCTCCTTTGAAATGATATGAATCTATTTAATACAGTGAGTAGCTCTTCACTCTCCACAGAGTACCTAAGAGGGTTGCCATGGGACGAGCTCCACATCATAAGCACCTACGTTTAGTCAAAAGAATTCCATCTTTAGTCTTATTTAAAACTTGCAGACTTTTCTTGCTTATTTTCTTAACATTCAGATAATGTTGTAAGATTACTTACTTCAGACTGCTTTCTGACAGCAGGAGTAAATGATGGTTTCTGAGATCCCACTCTGTTTCTCCTATCAGAAGCAGCTGCAAGATCAGGAAACTCCTCAGCATCCTAAACAAATAAATCAGAAGATGATTTTACAAGAACTATCAAGTCCATATTCTCAAAACTGAGTTTTCTTACAATCAAATTATTTTCTCCCTGCTTATCAAACATTCATCACAATTTTTTTCACTGTACAAAAATTCAGAAGTCAAGTGCAGTGCCACCAACTATAATCAGCATTACAATGGTTAAGTTGTCTACGCTGCAGCTAATTCAAGGCCGAAAGAGCTTACAAGAGAAATGCTTCCAACAGCAGCTTGTTATTGCTGTCAGCTGATACAAATGATAAGAGGTAAATGGCTCCTAAAGGAGTGTTTTTCAGATGATTTAACAGCCTTGCCAACAACTTCCCTCTTCTTCCAGTACATTCTCCAGCTGTGCAATTCTGCCTTAAACATGCGAGTGGTGAAGAATACAAAGCGCAGGCAAAAGCATCACAACTCTTGACTACAGTATGGAAATAAACAGATAAATCACTGAAGTGATTATGTAGGCTTAGACACAGGAGTAAATTTTATTAGCAGAGGATACATTACCCAGACTCCGGACCAACTAAGTGCAGACAGCCTGGAGCTTGCTCTACACTGGTCACATTGTATCCGCTACCTCAATCATAATGATCCTTATCCACCAAGTTGGTTTTCATTCAATTGCTTCTCCTCCCACTGCTTCTCCTCTGAGAGGCCTTTTTAGCTGTGATACAATACTACTGAACACACTAACACTCCTCCTGCAGCCTGAAAGACTTCATTTAAACAGCCCAAGCAATAAAGCTCTAGCATAAGGACAGGCACACCTCACTTTTAAAGAAGCTTGGAAGTAGAAGATGACTGCAAAAAGGGAAAAATATTCCACAAACACACTCTTCCAGCATAGGGACTGGAAACAGAGGTAGTACTTTGACATTTAAATAGCCCTCACTAGAATAAATTTTTATTTCAGTCTGCCCAATCACTTCCTGAATTCAAATAAATTTCCGGCGCTCGCAACATCCTGTAGCAAAATGAATAATTAAAATCCAGCACTCAGTGTGACGTTAGACCTCCTTATATTTGCTTTTAACTCATCACCTATAAGAACCAGAGGACATCAAACAAAATTAGGAGAAAGATCAAATAATCTACTTTTTACTTCCTTGTCACTTCTGATTCCCACTTAGCCATCTATTTTACGGACTGAGAAGTCCTAGTTTATTCAGTCTTGCCTCCCACAGAAATTGCTTCATATCTTTGATTATTTTTGGAGCCTTTTGTCTATCTTTTTTAGTTCAATTAGGTATATTTTTTAAAGAGCGTGAGAAACTCATGAAAACAAAATCCGCACTATATTTAGACAAGTCCTGTATTTATGTATTGTCATAATCCATTTTCTTTTCTATTTTCCTAGTAACTGCCAGCACTGTTTGCATGTTTGACCAGTACTACCAGCATTGACCTGATTACCAATAGCAGTTTCAATTTTTTCCCCCTCAGAGAAAACACCTCGCTCACGGCCTATCACTGTGCATGGAAAAACAGGATTGCTTTTCTCAAATGCATCCGTCTATGCTCATTAACAGTTTCAATAAATAAGTGACTTTTATAAAACTAGTAAGTGATCCAATATATTGCTCTGGTAAGCTGCCACACATAGCAGAACCTTCTTAGATCTCCTGGGTGCCCCAAAGTTGCATGTGTATGATCCTTTCATGCTCTTCTATTTCACAAGCATCATACAAGCTCACCCATTTTTCAAACTGATGAGCACACACGCATTCCCAGCAAACCAGGAGGGTCTGAAAGCTGTCCCCGACTGCCACAACAGATGCTGCAACCACACCATGGATTTCAGTGCAATGTGTATGTCTTGTTCCATGATTCTATGCCACTTTATTCTACTTTTGTCTTCAATAGTCCCATTACCTTCCTACTACTTCCCATGACTCCTGCCGCTCTCTTTCTGTCTAGATGATAAGTCATTCACACATCAGACATTGTACGGTAGCATATCGTAAAAATGGGGATGTTCTCATGAAGGAAAGAACCTGCAGATCTTTGATTCTACCCATAATTCTCTGAAACAGAGGTCTGCAAACAGTAATTTCTTGTGCCATTCCAGGACAATGAACCACACAATGAAAAGAACATGCAGCCACAATTCCGCTCCATGTTCCATGTTAAAATGTACAGAACAGAAGCCAGACAGGAAGGCTTCTTTATGCTGTCATTTCACAGACTGAACATTATGTACGCTAAACATATAAATGAACACATGTACGCAGCACTTTCAATGAATTGGGCCTTCAATGAAGCACTGTTAAACCACGGACCATACAACAATCCTCTAACGTGGGAGAGCCCAAAGCCTTCATGATACTGATAC
This sequence comes from Himantopus leucocephalus, assembly GCA_003993805.1. Taxonomy (NCBI): domain Eukaryota; kingdom Metazoa; phylum Chordata; class Aves; order Charadriiformes; family Recurvirostridae; genus Himantopus; species Himantopus leucocephalus. Next base: position 42,204,308 of record RSEF01000031.1, on the reverse strand, counting down.
ACAGAAGTATCAAAATATTAATATGCACATTACAGCTATATGACTTTGAAAAAGACCCCTGAAATCAGCAATCAGGGATGCATACAGTGACAACTGTGTTCCATAGAGATTGCTTCCAGATGTGAGATGGGTAGAATTGTAACACCAGTACCACATTCTTTAAAACTGACGCACACTATGGTACCCAGTATATTCCCCGTTCCTTGTGCACTTTGCTTTCTGCAACAGATACTACAGATTATTTTCAATTTAGGAAATTTGACTTTTATTGTTACCTGTTAACATTCAGACTCTCAGATGCCTCATTCCAAATTTACTCTAAGTGTCTTCAGCACTCTGTGCTCCCTGAATATGTGGTAAGTCTAAGGCACAACTGTTCCCTACCAGTAACTTCTGACAAACGTCTCAACTGAAATGGACCTGAACCAATATCCTCTACAAATTGGATTTGAACTTAAATTTGTACAAAGCTGTGTTAACATCTGGGCTTCCAATACACTCATAACACTTAAAAGAACAACAACAAAAACCTCTTCACTGTACCTCAATCCTTGGTGGTTCCTGTATTGTAGTGGATTCATTTTGAGGTTTCTCTACAGCAGTGGGTGACTTAGGTTTTTTCTTCTTTTTCTTCTTTTTTTTCTTCTTTTCTGACCCTTCCTCAGGCTCAGTTTCACTAGCGTCATTTTTTGTTTCTGACTGCTGAAAAAAATCATGAGGTGTGACCATTAGAAATTGATTTATTTCAATACCGCCTACCAAAATAAATGCAAGTGACCACACTTACACAACTAAAGGGTATCTTTAGCAAGCCAGACTAGGACATTAAGTGGACAAGGGAAAATCAAGATCTCTTAGAAATTCAGAGCTACTGTAAAAACTCTTAATTTGAAGAACATTGTATGGTTATCAGAATTTATTTGGACTACTGAAATTTCAGCAGAAAATATCCACCCAAATAAGGCAAGAGTTCCATGTTTCATGTCTCATTCTGAGGGTCAGGAATTTGAAAAAGTCCAGCCTAAAAGTAATGTATTCAAATCAGCTATTTTGGAAGTTTGTGTTGCTGGAGCAGCACTGCTTTTTTGACTTGTTATTCTTTTCCACTACAAGAGAGGAAAAATTCTAATAACGACAAGGTAACTTAATATTAGTTCTTAAAAGCTACACTAGGAGTGGACACTGTACAGAGCTCAGGAAAAAAAAGGCAATGTCTCACATCAAGAGACACAATCATACAGTGACAGAAATTAGTTTAAAGCAGACAATTCTCAAGTACCTTTGCTTCACTATCCTGCTTCCCTTTGCCTCTGGAAAGCCCTTCAGATGCTGGTGATGACACAATTTTCTTTGGGGGCTGTGAAAGTACCATGGCCCAAGACACATGTGGCTGAGCAGAGCCATCTGCAGGTGTTTCAGGAAATGCCATTGGGAAAAAAAGTGATATACAAAGATGTCACAAAAATATTTCTCAAATATTCAAAAGAAAAAGGATCAGTAATGAATTAATCAAGGATTAGAAGGTACAGAAGAGAGCCATGTTTCTCCTTAGGAAGGACTGAAATAAGACACACATTTATTTCTCCAGAAAACTTTCCAGAATTGTAACTACTCCATATGTTGTCCAGCACTACATACATGTATTTAGCCCAATTAAATTATAATTGGAAATCTATACTGTGTCATACTAACGACATACAAGTAAATCCATACTCACTTTCTAAGCTATTTTTCTTTAAAATAATGAACTTATGCTATATTTAGATACAAAATTCCTTTAATATTTATCCCACTCAGTCATACGGCTTCCATGTACAAGGCCACATCAGTACATTCTAAAAACTTCCCAGTTTTACAGACATATAAACCACCTAATGACTTCCTAATGTGCCTCAGTGTACAAGAATTTCACCCACTACCACTCAGAGGTATCAATGTTTTGAAAGAACTAACACTTAATTTTGTAAATATTCCAAACACACAGCAAATGCAGAACAAAATCTATTTTTTTCTTTAAGAATGAGAAAAACTTTCATTGAACAATTGCATTGCAAGGTTTTGGTAGCGGGGGAGCCTGCAGGGGTGACCTCTGTGAGAAGAAGGACACTGCCAGCCCCAGCCAGCTCCAAAAGAGACCCAGACTAGTGCCTGTCTGTCTCTGTATACACAGAAACCCAGTGAGAGGCACTTAGATAATTCAATCCATAATGTTTGTGGTGCCTCTAAGTCCTGCTGAACAGAACTTTTTTTTCACACAATTCTGGATTTAAGTATTCCGATTAAATTTAAACACCTACTTGTAACTAGCCACTTGATAGTTTGTGGCAATTTGGGGTTGGAGGGGCAGAAAGTTCTGCATCCCAGAGCCAGACAACCAGTAAGCAAAACCAAAAAAAAGGGGATATTTCAGTTTCACAGTTCTCCACAGCTATCCTTCTTTGTTTAACAGACTTGACAGAAATAACAATTACCAGAGAATAATTTTTAGGTACACACTAGATTGCCAGCTATTTAAAACAAATCTTCTTACCAAAACTGATCAAATATTTACCTCTCATTTATTCTTGAAAAAAAACTGAAAATGACTCTACAGACTTCCAATAATCAATAAGCATAACTTTCCTCTTAAACAACATGGGAAGCAACTACTGCAACATTTGCCCTTGAGCATCAATGAAACAGCAGAGAAGGAAGATAATCCCAGTTCTGATCTGCTGATGAAATCTATAAGCACGAATGAGCTATAAGTGGTCATATCATCTGAAATAAACTGATACAGCTTTATTTGTTTGGTTTTTTCTTTTGTAATGAGCTTGCTCTGTAATTCTTTTTTTACTTCACACATCAACAGCTGCTCAGAACACTTTAGTTTTCCAAACTGATGAGATGCAACCAGTTAAAATATGAGGAAATAATTTGTGTCTGGAGCACTTACCTCTACCATCAAATGAAGAGGGAATTAAGCTGGCTCCTGTTTCATCTGAAGCTTTTGATGAAGCTTTGCTTTCCGCAGAACTACCTTCCTGTAAAATAGGCAGTCAGGTATCATAAAAGTAGGAATAAAAATTACTGACCTAAACAGAACTAAACATAAAAAAAACCCATAAATTAAAAAATCCTCAACCCGTGCACAGATAAAGGTGTAGGGAATTCTGCAGCCTGACTCTTTTTGTTGCTTTTCTTAGTGGAACCATCATTTTTACCCTATAGCATTAAAAAAAAAAAAAANAAAAAGCAGATGCCTCACCACTGCTGCACAAGCAAGACGATGCCTTCTGATATTTTACAAAAGTATGCAAAAAATGATTCTAAGAACACACAAGAAAAAGTTTTAACGTTCTAAGTACATTAAAAACAAAGTCCATCATAAGATTCAAACTAGCAATGAAAAAGGAAACTCAAGTGACAGCAGCAAGGTCTTTTTTCCATCACAGGCAGTTTTCCACTGAGGCACTGGAAATATTATGCTGTTTGGATCCTACAAAATTATTCACCTTTAATCACCGTTGAAAACTCTGATTTAATATATGTGACACACTGCTGAATGTGTTAGTATTGTATTTACTATCAAATAGGGAACCAGGGAAATCAAGAAAAAGAATGAAGTTAAATGCTTATGTCTTAACAATATTTTTTCCTCCTTTTAGAATTCAGTTTATTATTTTTATCCTTCAGCACACAGCAATTAAGTACAACATTGCAGACTTGAAAAAAATCTGTTAAAACTATTGGATAAGTGGCTGCTTACCTATTATTACCAGGCAACAGAGAAAACAAGAAGCAGTTAAGAAACCTCAGGAACATATGTGCTCTGCATAGGCAAGACAGAAGTCTAGACCATAGCAGTATCAATCTAAATTCTAACAGTACTTGACTTTCCCCTATCTACTGGCAGCAGAGACAAGGAAAGAAGAGTGAGAAACTGTAAACGAGGAGACAGCAAGCACTGACACCACCATCTACAAAAAGAACTGTAAAACCTCTAGCTATGAAACTCCTTGCTTGCAAGGTACTTAAACAGGTCTTAGATTACCATATTGAATGCAAAATACTTGCATTCAGAAATCCTTGAACTTTAGACAAGTTTTATTTTTATGCGTGCTGCAACATGAAAGCATCAGCTAACCTCTGTGTTCAACAAAAGAGACATCTGTGGTTGACTAAGGCACGTAACGGTACTTTCCGATGAACATATTGGTCCACTTTTATGCTGTACATTCAACATCTCACTGCTTCCCGAACTCTGTGACTTGCGGAAATCCAGAACAGTAGGTTCAAATGTGTGTACAGGAAGACACTCTGTTTTTGGAGTCTGAGTTGACTTCTTGTTTGTAGTTTTATTGAACCTGTCTGAAAAAAGCATGTAAAGTCTAGATAATTAAACTTGCTTATGATCATTTCTAGGTATGTTTTACAATACACTAGTTGACATAACTACAGTAATTGCCAGCAGAACTACTGCAACACATAGTTCCTATTAAAAAAACAACCTAACATTTTATAACCAATGTGTATACACATTGGTCATACTCAACAGGAAACTGTAAATTCAGACACTTGCGTAAGAAATCTTTCATATCAGTTTACATGAATTTCTACAATCAGCAAAAAGACATTAATTCACCATCCCCTGTCAAAAAGTCACAGAGGAAAGAAATCCTGTCCCTTAATTATTCTAGATTTAGAAACATGGTCACAAACTGGAGGTTATAGCACAGTCAACCATTTTACGTCTGTTCGATGTATTTCTAAGCAAACAAAACATTTGTACCTGGCTTCGCGGAATCTCTGCTGCATGCGGAGGTCTGGAACGAAGCCCCGTTCACAATTCTGACAGAAGAGTCATCTCCATCATGCTTTTTCTTGTCTAATTTTTTCTCACTCTCTTTTGATCTCCTCTGCTGCAAGTATTTGTGACATATTTAGTTGATTTTACTTGAACCTTGTAAAGTCACCAAGTTTCCCTTAGCTTGAGTTAACAGTTAACTACCTCTGCACCTGGAGCTTGACCAGCAAGTTAATACAACATAAACAGTTAGTATACCATAACCACAAATAACCAATAAAAACAGGATCCGCCAGTTAGAGATTTGTTATTTATCTACCTTGTCAACTGTGTCATTTTTAGCACATATTATAGCCCAAGCAAGAAGGATTATTCTGTATGTTTCTAGACAACTGTACTTTTAAGAGCTCATTAAACAGAGCATTTCCAATAGTTGAAAATTCTTTGGTCTTAAACCATCCAGTCTCCTTTTCAAAAACTGAGTTTCTTCTAGAACACAGCTAAAATCTTAAAAGCATCCCAATCTTTTGACTAAACTACTTATTATGGGCAAAACTAGGCAAGACTTATGTCACAACACCCAAAACACTTGGCACAAACACAAAGTAATTAGAAAAGATACACCTATATGATCCCACTAAAGGAAATGCATTCACCTATACTGTAAAGTCCTGAAAGCCTTGTGGTCCTTGCAAGAAACATAGTTTGGCAAAGCTGGGCTCAGGAATCAGTATGGCAGGCAGAGAACAAGCACTAGGCTCACACCTATGCTACGTATACTGCATCAACCTAGACGAGTAGCTTAACTCTTTCTGATCACAGGATGCTGGACCAAATTCAAAGTAAATCTGGCAGCAACATTATTTTCTTGGGTGGGAGGACAAGGTATTTGCTGACCTCCAAAGCTATACTGTTAAAGCTTTAGGAGATGTGGTCAAATTAACACAAAGCTCAATCATTTCTCTTCAAGCTAAAAAAAAAAAAAAAGACAGGGAGCAACAACAAAAAGACTGTCCAACAGTAGACAGCTCAGCCTAAGCCCCTACAAAGATCACAGAACTCCTCCCAGAAGCTAAACTAAGTTTCTTCATATTACATTACCTGTGCTAATGCTGAGCTAATCACCTCCCCAGACAGCTTCAGTGTTTACTTTTTCTCTCAGCAAGAAAACTACTAATTTTAGGTCTCTGGCCTTTGTATCTTACATCTAGTAATGCTTGCTTAGGACCTAAATCTTACAACTGCCTCTACACAGGCTTGACCACAGTTAAATTACCAGGTCTCTGCCTAAGGAGTAAGGTCCACCAGAAGGATGTGACTGGAGAACAGATTACTTGAACCTGTTGGAAACAACAACAGCCTTACAAATCCAAGAGACAAAATGTCTAACCACAAAGGGAAATGGATTAATAATACATTTAATTTTTCCCCTGTTTTTTGTATTTTGAGGAGTTTGTCTATTTTTTGTTCAAACACATTATACAAGTTTCAGGAAATTTATCCCCAAACAGGCACACACAAAAAATGACCGAAGATGTCTACTGAACACTTGTTTTACCTCTGATTGAAAGAGAACATTTCTAACATGAACTTCTTGTCCCTCTCCACAACAATGGAAGTTCCTACTCTCTCCTGGATTGTTTTCTACCTATAGCTGGTCTTAGAAATCCTTTAACGACAGATGTGGTCTCATCACTTATCAGCCACATAGCTGATTACAGCCACCAGGTGTCTCTTAACTCAGACTCATGGAAGCTGCCACTGGGCTCAAAGAAAGCCCTTTCCCCCTGCCCCCCCCAGCCCAAATAGTGAACAAAGGAAAGCATGGTTCACAAATAAATAGTCCTTTCTTCCCCGCCCCCCCGATGCTGCTTTCTGAGGAAAAAGAATTAAATTCCTTCATCTTCCAAAAACACTGCTTGAAAAACTTCATTAATTTGAACTGTAGAATGCCATTAACTTTTTTGAAATCTGAAGTTAGGCGCATTACTAACATCCTCTTTAAATGCTATTCATTATCACTACAAGAACAGAGAGTGATCATTCACTTTAAAAAATGAACCAAATATTTAGAAAGATGGATTTAAAATAAAAATTTAATTTTAATTTTTAAAAAACACGTATTTGCTCACCTTTGAAAGATTCTTACTTGCTTGTCTGATTGGATACGTTTGCTCAGCAGATTCACTGACTATTCCTGAACCATTATAGTGTGTTGAGTTGTTAGAGTGATATTGTGAGCCAGCTACTGGATATACATTTGAAACAACATCAGGTGAGTAAGAGCAGCTGGAGTATTCACGGAAGGCAGGATCTCCCAGAACACTATGTGACGGACATTGAGAAAGAGATGAGAAGCCATCTCAGGGCAAATCTTCAGCATACACTTGTTGCCTAGATAAATACATCACTCCTTGGCTGAAGAATTTGTTTAACAAGAAATCTATATTTCAAAGAAAACTATTCCATGTTACTTTAATTAAGTACTACTATAACCTGCTTTAAAAAGAATTAATTTTGTTTTGGGAAAACATGCAGTTAAGCAAATATTTTGAAACATAGATGTCATCTGTCTCCAAGTTTCAAAGCTAGTCTGCTTTGCAGTTACAATCCTCATTTCTATTTAAGCTTATCAAGATCCTTTGCACTTGTTTTCAGTAAGCTTTTTCTTGTGAAACAAACCAAAAGCACAGTACAACTACATGGCATGCATTACATACCTTACTGAAAAAATACAAAAAGTAAAACCTGTCTTAAAAAGCCATAATAACAAAGTACGTGTATAGCAATTTATGGCATATAAGACATGTATGAAATACAATACAGAATTATAAGAAAATCATTAACTGACCTGCATTTAATCATCACAGTTTACGAAAACACAACATGTCTGGGGCATGCCTTTTTACTTCAAACATATATTGAAAGTTCCCTTCCAATTTCCTCCTACACTTTGTACAGAAAGTATATGCCGAGATTCCAAATTGATTAGGGAGAAAGGAAATTTCTCATCTTAAGAAAGCTGCATTTAGTTTTTAAAGCTGTTTACCATTAAGTGGCCAGCTTCTGAATCTTGGGTAGGTAACGAAAACCAGAAACTTTCCCATCAGAACAAGAGACTTCAGATAACATGTTCCTTATTGCCTGTTGCAATTCTGCTAGACTGTAGTCAAAACACCTATAATCGTAGTTTACACACAGAGAAGAAAACTAACAAATGAGAGTAAAAAAAATGCCCCTGTGGCTCATTCCCAACAAGGCAAAACATTCATCAGAATACTGCAGCTGTCTCCTGTTGTTTTTTTTAATGCTAATTGATTTAATGCTAATCCTGTTTTTTCTAATACATAGATCAGGCCATACTCACCTCAATGTCAAATTTCTATTATAAATCAAAATGGGTTGAAAACACTGAGATTTCCCATAGGATAAAATGAAAGCCTACAACGAATGTGTTTGCTAAGGCTCTAACTGAACTTGTGAGGATGTACCAATAACTTTTTGGTAATTGCAAAACGAATCCAATGCTTAGAGCTTTGAGAAGCAACTAGAGAACTACGTAACATCACAAGACTCTTAGAAGACTCAATTATTTCCTATCCTACTACATAGGCTTTTTTCTAGCTTGCTCTGGGGTTAAGAATACCTTTGTAAGTCTACCATGAAGGCTTTCTTTCCAGGCTTTATTAGAAAAAAACTTCTAGAAACCTGTAGCATTCTTACTAAAACTGCCCTTCTGAGGACGCACGTGTTGTGGAGAGGAGATCCATACATTACTTAAATACTTTACAGCATGAGAAACCTTCTTGGAGGACCTTCCTCTTCCTTGTATATGACTATATTTACCCCAGCCTTGTCATAACACAACATTCTTTCACCCAAGGACTGGATTCAGCTACTTCCAAAGCACAAACAAGTCAGATCAATCATTACAGACTAACAAATCCTCCATAACACACTGTAACAATACTGTAACAATACAGGCCCTTGGGAGCAAGGGACAAGGTACCAGATATATGCCCAAAGAACATAAATGCAAAAACCTAAATCATGAAGACAACGCACAAGCGTTCCTACAGTTATAATATTAACGTATCACAGGTTTGACTCAGTAAGAGTATTCAGTGTCCTAAACCAGAAGGTTAAAACCCCCCAAGAAGTAAGATTCAGAAAATACACATACTTATCCAAAGATGGTTCCTGAACAAATGGGTAGCATGTAGGTAAGTACCTAGGAAAGACACATGCTTCTGAGGGTTCTGACCATGCCACAGTTACGGCTGCATGTATTGGAACAAATGGTTTGACCTCTGCTGACAACTTGATGCCCTGAGAAACAAAACGTTTTTTGGCTACATGCATTTGGAGATTAATAAGTGAAAAATACTCATCCCTGTGAGCTTACCTGTCCTAGGAAAGTGTTAGTTTGCTCTCTTCTAACAAAACATGCAAAACAGTAGAGCTTACCAAAAGGAAATGGAGGAAGGTGGAGAAACAAAACCAAGGAATTCTAAGATAAATGTGACTGCTCTGGAAAGTTATTTCCTTTAATACCCACATTTACCATGAAATACTCGCAAAGGTCAGTTATGGAAAGGACAGAGGCTTGCTTAAAACGAGATGCAGTAAATGCTAGTACAGAAATTCTACTTTAGATTTGAACAATATAAGCTAAAGCTTATAATATATACTAGCACTACTGTAAAATCAAACTCTAAAAGTATGTAACAATAATGGCTTTGTGTATGTCTGTATTTTAAGGTAGTCTGTCTGAAATCAATACTCTATATTGCCTTCTCATTTCTGGCACACCACCAATCTATTAAGAAGAACTTTCCATTTGTTCTGAATTACCATTGACTTGAACCGGACATGTATATATGGAAGGCCATTGAAATGAGACTTGAAGTGTTTATTGCCATTACAGTGTTACACAGCCTTACTCACCCTAATACATGCCACAAGTCTTCCTATAGCTGATTGTGTATTTTGGGGTACCTGACACACTACATGAAACCTGGGACTTTTTCACATGTCAAAGGCAATTTCAATAATTAACACACAGGGCTTTTAACAATATTCAGATCGTATTGTCAATGCTTGAGCATATAAACTGGACTCCCTGCACCCTCTAGTAGCTCAGCAGTCACTTGTATCTTTAACACTTAAAGAGCTCTGACAGCCTAAAGTAAATTACAAATAACTTCAAGTGCTGCGGTTTCTGAATTTACGAGGCAGATCCAAATATACAATGACCATCCACTGTAACAGAGACAAATAAAATGTGAAATTGGCGCAGTTAAGTATACTAATATGTATGAAAAGCACAAACTTGGGAGGTAATTAAAGCAAAGTGTTATTGAACAATTATTGAGAATACCTCATTCACCAAACACATGGTGTATCACGGGAAGCAACTGTGTCTGCAGGCTGATCGCTAACTTTAAAGACCTCCGAGCCTGACCAGGAAGTAAGTCCCTGTGCAATGCAACGCTGCTGTTACTGGTCAGCATTTGTAAACGCATTTTTAAAGCGACTGGGATGTCCACATCGCCCCGCAAACAGACTCTCCACTCTCTGCGTAAGCAGCGGGTTTCACACTTAAGCTCGCTGGAAGTTATGTCCCGTGTTCCCGCGCCCAAGCGGTGCGAAGTGACTCGCTGTGCACCAACCGGAGCTGCGCCTCCCCGCCCCCCCCCGCTTCTGCCCTTCCCGAAGGGGTTCTCTCCCTGTCCCGCACCCAAGGCCGATTCAAGGCGCGGTGCGAGTGGCCCGGCCCGGCCCGGCGGAGGCCCCGTGGGCAGGCGGAGCGCTCGGACCGGCGGGCAGACCCCGGCTTCCGCCAGCCCGGCCGCCGGGCGAGAGAAAGGCGGCCCGCGGCTCCCGCGCCGGCGGAGGCGGCGGCTCCGCACTCCCATTACGCAATAGGCCGGGAAGAGTTGGGGAGGGAGCGGGGGACTACGCGGTGCTTCTGCCACCGCTGCCGCCGCTCTTACCTCGCCGCCTCGGCCCGCGCCCGGCCGCCTCTCCGCGGACATTGCCTGGGCAGGCCGCCGCCGGCCCCGGCCCACCGCCCGCTCCCCTGCGGCCCCGAGCTCGGCGCAGCGGCGCGCCGCGATGACGTCGCTACCGAAGGGGAGAGGCGGCGGCGGAGCGGCCGGAGAGTCGCCCACATGACCTGCGGCCGCGCGCTGGAGAAGGCGGGGAGCCGCCCCGGCGCGCGGGCCCGCCAGAGAAGGGGCGAAGGGCATAAAGGCGCGCACTTAGAGGGGACAGATGGGCAGAGCCTTTTAAGGACCGCCGGTGGGACACGAGAAGACACCAGCCAGGGCTCTGGAGCTGCAGCCCTGGGGAAAAGCGCCGCTCAAACAGGATTGTTACCGCTGCGTGCGTGGCCCTGGGAGAGCCCCGCTCCAGCGGGTGAGGCTATAAAGCCTTACACAGCAGCACCGAGCACCTCGTACGGACCATTTGACCACCGCTGAGATGGACATCTCTTGCAACTATAGAGGAAAGACCACGAGGTTTATTTTCCTCACCAGATTTGGCAGGTTACTTACCCTCTATCCATCATCACAAAGACCTCGGTCACAAGCAGGCATCACTCAGGGGGAGCACGTTTTTGTTGGCCTTCCAGATCCCGCACAGCTTAAGACTAGCTCGCATTTGCGATGAACCAGACACAACCACAGCTACTGTACAGAGTTATTCAAACACCAAATATACTGAAGCTCCTTTTAAAAACATCTGATCTCATGGCTACTAGTACAGGGTCCCAAGATGCCACAGTGACCATTTTGATGCAGTTTATTACTTGTCAGATCAAGTCCATCCAGCAGCTCACCTTTGCTGGCACACAGCTTCCTAAAAAAAGGACCAATCAGAGTTTTGCTGTGTTAGCCCTGACCTTCTTTATGTCAAGGCAACAGAGTTTGAACTGTTCTACAACCAGCAGCTGCTTTTGTCAGATGACAAGTAACCTGTTTACTTTGACAACAGTCCCAAACCACTACTGCCTACACAAAGACAGGGTACAAGCTGGCTTCCCAGAAAAAAAACGGGATGCAAGACTGGAAATGCAGGCCAAAACCCCAGGCTAAAATGTTTGCGGCATAAAGATAACCTGGTGCTACCGAAAAAAAAACGAAACCAAAACCAAGCATGAAAATATCTCTGTGAAATATTAAGTACTACTTCACACCCTAAGACAAGTTTATACAAAGTCATTGTTAAATATGCTGTGTTGGAAGGGACCAACAAGGATCAAGTCTAACTCCTGACTCCACACAAGGCAACCTCAAAGTTAAACCATATCTCAAGAGCATTGTCCAAACACTTCTTGAACACCCACAGGCTTGGGGGCTCTAACACTTTCCCAGGGCCCTTGTTCCAGTGCCTCACCACCCTTGCAGTGAATAACTTTTTCCTAATATCCCCTCTGAACTTCCCCTGATGCAGCATTAAGCCATTCTCTGTGTCCTGTCACCAGACACCTCATGAGAAGTAGGATGACAATAATCATTGCAGAATAATTAATCCCACTATATCAACTACATAATCTGAGCATGTCAGAAGCTAGTCAGAGCATTATTGCCACGGCCAGCTTTCTTTTTGGATTGCCCACAGTTCCCAGTTCCAATCAGGGTTTAGGAACTTTGGCCTGTAGGGCAAAATAATTCTTGCAGAGAAACAAAACAGGTTAACCAAGTTAATTTTTTCTGAAGTAGGTACTCTTAACATGTTAGACCATGAGTATTTGTTTTGCCTGGTGAAATTAGGAGTCTAGACATTTAGGTTTTATAGATCATTAAAAGTGGTTTATTTCTTTATGTGTACTACTAAACAGGTGAGCCATTTCATTTGAACATGCTATACTTCAGCAGAAAAGCTGAGCACAAAAGTTATTGAACACAGGTAACAAGTGATCTTGTAACGAGAACATGCAATATGTAAATTCTAACAAAATTCACTGAAAAGTCAAGTAGGCACTGACATTAACGTTACAAAAAGATAACTTCATCACTCTTTGAACACCATAACAGCCTACTTGGAATTGCATTTGACTGAGCTTTATCGCTGTGAATAATACAGCTCATGCACAGGTATGGATGTAGGTTTTGTACATTTTAAAGTATTCACTGAATACTACCAACATATATACACTCATATACATAGTTCCAGAAGATTTATAGACAATGGCTCAATTCTGCTTATCCTTTGGAAGAGGTCTTCTGAAGAGAAGAATATGCGGTTCTGTGGAAATAAAATGGAACAAAGCATCAGTCTGTCATCTCAGTTTTGATTACAGGGATTTCTTTCATTTAAGAAGTCTTGAACAATAGTTGAAGCTTGCTGTCAAATAATAAGCAGATTAAGAAGTCATGTCCATAAATTTGGCCTCATGTGTACTATCAACAGACCAACTTTACAGTAACCTTCCAACTGTCAAACAGGTGCTTTTGAAAGTTTCATACCAAATGTTGACAGTATCATAAACTTAAGATACTTACAGGAAGGAAGTACTGGAAAAAAAAATACAGAGTATTTTTTAGTTAGTATTGGCACTAACTCTGTCTCTCTACATTAGGCTATTTGATAAGCTTTGTTACTGTAACAGACTAACAAACTGATGGTGCTGTCCTTGTTAGGTACATAGCGTCAAGCATCAACAAAAGCCACTATTACTGACCTCACTTAATTGTGAACTCCTCCAAGAAAGCCTAAGGTATCAAAGGTGCTCAGGTAAGGGAAACACTGGAAGGTTATGCTAATTTCTTCACCTGGTTCTTCAAAAACTTGGAACTCCATGCTGCTGCAATTCATCTGTCAGTTACTTTTTAGTCAGGCTTGTCAATGGCAGGTTATCTTGAATGGCTGTTTTCAGTACATCCTAATTGGTCGAGTTTTCAGGCTTCACACCTCATTAATTGAAAGACTGGTTTTAAACTGCTTTTAGGCTGTATAACTGCAGTTCAAACTATACTGTAGACTTTTCAAAGCATTAATACAGGACCTTGTCTACATGAGCATCTATTAAGGTTTTTGTACAAAAGTAAAAGTGTCAGCTTTATGATTTAAAGATATGCTACTACATAAAGTTTTGTTGAATCACTGAGATACTAACATAATTCAAGAGCTTTCAAGTCTACTTCTTTAGGCAGAGGTAGGATGTTTCCAGTCTGGCATGTTTTGTCTACAGATAGAACACACATACCTAGGACAAACCCAGCATTTTGCAGTTCTGGGAACAAGATGTGAAGGTTTAAAATAGAGTCTGTTATGTTGCCGTTGTTGACAAATGGCTAAAACAGCAAGGATATAAAGAGGAGTTTAACCATTCAATAGCGAATTCCAGCTGGATTCCACAGCAGGAGCAATTACACACTACACACTTCAGTTGAGCACCAGGCAGCTGATATTTTAGACTCTTTCCTTCATGTCATTCTGTTCATATGTGCTTACCTGGCTCATGGATCATATAGTGAACCCAGCCAAGACTTTGCTGAACACCAAGTTGTCTCCACTCCTCTTCAGACATTAGATGGGATTTTGGCACTTGTTTTGACAGTTCTCTGGGCAGCATCACGTGTCTGTAGAGGTTTAATTATTAAAAACATACTAATGCCTGTGTACACTAGAAAATTTCCACAGATTTACACTAAAAGACAGTAAGCAAGTTCAGTTATGAATACCCACATTCCCTATAAAGAAGCCTAGGGTGCTGACTGATACCACTAATTTGATTATGAAGCATCTGACCCAGAATCCAGTTCTGAAATCACTTTGCCTACTAAATATTACATCTGTAATGCAACTGTATATTGAAACAGTCAACCTACTTCCTAGAAGAGATTAATTCCCTTGCATGCTCTAGTCATGCCACTTGTATAGAAGTTTGTTTTCCTGGCAATTGGCTGTCATATCAACTATTTTCAAATTAAGGACTTTGGACTGTTAGAATGATCGATAAAGTCACTCTTGTTTGTATTTTGCATTTTGTAACCAGCAATGTATTTTCCACAGAGACTACAGTGTTGGTTTAGAAAGACAGAACACCAACATCACTTAAGTGGCTGATCTGTCTTCTGAGGAGAAACATACAGCCTGCTCTCCACATCTGCAAGTCCCTTTATCACTTAATAGAAAGCAAAGCATTCAATCTTGGGTTTGAGATCATAGGATTCAGCTGGTATGAGGGACACTTAGATCTCTATACAGAGCAAAAAACCACTCGAGTTGTAGTAGTGCTTTCAAGTAAGTCTAGAGGACTGAACTTCCAACAGTATCAGTTGTAATCCAAAACTGACTGCTGTTGTAACATGGCTTTGAAAACTAGCAGGTAGCGCTGTGTCGAAGGCTTTACGAACTACATTTTTAGTACTATGTTTTGATGTGGCTTTATGAACTGCCTTCAAAGCGTTAATCAAAACGCAGGCTTCATCCACATTCAGAGCTGGAATCGAGACAGTACAAGACGTTACTCTTAGCCGCGCAGAGCATTTTGAACACAAGAGTTTCAGTTCCCTGCCTCACCTTCCTACAGCCTCTAAGCGAACGAGGCAGCAGGGCCCGGGTCAGCCCGGAAGGTCCCCAGCCCTCCTCCCCTGGGCAGGCGCCGCCGCTGCTCCTCCCCCGGGCCCCAGCGCAGTCAGCGCCAGCGCCACCAGCGGGCGGGCGGGCCACCCCCCCGGCGCTCCACGGCGGTCGCCACCCTGGTCTCGTCAGCAGGGGCCGAGCGCTCCCCGCCGGCAGCGCTGCCCAAGCCCAGTTCCGCCACAGCGGCTTCACGACGGAGGCGCGGCTGCTTTCGCTCCCCGCCTCCGCTGCTTTCTCCAGCGGCGTTTGGCTGGGGCTTGCGCTGCCCGCTCACCGAACGATCGCCTGGGAAGGGCCAGCCTAGACCAGCGCTTGAATCGCCCAGACCAGCGCTTGAATCACCCCATCCCACCCCCAGCTAGTGG
>RSEF01000031.1:42095879-42188461 GCA_003993805.1 Himantopus leucocephalus | reverse complement strand
TTTTCATCAGGGTCTCCGAAGGCAAACCTGCAAAATCTGTGAATCTGCTGGTGCATACAGAGAGGAATCGAACATCAAACGAAATGTGCACATTCATGTTCCCATCCTGGATGTAAATGAACCGGCTGAATGAACACGTCGGGGAGAAACACAGATCTGACTCCCCGTTTTTCCTCACCTGCTGCCCCTGTGGACACCCCGTGCATTTCTCCGGCGACAGCCTCTCTTCCACGGGGGCTTTGCAACCCACCCTCGTCCGCTCAGACGCTGGCTTCATTTTCTGGTGTTGCTGCAAAAAAGGTGCCGCCTGTGCTCAAAATGGGATCTTCCACTATTTAGCAAGGCTTTGCTGAATGAGTCATCAAAGCCGGCTGGTATTGGCTGGGCTGGTGAGCACCCAAGGGATTGCCTGGCAGAGGCTGCGAGGCCTCGCTTCATTCACAGAAATGTGGGGATGCTAGCCAGCCCTTTCATTCACACGCACAGAATCTCATTCACATTTTGCAGTTTCGCTAGCCGCTTCTAATGAAGAGAGCCATTTGGGAGCAGTAGGGCTTTCTGGGCAGTAGAGACACGTAAAAATAGGCTATGGTGTGTATATTTGCTGTTGCTATGCTAGGAGGATGAAGAGAGGAATGAATGCTGTGTGGATGCTGTAGCAGGTTCGCAGTGTGGTGATGAAAGGCAATTCCGCAGATCACTAGAAACCTGCTTTTACACTGACTAGGACATTGCCATTACTCATCATTGCTGGGATAAGAGGTGCTGACTTAATTTAATGTGTCATGAATATACTAATTAAGTACCTGTATTTGAGCTGGCTGTTTCACTGTATTTGCACTTTGTATACTGCAGCCTTTAGTCACGGGAGAGGGAAGGAATTCCACTGGATTTTTCCTTTAAATTGTGCTGCAGTTAGTAATTTGTTTAAAAAATAACTTTGCACGATGTAACTTCTCTGGTCAGAATTTGTTTGTAATGCAGTATATTGTCCTACATCCAAAAGTTGTTTGCAGAGAAAATCACTTTATAGAAAAGAATGATATAGCTTGTGATGGGCATTGTGTATCACAGTGCTGTACACATTTTGTATTTTTCAAAAAAATGTAGAAGAAATGAAATACCTGTTTTCTGCATGTTTTGCTAGTTCTTAGATCAAGTGCTTGTGGCTGACATTTATGTTTAATAAGACCTGGTGCATTTTTTTTATTTTTCTCTGCAGGATGTCAGTTTTTTGCTACCTGGACTTTTGAATATTCTTTTAGGTTTTTTAGGTTTTTCAGAATTAAACCAAACATTCCAGTGAATTGAAGATCCTCATCATGTTTTTCTTTGGAATGATTATCAGTGGTGAAAGAAAAAATATCTGTTAAGCCTGTTGTCGGACATCAGAAAAATACTTTTCTTCACACATAGGTACTTTATAGAATTCCTGCATTAAAATAGAAGGTTGTTGTGGAGTAACAGGGGAGAAAGATTTCTTTCTCTATTAAAAATTGGATGTAACAGTTTCTGTGAGAGACAGCATCGACACAAAGGCACTTGTAAAGTCTGTTAGGCTGCTTTTGTGGAAGAAAATGTGTATATTCTTTAGTTCTGTTGTCTGTTTTTAAAATACTTGTGTGCTTAAAAGTATTCTGAGAACCTTTAAGGTATCTGTGGGGTTTTTTGGGGGGGGAGGGAGGAGGAAGGGAGGGTATATATGTGTAAACATTATCCAGATATTTGCTATCTAATTGTGGCTTCGTTATAGATTCACAAATATGTGAGGTGGAAGAACATTTAAACAGAAGAAAGTGTGGTGTTTCATAAAGGCTGTTAATTCATTTTTAAAGGTAAATTGCCTTTGGTACCAAAAGGGTGGTGGTGGTGGGGGGAGGAATTAAAGGTTGGAAGGAAATGTCTGTTTGAGAAGATAGGAAAAGGAAATTTGAGAATTGATTGGTGCTAGTGTGCTGTAAGTGGGTGGATGGGTTTTTTTTTTTCTTCTTCTTTTTTTTTTTTTTTGATCTATGGGTGGAACCCCCATAATTGTCAGAGGGAATTTCATACACCCTCTGATGACAGATTGAATCCTTGCAAGAATNAAGGGTCCTTCTCATTTGTGTGAGTCATGCTTTTGCTGTGAGCGAGTTGGCAGCTCTAAGCAGGACTGGGATCTCTGTCATAGAAAACTGTTACTTCACCCAACCTTAACGGGGAACCATAAGAAATTTCTTAAAAATATATATTTTTTTGTTCTTCCTTATACTCTTCTCTTTTTTACCCCCAAACCTTGTTATCCGTCCATGTTGTTATGAATCGCCTGCTATGTTAGCACAGGCATCTCCTGCGTTGGCATCAGATTTGCCAGAACATATGCAGGAAACCAGATAGAAGGGCATGCTTCAACGTACCAAGTATAACCGCTTCAGGAATGATTCGGTGACATCAGTTGATGATCTTATTCACAATTTGTCCATGAACAGCAAGGTCTCAGCAGTTGCTACGACTTCAACAGCACCTTCGTACCTTGTCTCTCCAGAAGTTCTCCGCAAGGACCAAGAAGATGGACCCACCACCCTGTGTACCCTCATCCATAAAGTGTCCCACCTGAAACTCTCTCACACAGGCAGCCTTTTGGGTATCAAAAACCTCTCCTCTGCAGTAAAGGAGCTTGCTGTCTCCAAGTTGCAGGGAAGCTCGAGTGCTTCTAGCTCAGCAGCAGGGGCTTCAGACAACACATGTAACCTTGTCTCTGCCACTTCGTGTTCTCAGCAGGACGTGAGCAAGATGAGTATGGGGAAAAAACCACGATCAGAGGAAATGCACCCGGGAGGTGAAGACTGGAATCAAAGTAGCAGCTTTGTCAATAAACCCTCTCGAGGATGGCTGCACTCGAGTGAGAAGATCCTGGGACCTGGTGTGACGTACATTGTGAAGGTTGGTCTGATTTCTTCCATTCTCTGTTTTTATCAATGAAAAAATCTCTGCTGGTTTTGATGACAGGCTAGACAGGCTGAAAGGATCTCTATTTGTATATTCCTTTTTTTGTGCATAATGCATGGTATGTAAATGCAGGAAGGCAGGGTTGGGAAGCTGTGTTAATTTGCAGAATTAGAGCAAACCTGCAAATAGGTTCTTTGTCAGATAATGTTCTACAGCTGTGTAAAAATACTGTTCCTAAGCTAAAAGCTGGTTTTCTTACTTTTTGTTTCGTATTTTTTTTCTCTCCCCTTCTTCTGAATTTAGGTTTTCAGTGTTATCTAGCATACTGTATATATCCTGGATACATAGGCTTTCAATATGTCTGGTGCAATATACAGGAGGGAAGAAAGACTCCTTGTTGTGTGAAGAACTGTTAATCTTGCATGATATTTCAGTTTGAAAATACCTTTAAGGACATGTGTGTTTTTAAAGTGAAATTATATTTGAAATCTTAGAGCAGTAAGGCACAGAGAGCAATTCTTATCATGTTCCACAAATAGAAATACTGTTGTGAGTAGAGCAGGAAAATGCAGCTTGTTTTACGTAATGAGAATTCAGCCACATTAAATGTTATTGCTGTTTTCAGTTCATTGATACAGCATGTCAAGAGCAGAGAATCCTAAGTCTGCAGGGTAATATTTCCATATGCTTTGAAAATATTTTGAAATGACCTGTTAAATTAGAGGCTTTGAGAGAAGGGTATGTGCAATGTTTTTGTGGTCAGGTAAGATTCTGTTTACACCTTCCAGCACAATGTGCAGAAAGTGTATAAATAACGTTATTGTTAAGAATTTGTTCTTCAGTCACCATGTTTTATTTGCTGAGTGGATTTTGTACCTTAAGTGTTAAACTGTTTTGTAGCAAACTATTAATAAGATTACAGGTCTATTTTCAATCTCATCTTATTTTGGGTATAAAAGTCATAGTATGACTTTGTATCAGGATGCTTTAAAACTGAGTGACATCCTTGTTGCTTAACTCGCACCATTTTTTCTTGTCTCATTATCAAAAGCAGAGTGCATATTTAACAGTTGAAGCACTAGGAAGCAGTTTTCATTTCTTTCTGTTAGTGGTGATGGTAGATTTTGCAAGTGATGGTAGACTAAGTAAGCTGCCCAATTCGGAGAACTATTGAAATTGTACTATCTTTTTTACTACTATGAAATTTACTGGAACTACAAAAGAGTCAGTGCTACCTTTCAGAACACAAACTGCTGCTCTGTTACTGTTCGAGAAGTGTCTCGATAAAAATAATCCACTGATGCTAAGATATAGTGGTGTTGAGACCCCACAGTTCTTTCGCATGGAAATATTCAGGTTAACAGAAGGTCATTTAACATTTTCCCATTAGCTCAGGGAACTCAGCTATTTTATTTTTTATTTTGCTTAGGATATTATAAGTAGGCAGATAATGACTGTGAGAATTCACTGCTGCTGTTTGTTTTACCTGAAGTGATCATTATGAAGCAGAACAAACACAGTATTCATTTTCTTAATTTTTTCAGTGGTTGACCTTCTGTATTCTAGAGGAAGCTGATATCCTTGAATTGAAAAAAGAATTAAAATTATATACAAGTGGACTTACATTTAAAGTTAATAATTAACCCATATCTAACACTGATAGTAGAACATGTATGCTAATTAGTGCAGCTGGTGTCAAATACATGAAAATATATTTATACACATTATATATATTAGAATTTTCAAAATAAATCATTAGCAGCATACAACCTATGTTTCAGGTGTTTGTTAATGTCATTAAAATCTATGGAATCTAGATTATTGTTTTTATTAAAAAAATAGGGTGATAGCTTTAACTTCATGCTCTCTGGCATATAGAGTCACAGGACAGTGCTCTAAATGTAAAAAGAAAGGTTAAAAATAAATATAAAAATCAGTGGTTAATGAATGAATGAAAATAAACTGGTCCTGGTTAGTTCATAATTTCCCTGGTCATTAAGTATCTTAGAATTTTCCTCAGCAACTGCAGCATTCATATGGATAAGAATAGAAGTGCAGTTCCCACATCATTAAACATTGTTAGTTCCCAGGGCTTTTATGCATTCAGACCATCAAATCAATACATAGATAATGTACACTGAAGGGAAACACTGCTTGGATACCTCATGGCTATATTGACTATCTGGGGGACTTGTACCATGTTTAATTAGTACCATATGCCTTGCAGAAAATTCCATATGCCATTAGTTAAATGAGACAAAAATTAGATTTGTTGTTAACTAGTAAAGCTTTTATATTTTTTTGTGTATATGTGCCTGAGTCACTATTTTCTCATTAATCCACATTCAAAACATGAAAATTGTTAACGGGACAGGGTAAATTGTAACTACTGGGTAGTTTGATAACTCGCATCATTGGAATCTTGTGAAGTAAGGGACACAAAGTTCCTATATGCAGTTTATGACAAATCTGTAACTTTACTGCTGTCCCATTTACCGATTTTATAAATGGGCAGTGTAACTCTAATGCTTACAAATGGGTGTAGGATTATGGTAAACAGAACTGTGTTCTGCTCTTGGTGGTCTGCTGCGACGGAATTATTTTCAGCGATAAAAATATGAGCACTTTCTGTATTTTTTTTCTCTCTGTGGATTTCACGTTGCATTTTTATATATTATTTTAATGGGAAAATTTTCACAAAAACAAAAAAATATTTTTGTAACAAATTAGACAATAACCATAGCCATATTAGGGGATATAAACTGGTGAGGTACTGATATTTTAATTAACGCTACTGCTGAACAGTTTAACAAATTATGGATTAATGAGAAAGAAATGAAATAGTTTGCTGTGATGGAAGTCATTGAAGGTCTCGGTGTTTTCCCCATAGAGGGACTGATTACAATAGGGACTGATTATAAATGTTCATGTTGTCAGAAAAACAAATACATATAATAAGAAAGTGTAAAACACTTTAATGTAACAGTAGTTAAATGTTTCAATGAAATCTGTTTGTTTCCAATGATAAATGTCTACTGATGAGTTTAACTGGGTAATGCCATAGATGTTTTGGGTTTTGTTACATTTAATTAAGGGCACAATCAACAGTCAAGAGGCAAATGTATGTCTGTCTTTAGGTAACTCGTGGTTGGGTTTTGTAACAAGTCTTGATGAGCTTAAAATGCTGTTTCTCAGCAGTTCAAAACTAACGAAACCCAAAATAATGTAACCTAATTTCATAACCCTATGTACAGTATATCTGAAAGAGAAAACGTACTGTAAAACCAAGACAGTGGTATAGCCTGGGTAAATCTAGTGTTAAAAAAAACATACAAAGATAGTATCTGAGAGATAGGAGTGAAAAAGAACTTCATCTAAAAGAAGGACCACAAGCCAGGCAAATAATATTTCAGTGAAAAACATATTAAAGTATTAATATTATAGCAAAGTATCTAAAGGCTATAATCCTAACTACAATTATTTCTTAACATTTTAACACTTTCATGTCTTGGGAGGGGATAACAGTGATTTACATCTAGTGAGGAAAATATACATCTTTTGTGAAGCTGTTCAAACATATTACCGATTAAAGGCTTCAGTTATGCAAACACTGTGTACGGGAATGATGTTATTGAAATTATTGAGGCTACCCCAATATGCTGAAAGTTAAGTATGTGCTTAAGGATGAACTGAATTGCTGTGTTGCATGCTCTTACTGCATCCTTTTATTCTGTACTATAGTGTTCCCTTCAGCGTATATGCAGGGCAGCTGCGATTTTAGCAGATCTCTGCAAGCAGACACAGAATTTACAAAATTACTTTTCTCTTTAGTGGCTAACCCAGACTGCGAATTGCAGCCTTAACTGGAGCTAACATGGTGGAAACTGCAACATATGTGGCCTTCCCCTAGAAGACTTCAGGGCTCAGTGGAAGGATGTTTTTCTTTTTTTCTTTCTGTTCTAACCAGAAATGATTTGTTGTGGGTTTAAAGTAGGAGCAAGATACCAATGCTTCATGGTTTTGTGATGGTGCTCTTTGCCCACCTGTTTGAAAGGTATCCAGCGTAGCCCGTAAGAAAAAAAGAAGAGGGTTTCTTACTTCCTTCTTACTCCTTTAAACAGACATAAAGTCAAATTTACAATTACTTTTTTTTAAAAAAAAAATAATATTACCCTTGCAGCAAGACTTTCTAATTTTTCTTTTTGGTTGATGCTAAATTTATCTTCCTTCCTTGCAGAAAAAATTGTGCAAGGTTTTTTTTGTTTGGTTGGGTTTTTTTTAAATCAGATTTAAATTCTGTTTCTATCAGTCAAGTTGCAGTAGTGTTAATGGTTAATCACTGATAGTTTGACATGGCCTGAATTAAAACATACTCAGTAGGATTTCGTGCATGTGATTCTAATAATAAGGAACACAGTCCCAAAGCATCCTGTTTGTAATGAGGTTTACATGTTTAAAAAGTGGGTTGTGTGTTTGAGCCATATGGTGATAATCGGACTGAATACTGATCCTTTAGTTCAGAGTCTGCTGTCCTCAACCCAGGTACCCGAACACTGTTAGCCAGAGCTCAAAGATTTATGAAACTGGCTTATCACCATGGATTTTAAAGGTGTATGTATGCAGGTTAGGGAAGAGAGAAGCAAGTGACAAAGACAGCATTGGTTTTAGCAATTAATCCCTCCTAGTATGACATATTCCTTTGCAACCAGTTAGTATTCTTTGCATTTTCTTTCAGTGTGACTTGGGCTGTGAAAGAACAATACCGATGCCTGTTGCTCTGTTGAAAATCTCTTTTTTGAGCTCCATGCATCTGAAACACTGTGGGTCTGTTGTACAGCCCACTGATATAAAGAGCGTTTCTCACAGAAATTAAAACAGATCCTATGAGCAAAACTCATACAATAGAATCTTTTATTATAATATTATTCTAATTACATGAATTATGTACTACTCTATATTTGCACACCTTTCATAGAAAGGAAAGCACGCAACGATTTTGGTGCTGAAGGATTCAAGTTTTAACAAGAATGTCTGGTCTTCAGTACATTTGGAGTGTTTGCAAAATGCCTTGGAAGCTTTGGCATAATTTCCACACCTAGGGTTATTTCGTGAGTGACACAATTTGGGCACTGTTAATGTTGATTTGAACAGTTAAAGTCAGAACTGTATTTGTTTGAAAGAAAAATTATACAGTCCTGCTAGTTTTTTACAGTTTTAAAATCCACAAATGAATTTAGCTGGTTGGTTTAGGAGGTAAAACTGCATTCAGCCAGAATTCCTTCTCTGTTATTCTTTGGAAATTGGACTGTTGGTTTCTTTACTTGTCTTCAAATAATGGTTACAGTAAGAATACCATGTGCCCAATGTAAGTATCTGCCGCTACAAACATAAAGAAAGCAGACAGATGAACTGAGATCTTCTGGGAAAACCCATGCCTGCCTTTGCTGCTGGAGACAAGGCACTCCTTTGTCCCAGTGACAGGGCACTCGTTTGTCCCCTAGCCGCATAACCCATTGAAGAACCTTGTCTTCATTAACACAGCAGCTATACTTGTGCTGCAGCCTATCTTCATTTTACAGTAGGACGTTGAAGTGAATGCACAAAGTATCAATATTAAATTTTCTTGCTATGGGAAAAATGCAGATCTGCCCTGGGATAGTGCCAGAGACGACCAGCCTTCCCAGCTACTGACACTCTCTCAGGGCGATTCACTCCCCTGAGCAACGAAACAAATTCCATCATAGTGGGTGAAGAGGGGTTCAGTATTGCTTCTCTGCAGTTCTACATGGTCAGGCAATATTCATATTTGATTTGATTCTATATATTTATGATAAAATGCGATGCAGCTCTACCTTTGGCTGCTCCAGGCTGGCCTGAGGCAGGGCTTGTCCGTTTGAGTTGTGATGGGAGTAAAGATGGGACTCGGTGCAACCACATTTCCGGTCATCACTTGTTTTCAGAGGCACAGTTCAATAAGGGTAATCTAGAATGTCTGTTTAATAAGTAATAGATATTCCCCTAGATTTTCCAAATAAGTTTTTCATAGGACCAGGAAAGATTTCAGTCTGAAAAGGTTGACTCAGACAATCCAAGTCACAGATAAAAGTTTAAAGGCAAAAAAAAGCCTTTTGAAATTAGACAGGAATGGCAAGCAAAAAGATGAACGTTAACAATAAACAGGGTATAGGGAGATGCAAAAAAAATAATGTGAGGTAAACAGAAAAAGATGTCTAGGCCTTTTTTCCACAGCACCGTCACGTTATATTTGCTGATATGGGGATTTTCGTCTTTTTTGTTATCTCAGAAAAAATCCTGAAGTTAGAGATGGAAGTTGACCAAATACCTTAAATAGTAAGGACAAGACTGAAAGAGAGATATTTTATCTTAAGATACTATCTTTACTTCCTCAGCACCATTTCCATCCTTCTGGATATGTTGTTGTACTAACATACCTTTGTTCCCATTTTTGACTCATATTAGCATAGGAATTATACAGGGGAGTGCATATCTCATTGGACACCAGCATCCTGACAGACATTTGACACTGCATACCTCTGATGAAGTGATTATTATTGTCTCTTTTCTTATAGACAAGCTGCTTTAACTAACCACAGGATACTTTAAAAGTACCCTTAACTTCCCAAGAAATTAGCATGTTTCAGAAACACCAGCTTTCCCACCAAATTTAGGGGCCATGTTTTGTCACCACATGTTGACTGCAGATGCTACAGTGCCATTCATTTTTACTTAATTTTTTTTTCCAAAGAAAAAGCAGGAATGAAGAGAAAAGGCCAGGTGTTTAAACTGTGCAGAGTCTCCTAATTAACTGTGAAGCGGCACTGCAAACACCACGATAAACTGTTAAAAACATATCAGCCAAGTGTTTTAAATCTACCCAAAGCCTTTTCTTGGGTCAGAGACAGGAACTATGAGGGCAGGCCCCAGTATGGTCCTGTTCCTAGTGACTGTTATCCTTAACACCACTCAGGCATGGTAAATATCTTCAGAATTAATGAACTTTACAAGCGTCTGGTATGAAATCAAGCTGTGCTGGCAGATGCATTGAACCTGTTTCTCTTACAGCTCTTCAGCAGCATTAAGAACGCAATGAAGTCTAGGTCACTCTACTGTAGGTTTAATACTACTACTAATAACAACAACAACAATAATAATAATGGCAACAACAACAATAACAATAATAATAATAGCTCCTATGGAACACTTGTTAATAGATGCTCATGCTCTACAAAGTGATGTTTGTTTAGAAGCTTTCATACAAAGTACTGTTTAATGCAAAGTATCAAGCTTTTGATTTTACTGAGGAGGAAATAAAGATGTAGAGGATTTAAGTCATTTGCTTGCGAGTGTCCAGGAAACTATTGACCGAGGTGAGACTTAGACAACACCTAAGTGTATTGCTCTTCCACCAGACCCAACTGCTCTGTAAAGTTGCTACAGTGAACGTGTGCTGCTGTAAAAAGTCTCTAGCTGGGTAAGCAGAATAGGCAAATCAGAAAATATCTTTTCAGTTTGCAAACTGAGCACATTTATGACAGAAATTAGACTAGAAGTTCTGGAGGGTCAGAAAGACAGCTTTGCCCAGGGCAGTAGACGCTACCTTTGAATCATGGTCTTCTGTGATGCTCTTGTAATAGTTGTCAAAAAAGGTGACCCAGCATGCAGTGCGTGCCACAGCAGACAGGGAGAATAGAAGATTCCCTATGAAATGCATAGCTAAAAATGTTTTGTTAAAAAACCAATAAATTGTTTATAAGCCCAAAGTTCATATTGGTGTATGGATGTTTTGCAGGATCAGAGTTGTGGAGAATACCCTGGATACAGTGAGATACAGGACAGGTTTTGTTCACGTTAGAGACTTAGTCTGGTATATGTTGTCAGCTTGAAGTGGGCAATATTTATGAATGTATTTTTTAGATTAGCATTATGAATTGCAATTGAGGTTGCTCAATGATAGGCAGAGTAGTAAGTTATGTGAGAGACATCTGAAGAAGTAGAATTGATGTGCAGCCTGTGGAGTTAGTGCAGCAGTCTTTTCAAGTTGAAACAAGATTGACACTACTTAAAATACTGTTATTTATGTAGTGTAGATTACCCCTGGATTTGAGACTGTTCTGTAACCATCCATTTGTTACAGCAATAGTTACATTGGATAAATAGCCTGCACATGAAGCAGGCCCACTCTGAAAGGGGAAACTTAAAATACTGATTGTTGAAGATGTATCTTTCTGTCACTTTGAACCTTCTGTAAATTAATTTTATAGTCCTAAAATAAACAGAGAGCTCTAAGTAAATAGAAACTTTATATGAACTCTCTCTTGCAATGTATTTATTTCTGCTAAGGAGCTGGAAGAGTGGGCCTGGGTGGTATGGGGGGCAGAACCTGGGAGCTGCAGGTGCCTATCCTGACCTGACACTGACCTGGGTGCTTTTGGGCAGGGGTGGTGGTGGTGGGTCCCAGGTGAGGCTGGTCGGGGCCCTTAGGGCTTGATGGTGCCCCTAGAGATGCTCTGCTGGGATTCTTTGTGGCCTTTGTGCTGCAAGAAGACCTTTTAGAGATTTTTCCATGCTTTAAATCCATCTTGGGACATCTCTCACCTTATTATTCTGTTCTGGAGGTCATCTTTGGGGCACTCTTACTGTGAAGACAAGTAACTGTAGGGTAAGCATGAGAAAGTTAAAGATTGATAAAGATTCAGGAAAAAGATGTGTTTTAATTGCTGGACTCGTACTGAAGAGCAGAGGTACATGCAGCATTGATATAAAAGGTCTCTCTCTCCCTCCCTCTATATTTTGGTTTTTCAGTTTTAACAGTGGCACCTGTTAAATCCTAAATCACACCTCCAGGTGTACAATTTTGAAAGTGTAGCTGTACAGCATTTCAGATACGTAGTATAGGTTTATCTTTGGCATAGTGGAAAAGCACGTTAGATCTTCCATCTTCTGGGTCTGTGCCTTAATAATACTCCTAATCAGCCAGTTCTACTTAATGACTGAGGTAGTATAAATTCCTTAATAACTAGATATATTTACAGTGTCCATATTTACAGTTTTAAATGCCTAATTATGATTTTCACTATTGAAGCATAATGTTTTGGCTGCAGAAGCTTTTGCATGTTTGTGTTAAAGGAATTCTGATGCAGAACATAAGCTGCTAGAACTAATCTGTGTGGTGATTTAAAGGGAAATATATCATAGTGGATATTCAAGGTAGCAAGCAAAACGGTCTTGAAAGTGTTCACTGAATTAAAGTATGCAACTGTGAAAATGAAACAATCTGTGATGCTGCAGTGCATAATCTAAGTGGTTCACACTGATTAATATCACACTGCAATAATTGCATTCACCCAGTATTATATATTCTTAAAATTAAACCTGAAAAGTATAGAACTAAATTTTTTTCCAAATGTAGCCTTTTTTAAGGAAAACTTTTGGCACATACGAAAAATTGAGGCATAATGCAGAATGTGTTTACATTTAAAATAATAGAATAAATCATTGTCCAATGTGTGCAATTCTGATTCTATCTTTTCTGAGTTTTTGCATGCAAAAACATACATCTGTAAAATAAGAATGTAAGAAATATCATACATGCAAAACTGCCGATATGGGATTTTTGTGGAATCCTGTGAAAGCCCAGTCCATTTAGCATCTGTACTGCGTGAATATTTTTGAGCATGATGTTGGCAATCTTATTTCATCCACATACAGGTAAGAAATAAGAAAACATCTTTGAAGATGTGTTGTTTTCAATCCCATTTCAGATGGAGAATAGAAAATTGTCAGAAGCAAAATTTGCTTCCCAGTGGTATCTTTCCCCTTACTAGCAAGAAATGAGACCTTAGAGTTGACTTAAGAAATTGCTTTCCAAGATAAGATGAAATTTATTCTTATTCCCCTAGCTGAATCTTTTGCATTTTTTTTTTTTAAGGTGTTCTGAAACCTTACCGTATGATTTGGTTGTGAGATGCTGCCAGAATGCTTTCACAGAGGACAAACGTAAAACCACTATTAATATCTAGTGAGAACCGATTATTCTTTTCTTACAGATGTTTATGGGATAGACTTTTTAATTACTTTCTTACTGGTAAGATGCCCCATATACTCATATTGTGTGGTGATTTCTACAGCTACTAGTGTCTGCAACTCTGATACAGGAAAAGTAGAATAAATTCAGTTTATTCTAGTAAAATCAAGTGAAAATATATTCTGTCAACAGAGGGAAACTATAGTCTGAAATATGGTCTAAATAGTGCATGTTGTTGCACAGCTTTTCTTCAGATACCTCCTTTCCCCAGCAACTGATAATATTTAGTCACGTAAAATCTTCATCATACTTCGCAGATGTATTAATAGACATGGGAAGTATTGCTTAGTATTGTTCTACCTTCTCTCCTGATATCAGTGGCACATAAGTATATTTTCTTTTGCAAATGCTGTGCTGTCTTTGTGCCTCATCGTCAACAATATTTGGAGGTATTCAACAGGTGTTCGTATCTTCTCCAAGACCGCTTTGTTTATGTGAATCCTTAGCTACTGAAGAAGGACTTCACAGGTTTTCTGATCTCTGTGGGAGAAAAAGGAATAACCTATTTTCAGCTTTTCCAGAGTGCAAATCTTGATATATTTTTTATGTAACTATATTTTTCAGTTTAGTAATAGTTATATATAGTTACCTCCTGAAACTTTAAAATAGTTATAAATATTTATATACTGCGTTTCAGAAATAATTAAAAATTAGCATTTTTTTAGACTTAAGGATTCTTCATAAGCATTCTTAGTAACAGTGGCACTGTATATTTGTTCATGCTTGAAGTCAATATATACGATTTCAAGGTCTGTGTATATGTAAAAAACATACATTAAAATACATACATATTCATTGTATATAAAATATATGTTTATATATTTATATAGAAATAAAAATTATTTTTTGTCATGTTAAGGTGTATAGATTCTTTTTTATCATTTAAGCAACTCAGTGCAAGAAAGGCATGTGAAATAGAACAATATAGTTTTCTTCCTTTGTTTAGAAGTTGGTTTTTCTACTGGCAGTGGGTTAGACTTAGGCTGAATTTATTTAGATTAAAAAGTTTCACTGCCTTTCAGTATTAATTAGTTAATGCTAGGCACTTTGTTTTACAGCTGATCCCACAATCCCTCTCAAAGTCAGTTCTTGCTTTACTTATGACTGAAAGCCTTTCTGAAAATCCTCAGGAAATTCACTGTAAAATGATTTACATGATTAAAGCTAGACATCTAGCAAATATGCAGTGACTCACAGTCATGCAGTGAAAATTTTAAAACGTGACCTTTTTTTTTTATTATTTTGTACTCTGGATGTACACTTTCGGTTTGGTGCAGTGAATCAAAATATATCAAGGCATAGATACACAGAGAAAGTCTTATTTCACTGTAGTCTCTTATGAAAATGTTTTATAACTCTACTATGAAAATTAAATCAAGAGTTTCTGAAGGTTACTTCTATTACCAAAATAGTTTATTAGCATAATTTTAGCAGCATTCTTGTTATTGAAAATCCAAGCATTCATTTCAAAGAATAAAAAAGAGAAGCAATACATTGTAAATGTTGTAAGTTGACAAAATAGCATTGAAATATACTAAAAATAATGTGTTAATTAATGACTCAAAGTATTAAATCATAGAACTAATTTCTGGGAAGTACTGATCTCATGAACAAAATACATGTGTTTGCCTCCTAAATCCCTTTATTATTGTAGTTGTGCACACCTGTGCCTTGTGTTCAAATAGGATAAAGCAGTTCATTGAAAGAGTAGGCTAACATTCACCAGTTAAGAATTGTTAAAGTCTGCATATATAGGAATAATTAAAATATTTTTATACTACAGAAACCAGTTATTGTACAAGAGGAAATAGAAAAGAGCTAGGACTTGGCCAAAATTGGAGGTATTCTTCGGAGAACTGTCTTCTCCTCTCACCCATTACTGAAGAAGTCAACCACCTGTTTCCAAGAGAAATGCAATTGACAGTCATATCCATCATCGTTTGTACTACTTCAGAAGCTCTGCTGGTTTAGTTGTCTCATGGAGCAATTTATGATGATAAATTTACAGCCGAAGGGCCAAGGCTTATTTGTAGTTGAACCCCGAAGAAGACTTGTTTTTAGATTTTCCATTCCATTTTCGTTCAATCAATCCTTACTTAGAGTTTTCTGTCTGGATTAGAACATGCATTCCTTAATGAGAAAAAACCCTTTGGGGGAAATATTGATTCACTGTAAAGCTCTATACATGATTACTTACTGGTATAAAAATTGCCAACTTCAGAAGTATGAAAGCACGGAAGAGTGCCTTTCTGTTTTTCACGGCAGCATGTGTTTATGACACATTTTTGGTGTTAGATTCTGACAAAGTCTAAATATAGGGCCTTTTCCTCATTCAGAACAAGGCTGCCAGTGTTTCTTTCATGCAGGATTGCTGCTTCCCTGAGCAGGTGTGCATTGTGCAGATACCGGGGAGGCACAAGGCAGAGGTACAGAGCAGGTCCCTCAGCATATGCTGATAGAGCACAGTTGTCAGGTACCCTCAGAGATCTGCGTCTTCAAGCAGTCCTGTAGTCAAGTAGTCAAGATGTGCCTTGCCTCAAGGGGAGGGAAGGGCTGGAGATTATGGCATGGCTGGGAGAATAACACTCATGTTAGGTAAGATCTCAGTATCGTCTTACTTGATAGCTAAGCAGAGCATTTAAAGGCAAATATTTATATCCCAAACTACCAGAGAAACTGAAATCTCTAGCACCTGACTTAAAGCTCTGTGATTACTGCTCATACAAATTTATTTCTCTCTGAATATCCAGTCTTGCTTCTGCCCACAGCTTTTTCTAATATTGTAACTCACCCTGTGTTAGAAATGTCACAGAACTAATCTTCCATTCCATCCTTCTGGTTAAAATATCTAGGTACACTGACATAAATCTGAAGGGTTGTGTGCATGCAAGACCTTCTTCCCACCACGCTGCTATCTGCTGAGTTGATGGTAGCCAGTATTTGCCAAAGGCTGCCCTTTCTGCCCAGTGAGGACTTTGCGTTATCAGCAACACCTGCAGTAAAAGGGTGTCACGCAGACTTCTGTGGTGCCAGGGTTTGGATGGCATGTTTGCCACAGTGGTGGCAGGACAACATAGAGCAGTTGTCCGCCTACCAGGAAAGGGTTTGCCTGAGATTTGGCAAATGCTCTCTTAGCACTGGGCAGCTGTTAAGGTTAAAAAAAAAAAAAAGAAAAAAGTTCATTGCATATTAGAGCGCAAGTCTTCAGAAAATGCTGACTTTTTTGGTGATACAGGGAAGTACCTCCCTATACTGCTACCTTTTGTTCTAGTTTGGCTTCAGAAGTAGTTCCTGTGCTCCAGTGGGCTAGCTGACCGTTGCGTCCAGAAAAATTTACCAAGCTCCCACCAAGATCTACGTCCCAGTTGGGTAGCTGAGCCATGTCCTTAGGTCAATGACTAGCGTCATATCTATAGAGTCCTTTTATATATACTCTTTTCCAGTCTGAATACAGTACCTCTATATTTAAAAGATTTCGAGTGTAAATTCAGCCTTCCCACAGTCTTCAGTTCTCAACTGCTCGTGGCATCAGCTCATATCCTACCTCTTGTCTGCTGTACTGATGGAATATGCACGACAGCTTCAGTCTTTGCTATGCAGAGACATCTTCAGAGTACCCCTCCTTCTAAAGCAATCTTTTTATTAGATGTTAATTCAAAACGTAAACTGCCTCCATATTTAACCTGGCTAAATGGACCATTTACCTGTTTTGAAAAGGTTTGAAAGTCAGTCTGGTAACTGGCAAGAGGATTTATGCTTTTCAAGCTGCTGTATAAGCACATCATATTTTATATAATTACAATTGGAAACAAAGTTTTATACAAACTTAATGTGACTGCTGTAAATACCGGTCAGTATTGCCTGTTGTTAAAGACTAAGTAGTCCTAGCAAATTATTGCAGTTAAACTTAACTGTGCTTAAGAGGATAGCCCCTGAAGAAGCTTTCTGGGTTTGCAGGTAACACGCAATGCATCCCCATTGTTATTTAACACACTTTCCTTCTCCCCTCTCCTTCTTTCCTTTTTCATTTTGCTTTGCTAATGGGAAAATCTAGGTGAAGAACTTAGGAAGGTCAGTTTTCTATGTCTGGGCCATTTGTTGTGATCAGGATGAGCAGCCACTGTTTCATACTAAAAAGAGGATTCCCACATCTGACTGGATGCAGAGCCATGCCTCCAGACCTTCTCTGCCTCCCACACAAATCCGATGAGCTAGCCTGTTACACGGGTGTTCACGCTATCTCAAATTCAAACAGCGCAAAACTATTGGTGCGGAGGCTTTATGTCCTTCTCGTATAGGCTGCATGAGTAAGGACAGATTTATCTGCAAAAATTCCAAGCAGTTACCTTTCCTCCTGAAGATGTGGAAGGAAAGGTCCTCCTGCCATGTGTAGGAGCCTTTCTGTGGAAGTGCTTTACCATAGGGTAAGGGATTTTGCTATGGGTAGCTGAAAGGATAATTATGTATGTCAAATTCTGGGTATAAGTGCGTACCCAATTCATCTTAAAAAATAGCAACGAGTGTATTGTTACTGTATTTCTTCAGACAGATTTTGTCAATGACTTCTTACTGCCTTTGTTAGCGAATGGATACTATGAAGTACTCGGCAGACTGGCAACCGCCAGTCAGAGGGTTATTTTATGGATTGGCAAGGATTTTGTATTGCTAGATGTGCCTGAAGTATTTCAGAAAAATGTATTTTTCTTACTTTTTCTCTCAACATAAAAGTTGAGTGTTTTCATGAATTTAT
Organism: Himantopus leucocephalus; assembly: GCA_003993805.1. NCBI lineage: Eukaryota > Metazoa > Chordata > Aves > Charadriiformes > Recurvirostridae > Himantopus > Himantopus leucocephalus. Next base: position 42,170,678 of record RSEF01000031.1, on the reverse strand, counting down.
AACGCTTCTAAGATTCAACTGTGCCCACAAATTTATTAAATTTACTACTACAGGATACTGTGTAGTTTAATCAAATACATGTAACTACGCCATCATCTCCTTATGAAGTAAAGAAGCAAATGTATGTTGTGATAAGCTATCTTCTCTTTTTGTGATCTTTTCCTGCTGATTAGCTGAGTTAAGTAATTTGTGGTGCACGTCTCAGGCAAATTAGTAAGGTATTCAAGGTAGTAAATGTTCATTTAAAGCACAATTTTAAAAAATTAGGAAGCATTGTGGCACTTATTATTTTTCTTTTACTTAGTTTATTTTATTAAAGGGAACGTCTTCTGATTACAGTTCCTTGTTCATTCTTTTTTCTTTCACTTCAGTGGTTTAGAGAGTGGGTATTGTATATTCAGTTAAGCTGGGAAATCTGTCCAATGTGATAGCAAAAGGATTCAGGTTTATGGTTTCATATTAATTTGCTAAAGAGAAAAACTCATTTTGTAAGATACTTCTAATCATCAATCCTGCAGTCTCTGGCTATGACTTGGGTTGCTTTTGTGTTTGTTTCTTCTTCTTTTCATGCATCAATAAGGATATTAAAAACCTTGACTGGGTCCCCAGTTGCACATGGACAAATTTTCTATCTTGAAATCAAGTCCTGGGCTGTTACGTGTTTGTATTATGCCCTGCTTGTTAGGCTATATGTAGGCTTGAATCTTAATATGATTTAGGATAGATGGCGAACTTGAAAGTAAGATGTCAGTATTGTGGAACACTGTGGAACTCCTAGTTCTCATTTCACAAACACCTTTGGCTGTTAATGATGATACCTGAAATTAGAAGGAACTGTCATTTTGATACATAAATAAATGCATGTTGCAATAGAAGGAACATAATCTGAATTGGAAACAAAAGCTCTTATTTTTAAATAAGGGAGGAGTCAGCTGGAATGAATACTAACTACTCATTTACTTTCACAGCATACTTTAATAAAAATGCAAACCAAAAAACCCTGCAAAAACAAACGCACCCCTCCAAAAAAAAAAAGGAAAAAAGAAATAATGAAAATGTAGGGATATGACTTGAGATACACATGAGGAACAGATGTGGCAAGTCAAAGATGCTCACTTATGCCTACTTGCCAAGTAAAAGCACAGCCTAAGCCTGTGGGTGAGAAACTTGCAGTGAATTGACTGGCTTGTTGCAAGGTGTCTTATAATATGTTTCAGAGATTTCTATTTTCAAAAATTAGATCCTCATACACCACCGAGAACCCTGGGAATCCGAATCTGTTTTTTGAGCCCCCAGGCTATTATCAGCAGCTATGCAATGTTAGTGCAGATTTCAGATATACCAATATTTGAAGGCACGGGCTAGTTTTTGGCTAACAATGCAAGTGCATGTCTGTTTGCTGATGTAACCATGTTATCTCTTAAATAACTTGCGGGAGGCTCTGTGTGATGCAGGTACAATCTGCAATGTTGTGAACCACTCAGATTATATGATGGTCCTCTGGTTACACAGATTGAAACCAGTCTATTTTAATGTGCTAAGAACATGCATGCATTTTTGGTGAGCTAATGATACGCCAGTGGCTCAGACTGAGGATCAGGACTCCTTATTTTGTGTCACAGTAGGTGGTGGGCAGATCTTCATGCTGCCCATGTTCTGGGCAGACACTCGCCTGCTATTAGACCTGCATACGCCATTCAAGCGTTCAAGCGTTCAAGCATTTGTCACTCCTAGGTTGGACTGCTGCAGTGCTGTGTTGCTTGCTATGCTTTTATAAAAATAATGTTTTTATAAAAATAACGTTACTACTAGCTTCTGGGTCAAACAACGAATGATTTCTTCCAGTAACATGGTGTTTTGAATGAGCTTGTTAATAAACACTGAACAAAGTTGAACAAAGTTTGTGGGGCAAAAGGTAAATGTGCCCGCACTCATTTGCCTTTTCTCTTTGCTCCAAGCACAGGAATGCACTCAGCGCTCATGTGTAGAACTGTCTGTTTCTGACAAATGTTGGGAGAGCTCAATACCCTGTCTTACACAGGGTACAGTAAAAAATTTTAGTTGTTAAACAAGAATTTTCTGACTGAGTCATAGAGAAGACAGAGGTACCTTAGGGAATATGGAAAAAATCTTCGCCTATTGGACAAACAAGAGACCTGGGATATATGCCCTTCTCTTACATTTACCTGGGAAAATTTTAACTAGTAAGGATGTTGGAACTTGATGCAATGAGAGAGGTATGGTTCCAGGAGTACGTGGCACTCTGCTTTTAGATTTACATTGACTTTCTGCAAGGTGCTTTTTAGCATGCAAAGTACTAGTTACTAGTACTGAGTCTAAACCCACTGAATGGGAAGGTATTCATTCATATGAAAGACTTTTTCCTCGGAGCATAGTACCATTCAATGAAGGTATATAAGCTGGAAACTCATTCAAGTATCAGAAAGGCAGACAGAAGGCAGAACGTTACCTGAGAGTGCTTGGAACTGGTAGTCACATATCTTCCTACTTCAAGGTGGGCTGCATCTTGGTATATTTGTTTCCTGAGCAATGAGAGGGAGCGTGCTCGTGGGAGCTCATAAATATCACAGTGCACAGTAGCTGATTGGTTAGAATATCCATCAAGTGCTGGGGAAAGAGGAGCTTTTTTAGAAGTAGACTGTTTTATAACTGTATTTTAAATGTTTCATGGAATGCCTAAAGCAAAAGATAGCATTTCTTTTTAATCAGGATATTTATTTGTTGGAATAAATGAATAATTTATTTACTTGCTATCTTGGTTGTATGTCTCCTTTCTGTGGATCGTTGTCAGGATGTACTTCAGATGGATATTTTTAGAGAGCAATGTTGGTCTTGGGGAATAATTGAAGCATAGCAGTAGGTGAGTTATATGTCCCTGTAGTTGGCCTTTGGACCTTTTGAATGTCAGTTTTTATAGTAATTTCGTTACTTGAAAACATGCCGTGGTGATTAAGTGTTCACATCTTTTATCCCAGAAAATCAGTTGCCATCTTTGCCTTGATCAGTCAGGAATACTGCAAGCCTTACTATGTTGTGTTCAGCTGTCTCCATGCTATACATAAAACAAACACAGGGTAATTTTTCCATCTGACCTTCCTTCAGTCTGGTTTTGTCTCTACTTTTGTTAATGCAGATCAGGTACTATAACTCAAAGGAGTCTAAATGCACGCATTCTAAGTATGTGTATGGGTATTTGTCTAACTACTCGTGTGTTTATTTTGATAGTGACTTGTGTGGACATGTGTTTGTGTATTTATTTGCACGCCTGCATGTACTTGTCAAACTGTCCTCAAAGGTTTGCTTCTAAAGTGTTGGACCTGGTTCTCAAAATTGTACAATTATGTTGCTTTAAAAGACTTGTGGCAAATATATATAAGTGAAAGAACAAGTGCAATCCAAGAGTATTTTAGTATGGAGTGGTCTAAACGAACAGGTTGATGAAATAATGAAAACCAAGTATTTCACTAACAAAAAATCACCTGGATTCGTTTGAATAGTTATACCATTTACAGCATATTTAATTATAAAAGATTCTTATATGAAATAAATATTTGGGAAAATTTATCTATAAAAGCATCCTAGAACTGAAGCAAAATGACACAAAAAGAGTGCAGGAAAACATCTTTCATTGCTGTACATTGGCGTAAGTTAACTGACTTCAGCTGATTATCTCAATTGACATTGAACAAACTTCATCTCCAAACAAATCAAGTCACCCTCTGAGATACTTAAAAATAGAGTTAATGGCTTCACTTCCTGCATCAGAGCATGAAAATGTTGTTCTGGATGCTTTAAGTACTCAGGCAGAAGTATATGTAAAAAAGGAATCTACTTGTAATAAGATACAAGGGTTACTTAATTTTGTACTGATAGAGGAGTAATGATAATCTAAACAGCTTAAGAGTATGACCTTTAGCCTGAAAGTTCCATGTGCTGGCATATCTATAGACAAGACATGCTCTGTGAGGATTTTCCAAGCTTTTCAAAAAATGTAGGATAAGATTGCAGGAGATTTCTAAAAAATGTGAGGAAATGGATCTTGAAACAACGCTTCCCAGAAACTGTGGGCTATTATAATGCAAGCTGGAGCAATTTAATCAGTAGGAGTCACTTGATATTCTAGTTTATTTTATTCAGGGTTGTAATGACTTCATAACATTTGATAGCAATAAATTAAATAGTAACGGACATGTGAAAACAAACTAGATACTCCCTTGACTTGTAAACAGTTTGTGACATACATGTTTCTATAGAAAAAGCATTGCTGAAATTCTAGATAGTATAGTTACTGATGTAGTAATTCTCTAATTAAAAGATAATTTTTTCGGTATAAATAAAATTCCCAAACAGACACCAAATGGTGGCTTCACTTGATTTTTTTCACCAGTTTCATGCCCAAATAAATTGCATTACACTGGGAACAGATGTGAAAACTGATATAAACCCACAATATTAGACTAGCATTATCGGGCTTATTATGTAAAGACTTGTCCCTATTTAACCTGACTTTCAAATGTCAGGTGTGTGGTTGAGTACTTAACCTACGTGCAAAGATACTGCCATGGGATATGCCAGTCATGAGCTGGTTTGTACAAAGCCACTACCCAAATATCTGACAAGAGCTGTAGCAGCATGTAGCCATTAGCACATGCAAATTAAGCCCACTTTTGGACGCAAGTCTTGAAGATTCACCTGAGTTTTTCTCACTCCTGTGATGGATACTGTTATATTTTAACATATTTTCTAATGGTACTCCCTCTTTTTCACAGAGATGCAGGGCAGAACTCTGGGTCACTAAGTCTGATCTTTTCCTAATATTAGCTAACCTTCATATCATTCCTCTCTTGAATGACCCTGTTGAAGCCATCTCCCAGCATAGGTTATTAGTATATTTTGTTAGCATTTTCCTATATCTTTATCCTAGTGTAATTAATGGAAATATTAAATCCCATCTATCCCTGAGCTGGTTATTAAGGAAACCTCTTTGGATTGCTGGTGCTCTTTTCAGCTTTCCTTACTTTTTTGTACTAATGAGGCTTAGTTCTCTCCCTCTTAAATAAGATTTTCCCTACTAACCAGTGCTAGATGAATTTGCTTCACCACACTTTTTTTATTTTTTACTTTGATTAGCTTTATATCTAAAATGGAAGAATTAAGATAGAGGAAAATTAAAAAGCACTTCAACACATTATGAACTAGGTCTGTTACAGTGATTAGATTAAATGTATAAACATATGTTGAACCAAAGTTAAGACTTAAATGAAATAAAATGTTTATGGAACAATTCTGTGACATACAAGAACATAATCATAAAAACCTACCTGACACATAGGGTAAATAAAATGTAAAAATAAGAATTGTACAATGCCTTTTAATGATTACCTGCATTTTCTCCCAGAACTGAAGAATAATTATAACATGTTTTCCAACTGTTTCTTTTTCCTTACAGTACTTGGGGTGTATAGAAGTTTTACGCTCAATGAGATCTCTTGACTTCAGTACTAGAACACAGATTGCAAGGTAAGACTTTGTACAACTATGTTTTTTAAAGTAACTTCTGAATTATGTCCCCGAAGTGGAAAGGCCACGAAGATGGCAAAACACATAGTAAATAATTTTTGGATACCTAAGTCCACTTTTTAATTTTGCTTTTACAGGTAAAACTCTCACCTGGTATTAATATAGCTCCAATGAGGCTTAAAGGATATTTTCTTCGTGGTCTTTTGATGTGCCAGGAACTGCTTTAGAAAATTTTTGCCCATTTGTTATGCCAAATACACTTATCTGGGTACCAATTTAGTGATATTTAAGCCAACGCGAATTGCAATATGCTTAAAATCTACAATGCATTTGTCAAAATTAGTCTGGGGAGCTGTTTTGGAGCTGCATGTTTATAGGTTTTTTATAATAATTTCTTATGAAAGGATGTCAGATTACAAACTGGCCGTACAAAGGATATAAATGAAAATATATCACCATAATGATACCAGAGACAAATGAAAGAATGTTGTCTTTTCCAGACTGTATGTAAGAAACAATAAGCTTGTATCAGGTTCTTATTGCTATTCTTTTAAACTTGTCATGGTATTTTTGTAAGAGTATCAGTATCAGTACAGCACTGTCTTAAGAAGTGTCCGTGAATCACTTTTTTCTAGGAGACTGTTTTCTGAGAAATATAGGAAATAGAGTTTTGCAGGCATTTTCACTTGAAAAGCTGAGCTCATTGATTTCAGAGAACTGTAGCACTGACGTCTTCTAGCAACTGGAGACCACATTTTCAAATCCCGGCATTGAAAGAATGAAGTAATCCTTTCCAAAGGAACACATATAAAGTGGTATGACTGGATACAGTGCTTGAATTTCACCTCTTTGAGGCGTCTTACAGTTGCTGATAATCTATCAGCATATCATCATATCACTCATCATACCATAGACAGCTAAGCATTTCTTTTATTAAATGAGAAAAATTACTTATTTTTAGGCTTGAATGCTAATCATGTGGTCTATATGCATTGACTTTGAGTTACACTTGCATACAGCAGCTTTGAATTGGACCCTGTGAGTCCTCACTAAATGTTAATAATTAATTTGCTACTGTGTTGATGAGGGGCATAAAAACACAAGGACAGGTAAATGACAGAATTCCGGTTTTCAGGCAATGTAGACTATGGAGGCATTTGAGAATTTTACTACTGTACTTTTTTAAACTCATTGTGTATATTTCTGTGGTATTTGCAGCAGTGACCTTTGGAAATGATTTCATGTCTAAGCAGACTTGTAGTTTCAATGCAGGCAGCACATTTGTGTTTACCGCTTAGAAGCTAAATGATACTGGCCTGTGAAACAGTTATGATAGTTACTGTTTTTTATTCTATACCTAAAGGTGAACCGAATTCAGCTTTATGTTTCTGCACAGTCTCTTTCACTATATATGTTCGTTGGAATAGTGTTGCACTTTTCTTACTGTCTAGCTTAAAGGCACAACTCTGCCATTAATACTTAGGTATATTTGCTGATCTAAAGCAATATGGTCTGCACAAACAAAATATCTCTGTCTAATAGTTCTTTCAATACAGAAATGATTCTTGGCTTTTACTATGAAACAGACTTGGAATTACATTTTTTTCTGTTGAAGTTATGATATATTTGACTACATGGTGGGCATTTTCTTGGCTCACCTTCCTCTGACCACATCTAGAGCATAGTATCTTCTTGTTTTGCTTGTTATTTTGCATTTGCAATTTTACGTTTATCATATAACAATAAAGACTCATTAACTCATCATTCTGATCATGTAGTTCCTGATCTAGAACTTTTTTGAAAGTAGGAGTTTTTAGGTGACTTTTGAATTAAGATCTAGCATCTCAATCTGCATTTCATTAATTCATCTGGCTCTAGAAGTCCCCATGCCATGTCTTAGGTTTGAAGTACCCACAGGAAACAGTCTGTGCCATGCTTTGTCATGTAACATTTCACATACAAGCCTATTCTTTATTAAGAAAATATTATTAGGGAATTATTAACATTCACATTTGCTGATTAACTTGCTCGTGTGCGTTATGAAACATAACATAAGCCTCAAGGTATGAACTGAATTAATAAGGCTGATGTTCTGATACTACAGGCACCGATTCCCTTTTAAGGAGACAACTGGCACCAAATGGTCTGTGCAGCCCTTTGATTACAATTAAAAGTACCTGAAAGTTACATTTATGTCTACTACATCATACCTTTATATTTAGGTACGTCCATTGCTGATTTCTCTGCAGCCTGGCACCAGTAAGGATACTGTCCTTGTAACCTGACAGCTCATGATGGAGTGTGGCTGAGGCTTGGGTCTGTAGATCGAGTAACGTCATCTGTGACTGCTCCAGCTGAGGAACCTAGGTCCATAGCTGCAGTAAAAGCTTTTCTGTGTATAGGGCTGTGTAAATGTCTCTGTGCTGTTTCCCATAACTGGAGGAACAGATGTCAAGGCAGCTCTGATCCCTTTCTGACCCGTAACTTTATCAATTGATCCTACTGCATGTGCCACACCTGTTTAATCTGTTATTTTTTCCAAGATCTTGCAAAAACAGTCATAGAAGAAAGTGATCCATCTTGGGCCAGTATGACTTACAGTATTACACAGTATTTACTAAGTACAATTAAGAAACAGTTAGAAAAGAAGAGCCAAGTTACCTGATTCAGTGTGGAAGTCTGGATGCGTCTCTTCCTAATAAACACACATCGTGCTTGACACATAAGTTACTTCCTTTCTAGCACTGTGTCACATCCCTGTCGCTGCATGCTTTCTTACCCTTGCTTTTCCTCCATATTGCAGAGTTCAAACATAGGAAGTTTGCCTTTTTTCTGACTTCCAGTTATTGCGTGTGTCCCTGCTAGCCTTGAGGAGGAACAAAACCCCAAAGTAAGATGAGCATCATCAGTTCCCAGAAGAAGTAAACTTCTGTGGCTCAGTCATGGGAGGGCGAGATGTGTAGTCTCTGGCTCTGCTGCAAACATTGGGCGTTATTTTTGAGAAAACATTAGTCACAGTCACAGATAACTGTGTGATTGAATGAATTAGTGCTTGTGGAAGGCACATAAATTGTTAGATGAACATTTAGAAATTACTTAAAAATTGGGCTAAGATTTCCAGTTATCTAGTGAATTAGGCAGCCGTTCTAAATAAGAAGTTAATAGGAAAAGGTTGCTTGAATGGCTTTGAAAATCCCAGCTGTCATAATTAATACATTAGCAAAGTATATACATCAGTGTGTATGCATGAACCAGTCTGACAAATGAAGAACTGTGACTTCAACTCCAGGAACTGGATTGAAGCCCCCATGTGAACAGTTTGGTCAGCGATCTTTCCTTCCTTGTCACAGTCATGTGAAAAATCAACCTGTGCCATCTAACACTGTTGTACCCGGTCTGCGACTTGGTTTTATTTTGCTTTTTCACTTTTTGTAAATAAAAGTGTTAAAACTTGCAGCAATACATTTATCTTTGTGTGAAAGCAGTGAGCAAGCACTTTCACTTGTCATACTCTTCAACGGATCTTAACAACCTTGCTCGTGCCTGACACAAGGTATTGTTATCCTAATTTTGGATCTGATTTGAGGAAAAATGAACTGCTATGTACAATTTATAACAGATTTTTTCCTTTATCGTTACACATTTGAAGTCTCAAGATTCTTTCACTATGGGAGAAATAGGAGAACTAACTAGAGTAGTATTAATCAGTTGTATTGTATTTATTCTTTTGTGTAATGAATGTAATGTCATGTGAATTCTTGAACAAACTAATGGATGCGCAAGCCAAGGGTCAGCAATTATGCGTGATGATAAATAAAAGCCAGCTGAATCCACATGTTGCATTATTAATTATCCAGTAATAATTCTTGTAACACATGTGAAGTCAAGATGACTTTCTTGGGCAGCAAGATGAACAGAAGCATTTCATTTTCAAGATAGCGGAGGAACAGGAGGACTAGCAGGCAAGACTACTGAGCAACTCACAGGTGGCAAGAGGTCCTAAGTTCGTCTGAAACCTATCATCATCGGCACAGAAAGGGGTCACTCTTAAGCTTGTGTGGCCAGGCCCTTTGTGCCCTCAGGCTGTTTATTAAAAAAAAAATAAATTAAAAATCAGGTAAAATTCTTTTGCAACATGTGCAGTGTTTGCAGTTCATATAATATGTTTGTATGCTTATTGTTAAATCTGCTATAGTGGAATGAGTCCTCACTACTGTGTTGTATGCATGAGTGTAGTTATGCACTGGATTGAATTCGAATAATATTGCATGTACTGGTTGTTGTACAGCAGTGTCTAGATTACAAGGCTGCATGTTCATTGGTATCTAATTAAATGTAATCAGTTTACTGCATGCAGCTTCAGAAAGTCACACCTCCCCATGCTGAGTAAAACATTATATTGCATGCTGTGTTAATAGCAAGTAGATCAGAGGACCAAAATACTTCATATCAGCAGCGGACCCGAATCCAAACTCTGATCCCAATCCTCTCCATGAACTCTGTTGGGCTGAACAATTTGAAAGAGATTCCTCTCCTAACTTTGAGCCTGAACTTTATTAATTGTGAAAACCAAACCCATTTATGCCAATATCCCCAGCTTCTGGATGGGAGATGATGGAAATCCAGATTTTAGAGCTGGGTTCGAGTCCAGTGCTGAACAAGATGAATGAATTTTGGTTGATGTAGTGTTACCATATCTTTCAACCATATCTGTATTCTTTGCAGAAATTCACTGTCAGCAAGCATCAATGAAAAACAGATGGAAGATACTGAAAAGGAAGATTGTTTCCCCTGTGATTTTTAAAGGTGGATAGGTAATGTGTTATCTGCAATGAATTCTGTATTCAGTCTCCTCCTTAACATGCTCTCTTGCTTGGAAGGTGAGTGTGGTTCACACCTGCTTTCTGCTACATGGACTCTGGATGGGGGTTAGTGCTTAGGGGATGGTGCTTAGGGAATGGCAGAACACGCATACCTGCACCACAGTCTGGCTCCAAAGCTGTATGCAGCAGGGGTGTGAACGAGAATCCTCTGTCCTTGTGCACAGTTACTGCAGGGCCAAAGCTCTGGGAAGCACAGGGTACTGGCTACTGCTCAGTTCACCTGGAAGCAGGATTCCCTAAAACGGATGAGGACATGCTTATAATTCATACAGCACAGCTCTGAGTGGGAATATGACAGCTATAGTGCCTGATACTGTCAGAGAATAATTTATGTTTGCTAGTTCAGCTGTGATTAGCACAGAAATGGGTTAGAATAAATAGGGTTTTGTATGTTTAACATTGAAATGTTTCATTTTCAATGTAATATTAGTGGGGAAAATGTTAGCTAGTATTTGGTTTAATTTGACTAATATATGGTACTGCAAAGCCTGAGTGAGCTCCCCCATTGAGCTCCCCCATTCCACTTGCCTTTGTGAGAAAGCAAAGAGCCTCTCAGGGGATGGGGAAGGTGGCGAGTTGAAAGCCAAGTGGTCAGGGAAGCAGTTATGGCTATAGCTGCACCCCGGGTTTTCAGAAAGCTGGTGACTCCACTTGGTTCTGCAGAAGCAGAAGGATGAAGGCAGAGTGGTCTCAACATGTTTTAAATGCGAATCACAATGCAAAGTTAACAGTGGCCTAACACCTTGGAAACAGAGACACTCGCAAGTTCTTCTGCTAATAGCACCTAGCAGTTTGATTACACAGAGAAACAAAGGCATAAGGAATTTGAGTGTCTTTTGTATGACATGTCCAGTCACACCAGACAGTTCATCCCCACTGGACAGTCCTTTTTGGCAAATACAGCTTGTATATTTATAAAATGTCATATATCTTACAGGGTTATTCAAAAGGGCAGTATTAGAACTTCACTCCTCTAATACAAAAGAGGTTTTGGAAGATCTCTGTCTCCAAAGTCCTGCTTTGGACACAAAGCCAAATAGAGGTTAGAGAAAAATATTTGTTAGGCTAAATTTTTTAATTTTACTTTTGTAGGGTTTCCTGTACCTTCCTTTGAAATACCTACCTATGGTCTACTTTTTGAGAGAGAACATACTATAGTAAATGACCTGAGGCTGGACCCAGTTTGGAGGTTACTATGGTCCTGATTAAGCAACAGAAGACAGTTTTAATTTCTCTCTCTCCGTCTCCTTGATCAGTACTAAAATAAACAGCTAGAGACCAGGCTGAGTGTAAAAAAGCCTGAAGGCTACAAAAAAAAAGTATTGGAGCTACCTAACAGATCTAAACCTCCAAGTACATTTTTCTTTATTTTTTTGGTATCATTAACCTTGCTCTTGACAGATGGAGGATTGCGAAGAGGGAAGGCTTTTGTAGGTATGCATTCAACATCAAGGTTTTGTATACCTCCACTTTAGGTTCATAAAAGCTGCGACCAATATTTTAAGAAGTTTTCTCTTTGAAAGGTACCCCAAATTTTAGACCAAGATTGTCAGAGTCTAAATAATGGTTAATCGCAGATATATATGACTGTGTTCTCAGCAGTGGAGGAGCAGCTGTATGCCTATTTGGCATTGCCTGTTGGTGGCATACATTTGTCACAGCTATAAGGAGAAAATGGATATGTTTGCTCCAGTTTTGCTAAGCACAAGTCTGACTGTGTGTGCACGCAGAGTGAAGAGATATATCTAAATAAGGTGTGCCACTGGATAAACAGTTTCACTCTACATTTCTAAAAATAAGACCATTGTTCAGAACTGCTGTATTAGAAATCATTGTCAAGATCAGGTAGACTTCTCTGTTACTGATGAGTGAAACAGAGTTTCTGAAACTTACTTGCATCTTATAAAAGAAGGTAAAGATTGTACTGAAATTGCCTCAAATATTCCTTGTAGTTAGATCATCTATAAATACTGAGAACAGAAGTGTCGTAGGGCGTACCAATAGATAAAAAGTTTCTTTGGCAGTAGTAGCAAAAGGGTCCTCTCAAGTGCATTGACTTCTGTTAGCAGAGTGATGTAAGTCTCACACTGAAGATGCAGGAGTGTAAGAATAACAACCATTGGATAGATTGCATACTACATACCTAATAGCATGTGGTACTCTATGTCTAACAGTTGCCAAAGCCAACCCTTTTACTGTATAAAGTTTATTCAATAAATCAAAAATTGTCAGCCAGCTTCCTTTCATTTTTTGCTTGTAGATTTTCTACATGTGAAAAAACTCCGTTTCAAGAAGCAAAATGAGGATCTGAGGGGGAGAAAAAGAGGAGTCGTCATCTGCTTGCTCTACGAGTGACAGCAGCTTGCATGCCACATCTGCCGATGTTGCCTTACTCCACAAACCTTTTCTTCCGGGCTTTCAGTCAATTGTGCAGTCAGGACAGACTTCACTTTGGTCAGACTGGTGTGACAAATGGCATTGCTCGGTCTCTGTGCCACTTTCCCGAGGGGCTCCCCCGAAGGGGTACTCCTGTCATGGTACTCTGAATTCGTGGCAGTAGGCACATCCATACCACACAGTTAGGATCCCCTTCCCATCCATACTCTCTGTTCTGTTCTCCTTAGCTGCTTCTCCAGCCTTACATCTTCCAGAGACGGTCAGTTTGCCAGTTGGCATTTAAAGTTCTGTAAACAGTAATATACTGGTTTAGCCTTCAGAGCTTGTGAATGTCCGCTGTGCTTCTTCAGGCAGCACATGCTCATTTTGCCTGTTTTGCAAATGACCAAATAATATTTCGATTATTAAACAGATTTCTAAAAATGTATTTTTGGTCTCCATTTTTTTCTTTTTCAGAAGCAGGTTATATTTACATTCGGTATAGACTCTGTTTCTCCTCAGCAAATACTGTTACAACACGTGGTAATGATTTATGAATTATTTAAGAAAATTGGCAGGAATATAATACTGTTAAATAACTGGGATTCTGCTAGACATGTGATGCTTTCATTTAAAAAGTCCATCTTTTGATGTCTGATTTTTTAATCTGTGAAACCATACGCTTTGAAGGTGGCAAAGATAAACTTGGGAACTATATGATACTAGAAGATATTAACAAGAGAATATCAGTAGTTTTTAAGTCTCATCATACAAAACATTTCAGACTAAAAGCTAGTCACAGTTTCTTGTCTCAATATGTGAGATGGCTATACTTTTTCCAAATATGTTGAGAAAAATCTCTGCAATTTGTGTGTGCCTGTCATTTCCCTGAAATATGAGTTCCAGAATTCTGGTTTTTAATCAATTAAATCGTATTAATTGAAAACAGCAACAACAAAACCTAGCATCACAGCCAAAAGAATCATTGAAACTACAAGAAGGGAGGGTATTTTCATGTGATAGTGTTTCACAGAGGAACAGATTTGAGCTTCCTGAGTGGGCTACTTTATATAACAGTCGGAGTAAAATATGACTAAAGCTATGAAAAATATCAGGGCATTAGCCTTTTTAATGGAACAAAATGACAATGTAAAATGTCTTTTTTTCTGTCTCAGAGAGATGTCAAGTCACTTTAAAGCAGAATAGGTAAGCCTCAGAAAATGCATATCTGTAGTTTTTCACTGGATAAATTTGCGTGCTGAAATTATATTCAAAATACACAACATGTTTTGTGCCAAGAAAACGACTCCACAGTATGACCATCTGCAAAGCAGAAAATACTCTTGGACAGATTTGGAACTCAGCATGTGGTGCCTACTGCAGACAGAGCAGTAGCTAATTTTACAAGAGATCATGATAACTTACCCTGGTATTTGTCTGAGCCTAGCTAATGAAACAGCATGGGGCTTAGAAAGGTGTAACGCGTGTCTATGTCAAATATCTTTCTTATTGGAAAGGAAGCAAACGTAGTCACATCCAACTTTTCCAAACTCTGTGCAACTGTTCAGCCACGCAAATATGTCCAGAACTTTTGCCTTCCTTAGACAAGTGTTTGCATGCACAAGTCAGGTAACGGTGCTCTCAACCTAGCAGCAATATCTATTTTGGGGCTTGAGTTGTGGCTCAGGTGTTTGTGCTGCAGAGGCATTTGCAAATTTGATTTGCTGTTAAAAAAGCTTACGTCTGCCCTGTGCTGCCTGGCAAGGCAAGCTAAAAAGAAATCTTTACGATGTCTTTTCCACATCACCAGGCCATCGGTGTAAAGACCTCCCCCCCTAAAATAATCTAGAATATTCTGAACAGAGAGATCACAAACCTTCCCCTGGAAAAAGTGCGTGTCAGCGCGGTGGCAGATACTCATCCATCCTTCTTCTTCATGTTTTCATCAGATACTTCTTTAAGACTTCTTAACTCCCAGGTGGGAAAAGTACCATGCCTTTTGTTGCAAGTACACAAAGAGTTGCTGCCAGGCTGCTCTGACCTTGCCTAGGCAGAATTGCTCTATCAATATCTTTTCTGAAGTTCCCTTTTTCACCAAAAGCATTGTTAACTTAAACCCTGCAGTTGTTTCGGTACATGTAATATTCACACTGTTCCAAATACTGAAGTTAAAGAACTGTCAAATTCAAGTTCAGATGTCCTGCCTCATCTGACGTGTATCTCAACAAGTCGTCGCCTTTCTCAGGTCCTTCCCCCCACTTCCAGTCTTCTTGCAGACTTTGGGAACACCGCGTTCAGTAAAACTGAGATATTTTACTAAAAGGAAGACAGGTAGATGGAAGATCTATAGTGCTTTCTTAGTGAGTGAGAGGACGCATATCCTAGCTTTTCAGCTGCTTAGTGCTTTCCCTGCTCTGCTGAGGCAGGGCGTACGAGCAGTAACCAAGGCTGCCTTGCCAACCCTCAGCCCTGGGCTTCAGCCTCTTCAGCTGGTGCATTTCCTCTCCTACACTCAAGTGGCCGTTTTGATCAACAAGGTCCTTGAGTCAGATGGGTCTATTGAGTAACACGCTTTATGTCTGATTATCAGGAGCTGGCAGGCAGAAGAGGTAGTAGCAAAACCACTACAAATCCCAGCCCTGCACCAGAAAAATAACAAGCCTGTAAATATTTTTCTACAGGTGCGGTGGCCTGAAAATTCCCTTTTCTTCCGACCTGCTCCATGTTGCAGCTAGGGAGAGAGATGGTGGAGGCAAATAGGAAGAGAAAGGAAGTTACAGGTGAATGTAGCCCTCAAGCACAGTTCATACCTCTGAAATACAAATCCTTTTTGTGAGAGGCAAAACCCATAAGGGATCCCAATGTGCTAATCAGACCACTGGAGGAGACAAAGAGGATGAAGTGCTGGTGACGCCTCTGTGTCAGCCACTTGCAGCCAAAATGCCTGGGCAGCTCAAACACACCTGGGGAAGCAAGAGGCATGGGTCTGAAAGACAGCAGTGGGCTGGGGACAGCCACAGGCCTGGTCTTCCCGCCCCACTGCCTGGAAAGAATTTGGTTTGGTGCAAAAAAGAGATAGGAAACCACAAGTTTTAGCTCAGCAAGGCCAAGGGGATGGCTCTGTATAACGTAACGTAACGTAACGTAATGTAACGTAACGTAACATGACATGACGTGACATGACATAGCATAACACAAAGCAATGCAACGCAACGCAACACAACGCAACCCAACACATAACATAACATAACCTGTTTGTTTTTCCTGAGCCAAAGAAAAGCATTTTTGGTGGTGAAGAAGAATATTTCTTTTTCCTGATTACGTTTTCAGGAGTTAACCTATGTCTCAGTATCATGATGATCAGCGTGCGTGATGCTTGCTGTGCTGTATTTCTAAGATGCATCAGGGCTGCTCTTTTAAACCAACTGACTATTATTTGCTCTGTAAGAAAATTTAGTAACTTCTTTAAATAAAACACTTGTTTGGAGTCAAAGCAGCATTGTGCTAAATGTGGGAACTAAATACAAGCGTTGAACTGTGAAATGGAGTGCTGTTGTAGCTGTGATGGTCTGAAAGCATATGCAAGGCAGGGTTTGTAGGGAGAGGCAATTTTATTAGATGAGCAGATGTAGTTGGGGGAAAAAAAAAGAAAAAAGAAAAAGACAAGCTGTGTAACAAACAAGGCCTCCTCCAGACCTGAAGAAAGGATTGTGTCCCTGAAAGCTTTTTTGACTGTCTCACTATAAATCTCACATTTCTTCAGAATGACAGGACTTTAAACCTGCTGCAAGGCCTACTCCACTCCCACAACCACCACCCCCAAAAAATAATAAATTAATGCAATTCTTTCAGGTCATTCGAACTTTAGATTGGGCCCTAGGTAAAAGCACCCAAGGTATAACTGTATAGTGATTACTGACTGCAGCCGGATAAATCTGTGACATTTGCTGAGCCATTATATGTTGAATGCTGATATGTATATGACATTTCTCTCCTGACTCACTTGTTGATCCTGTGTATTCACCTAATGTGTAGTTGAAATGTCATCCTGCACATGGAATAAAATTAGAGTAATTTATGTTTTTATCAAGGTTGTGTTTCAAGGTTTTGATTGACTGTTCTTTAGCTTGTAGTTCATTGTTGGGGTTTTTTTCTCTTTTTTTTCATAAAATACATGTTATTTGCATGGGTTTTGGTCTAAATATAATATGCTGTTAGTCTCAATCCATATTTAAAACAGTTAAACAAGTTTAGAAGTGACCTTTACTCATCCCTGTGCAACCGTTCTGTCTTACAGTATCAACAGGACAGGTCTATTACAGCTTTGTAGCTAATGGTCACAGGAAGGTCTCTCAGTGCACAAAAACAAATTCTAAATACTGACCAGATTGGCTATTCAGAAAATAAGTTGTTAAATACTGAAAGGATCTATAAGATTTGTTCGTAGCAGTATGATTTCAAGAGTTTTTGTAGTATACAGTTACTCTCCTATGAGTATGGATTCAAATTCATTTTCAACATGCGTTTGTTTTATTCAACCTGAGTGTGACGGAAAGAATGAAGCCATACTAGAAAACCGAAGCAAAATGTTAATGGCATTAATTTTGCTTACAGTGTAATAAATTATTCAGAGTATATTGAAGAAATACAAATTAAAATTTTGTATGCCACATGTGTTGTATACAACATGCATATTATCAGGAGTGTTTTAGGGTCCTGATATTCTCTAAAGCCAGGTGGTTTTGCTCTGACTGGAAAAGGGCATAGTATAGTAGTGAGAAAAATGATAGTTACTACCCCTTACGTTACAAGAAAGGTTTAAAGAAATAGGTGTAGAGCGGTGCTGATTAGAGGCGTCTTATGATCAGATTCCTTGTGTCTTAATAAGGCACAAAGATGGGACTTGGGTGATGGTATTAAGACAAATATTCTAATTTAGGGTGAGAAAATGTCTTTTTAATAGTGCAAGAAAACACTTTTATCCTTTGTAGTTCTCAGGATACTATTCCTTACACTAACATTGACTATTTACTGTCTTCTGCTTTACATCAAAGTAATCTAAATTTGAATGGCACCTGTTTTAGCCCTGAGAAGAGAGCTAACTGACCCACTAACTATCCTCACTTGTGAGCAGAAATGTGGTCGGAAGGTGCTCTCTCCCAGTGTATTTCAAGTATAATGAAGAAACCCACATATTCATTTGCCATAAAGCTTTTTTCTGTCTCTTTAGGGAAGCAATCAGTCGTGTTTGTGACGCCGTGCCTGGTGCCAAAGGAGCCTTCAAGAAACGAAAGGTATTTTTCTTTTCTTGTAGTGCAGTTGACTGTATTTTCTTAGTTCAACACAGAGGAGACAAGGCACAGCAGGCAGGTGACTTTAAGGCAGCTTTGAGAACTGCAGATCATTAATTATTTAAAGTATTGGCTGTTTTCACCCACTGTATGTTGCCTCTTACCCTTTGGTCAGGATCTGCTTTCAAAAGCATCTAGAAGTATGAGTACACCTAGGAAAAAGATTGTGGCGTACTTTTACATTCCTACTGTAAAACCCCCCTGCTTTTCCTTTTCTTGCTTTTGTAGATGGCAGGTGAAAGGCTTAAAACAAACAAAAAGGTATGCCTTTTCATAAAATGCATGAGTAAATTGTGGAAATAGGTGCTGGAAGCTACTGTGGCAGAGGCCAAAAATACCTGTTCTTGGAGCATAGCTCTACTGGTGACAATTGATCAGTTTGGAAATCACTGATTTCTGGAAATGGAGAGAACATACCAGGTGATTCTCTGTTCCCTATGCTCTTTCCATAAACACCTGTGGCTGATGCTCAGTGGCCAGCGCTGATGGCAGGTTCAGTGGACATTGGCCTGATGTGGTTTTTACTGTAGTTTTGTTCTTATTTGTGTGGTAGGAGTTGGGATCTGCAGACAAGGAGTGGAGGAAGCCTCAGCTCTGTTCCTGCACTCATGGCTCTCAACTGTATTGCACTGCCTGCTCTTCCAGGGGCCTGCTAGCAAAGCTGGCATTTAATGCTAACTGTAAGGGAAGGAGCGTAGAAAGCAATTAATTATAGCGCTGTGTGTGTTGCTGGGCATAGGAGAACGGGCAAGTGAAGGAAAAGGTCTGTCTGCCTCCCCAGCTGCTCCACCATCCAGGCAGAATTCCAGCAGAAAGAGGTGGGATGAAATGCCACTTGTTTGCAAGGGATAATCTTCCCCTAGTAAAATAAGGCATATGTGGCAACATATGTCACAGCATAATTGGAAATTGTCTCAGAAATTAAGGTTGTGGTTCCCCCCTCGCTACCAAATTTATCTCATTGGCATTTCTAGGTTCTCTGGCTTTTGTTTTTATACCTGAAATAAAAGAGGAAAATATCTTTCTCCTTGGAAAACAAGATGATGCAAAATATCGTTGGAAAAGTAGGTTAAACAGAGTCCCAAGTGCCTGGTGAGACACCTTGCTGTGTTACTGGTTTTAGAAGTGATGTTGCTTATTAGTTATTGAAAAGAAACAGTGTTTTTAAAGTAAGTCTGCAGGTTGAGAAGAAAATTTGCCCAGCAGCAGAATTTCAGTTAAATGTTAAAGACAGGTATCTTTTGCCAGTCTGTACTTTCATCATGGTTTTGCCATTAGTGGCTTATGAATTTGGTTTAGGTGACATGTACTTCTTGAGGCCAAGTTTTCACACTTTAACCATGCTGTGGGCAGGTGATCCTTAGGCATGACCTGGGAATCATGAGGATTTAAGGAAAGAAGAGAAACAAGAATATTGAAAAGGGCTCATTTTAAAGAGAAGTTAATGAAATACTAGCTCTGTAAGATGACAAAGTTAAAATAGCACAGCACAAATGTTACATATGAGCAGTATGTAGGTAGTGTATTTTTAATCAATTAAACAGAAGGAAAAGAAGCTAAAACTGAATATATGTAAGCTTTAAGGAGTGAAGAAGCACAAGTGTGTCCATCCTGCTAGGGACAAAACTTTTTAAGCTTGCAGCCAGCTTAGGACAAATGCAAATTCAGTGGCAGAACACTGCCTCCAGTCACAGCTTTGCTTTTATGTCCTAATGACCAGCATAAATATTCAACATTGCAAGGACGTAATCTGTTATTGCTGGGCAGCCTGATTTTCTACAGGCTGTGGTTTACCTGAATACCTCATGCAGCAGTGTTGTTCCCATAGCTGTCAAAGGTGAGAAGTTTGTAAACTTTGTTTTGGCAGCAAAACTTGTATTGCTACAAAACCTCCTAAGATCTTGTGAAAAGCCTAAAAAGTTATCAATATTATTACATTCCCTTTATTATTATTCCCATACTTTGTACTTATTCTCTGAGTTAGGAGTAATCTTTAGCTGCATATTATACCCCAGCATACAGAGGTTTTAGCCTATGGCTGGGCTTTTACCTACTGCTAAGTCGTCTACAAGCATAATGACACTGTGTATCCCTTTTTTGTGAGCATCCCATCAGTATCACTGGAGTCCGGTTCTCCATGTGGGAAGGGGGCAGAGCAGTCAGTAAATGCAGAGCAAACAACAGATTTCTTTTCAGGAGCTGAAGCTGTTTTTACAGAATTAGAATGTGCCATTTTAACATGCTGACTTAAGGCATTCATCTTAGTCTGCTAATTTGGTCCCTTGGTGAAGATGAGACTTTGCTATATCACAAAACCCCTATTTTGTTAGGTCAAGAGTGGATGAATACCAGCCTAGCTGCTATTATTATTATTATTGTTATTATTATTACATTATCTCCAGAGGAAAACAGGTATTGCAGTGAAATGATCTTTGACAAGTCAGCAACTTTTTAGAAACCTGTAAGATTACAGCGAACCCTGCATACAATGAAGGTAATCCCAAAAAAGGAGAGAACAAAATGTGCTTTTTTCCCTCCCCTTACAGCCACCAAGCAAAGTTCTTTCTAGCATCTTGGGAAAAAGCAATCTTCAGTTTGCAGGAATGAGCATAATGCTGAATATCTCCACCACCAGCTTAAACCTAATGACTCCTGATACAAAACAGGTGAGTGTAACTGCCATATTAATTTGTGAGGCTTTTGATGAACAGCATACTGCATAATTATTTGCTGTCTGCCAAAGTACTCAGTTGCTCAACGTTATTATTCCATAATAATGTCTATAAAATGAATGAAAACAGAATATAAAGCATAGTAGGAGTCATAGTTTATTCTGGTATTCAACACAGCTTTGATGAATTACTTTCTTCTTGCCATGTTTCAGGTAGCCGAGTTTTGCTCTTAGAAGACTGTGACATTAAATGGTATTTTCTGGTCGTGGGAGTTCTTGTTGGGTACAGTTACAAACTTTCAGAGTGTTAAAAGGGATGCATTTGGAGTAAGTGATTAAAGGACTGAATGCACATCCCCAATTTTGTTGTCGTTCTTCCCATTTAGAGCCTTAAAGGGCAATCTATTCCTGAGGCACTGCTAAAAATACAGCCTCCGGGATTTTGCAGTGCAGTGAAATGCCAGTCTTTTAGAGAGACAAGGCAGCCTTTTTCAAGCAGCCCATTTCTTCTTCATTGTGCTGAAGGTACAGACAGACTTTGGGGAATCACTGCAGTGGATTGTGAATGATGTATGAGATGAGAAAAATCCTTGCTCAGGGTATATATAAAGAGAAAGCAGACAGACATGCGCAGTCACTGCTGTGCTATTTGCTGTGAGCCACATACTGCATTAGGGCATGCAACTTTCTGCCCAGATACAGCTAGAGAGAAAAAAAAATAAATTTCCTGCTGTCCTTAGGAGCCTCAGGATTAAAGAATAAGAAAGAATGCATACGTTGTCTGTTAAAAAGCTTGCTGTTTGTGTTTTCATTGATTTATCTTCATTCTTATCCTTATTTAGAAAACACCATAATCTTCTGCAGCGAACACTGAGACTGTGGGAGCCGCGTTATGGCTGGTTGCAGTAGTTTGGAGCCTTATTATGGAGTATACACAGCAGGGCTTTTCATAAGGACAGTTGCCCCCAGTCAGGAGCATAGGAACTTGATGTTAATTAGATCTACTAAAAAAGTGCCAAACCCTGAAAGTCGCCTTGTCTTCAGCTAACGTCAGGGCAGAAATAAAGTTAAAGGAATTTATCCCAGGGAATAACCCTTCCCCAGATGTTTTGCCTTTTTCTCTGAGTTGAAAAAACTGTTTATCTTTCTCTCACATCATTCTTTTTGAGATAGACTTGGTCTGGGTGCTGCAGGCCTGGGAAACATCTGGTTTCTCAGAGATCCCCAGTCTGGCTGTGGTCTCCCTTGTTTCTTGTTTGTGCCAAGCATTTGATTTGAAAATAAGCATGGCCCAGCAGCTTTGGCCTTTCAGGCCCCACCCCGGAAGATGGCTATGAACTTCTGTAATAGCCTTTTTTTCCCAGAGGAGCTGGAAGGCGAGAAAAGACAAGGCAGTGTTGTTGGCCCTTGGGGCAGCAGAAAAGTGCTTGCACGTATCCCTGCGCAACAGTTTTATGAACATGTTAAGCAGGGATGAGTGGAAGTTTATTTTATTTTGTTTTGTTTATTTGTTTAAAAAGCAGATTTGGGTAGACTGAAATGTTTCTAAACTATGTGCCAACACAAGCAATCATTTCATTTTAAGCAATGCAAGGCATTGGTAATTTGCTATGCCTTGTTTCAATTTTGGTATTGGAGGGGGGAAAATACCCCTGCCTCAAACTAAACTAAACTGTTTAGCTGTGGAATTAAAAAAAGAAAAGTGTCTGACTTGAACTGATGGTTTCAAGCACTGTTCAGTTTCTTAAAATTTGGAAAAATAAGTTTTGAGGCAATCTGAAATAATTTTTGGTTTATATGATGCAGAACCAAAAGATTGGGCTATTTGCACAATCCAAGATAGTGACAGTACTAAATGTGTAACAAATCTTCACTAGTTTATCTCTATTGTTAGGATCACTTCTTCTTTATGGGAAGAAGAGAAGGAAATCCTCACTGATGAGTTAGGGAATGATAGCTCACCAATGAACACCTAAAAATTAACTACATTTTCAGAAGCTACTGGGGGAGAAGCAGGAGTATTGAAAAGGAAGCATTCTTTACGTGAAGGCAGCACTACAAATAGTTGTCAACTCTCTCAGACTTGGCAAAGCAGAAAGATCTAGAGAAACTCATGCCAGGACTTTTTCTTTGCAAGGAAGATAGTCGCTAGTTTGGGTATTTAAGATGCAAGATGGAAGAATAGCCCAGAGTATCTTTTCAGTCTCATTTTTTTCCAAAAAGGTTTTCTAAAGTATGTGGTACCCTCTCCAAAGTGAGCAATTAAGATCCAAATGACTATTATCAGATGCTCTGAGGCACTAAATAAGGGGTCTGTCCTATAGCAGATGAATTCCTTGGCATGGTTTCTGTGACTCAAATGATCAAGTGAAATTTTCTTTCAAATGACCTTTTCTTTCTCATTGTTACATGATTTCATTATTAAAAGATTTCATAAGTTAAATCTCAGAATAGCAATGGAGCAGAGCTGTTCTCCTTGTATTAGAGGTTCATGATAATTTGTCTCTTCCCAGAGAAATATCATATTAGTTCAAATTGCACGTAAGCAAATTGAATTTCAAATGCTCTGGAGTATGCCTGATATTTTCTCCACAATGCAGCTAGATTCAAAATTCTGTTTGCATATTGCAAACATGTTGGTGTTTGAAACACAAAATGACACAGTAGGTATTGGAAGCAATGTTAGGATCCTTAGCTGGTGTGAAGATTGGCATGATTTCATTGATTTCACCAGAGTGGCAGCAGCAGCAAAGTATTTTGATGAGTAGGACCCTTTGCTCCATTCATCACTATCTGTAATAAAGAAAGTGAGCTTTAGCAGATTAAAATTTCTCCAAAGATACTGTATGACAGATCTATATGATTTACTGGGGTTCTGAGCACATTTAGGAATTTTGCTGTGTCCTGCTAGGTTTTAAAGCACACCAGAATGGATACATTCATCCTTAAGTTTGTTTATATTATCGTGCTACTCTTTGCAGTCCTTGTAGGTGAAATGCAGAGGTCATTTTGATCTTGGTTTTGGATTTTCACCCCATGCAAAGCAAAAAAGAAATCAAAAGGCTAAACTGTAAGAAAACCTACTGACTCACACTTATTCTTTCTGATCCGTACAGATCATAGCAAATCACCATATGCAATCTATTTCCTTTGCATCTGGAGGGGATCCGGTAAGCATTTCTTTAAAGCTTTCCTCCACGTAGATATTGCTTTATGAGGACTGTGTGACAAAATTTATTGCATAGCTTACTGAAAGAAAAATATAACCACAATAGCTCCTGTTTCCTGTTTCATAAATTATTCTTGATTATTGCCATCAAAGTCTTTTTGAGTGAAACAACTGACAAGCAGTTATAAATTGTCCTCTTTGAATGACTGAAAGAAAAGTATCAAAGGGCTGTGAGCATTCATATAATAATTGGTAAGCAGGGGTCTGTTTTTCAGAGTAATGTAGTATAGTCATATGGGTATTGTGTGAATTTTTGTCCTGTTTTTTATTTTGTAATTTTTACAGTAATAGACTATGTTGTAGTTATATTTATAGCAATGTATGCATTTTTTTTTTCTTCTCATCTTTAAGTGTACATTGAGAAGAGTGTGCTAAATACTGCCTTCAGGTATATTCACTACACTCATGCAGCTTGAAGACAGGCTTTCAGGAAAGGCCCAGATCTTTTTTTCTAGTTTTGCAAAGCTTTCAGATACACCTACACGTTTGGTCCATTTAGATCAAAGGGCAGAATCCTGCTTGTTGAGCTTTTCCCTGTTTTTATAAGCAGTCCATCCAAAGGCTTATGCCTTTGTGCTTAAAAAGTATTTGTCACCCAGGAAGCAATGGGAAGGTTATAAAACAGAGACATTTCTCACCTCTTACCTTAGAGGTTTGAAAGCTTTTAAACCTAGATTAATTGAATGTCTGCCTCTTCCTCCATCATACGATTATCTGTCATGTATCAGTCATGTACTACAGGTAAGGCAATTTCTAGCCTGCTTCGTGAGTTAATTCTTTCAGTTCACCTCTGTTAAGTTGAAGATCCTTGGCGCTTTCTCTGTTCCTTTCACTATCCTTGAAAAACATAAGGGCAAACTTCATTCTTAGTATAGCTCTGCTGAACTCAGTTCAATTCCAGAAGGAAAAAGGATACCATATCATAATAATTTGGGGAGCAAAAAATGGATCAACAGCAGCTTTGAAATACAACAGATTGCAATGGATGCTGTAAATGAACAATTCCTGAAGTGGGCAGAGGAGTGATTAGCACAGTTCCCTGCCTCCATAAGAAGATTCTTCTCTACCCATCTGCCATCCCAAATGCTAAGTCCTGGAAACACCATTGCACACTGCCCACTGATAGAGTGATTTACCAGGAAAGAGGAGAGAAGCAGCAGTGGAGATTGAATTTGGAGTAAACAAGCTCTTCCAAATGTTTTAGAGAGATAAAAATCATGCTACTGAGTCAGTGAGCTACCAGAGAAATCAAATTGCCTGGTGTAAGGGAGCCTACACGAGACAGTGAAATTGTAAAGTTGCGTTCCCAATAAGACCATTGCATGGTGATCTCATTCTGGGGGTGGAGAGGGTAGGTATGAGTATCCAATGACTCTGTATAGGCTTGTCTCAGTGGGCTAGTGTCTGGCACAACTTTAAATCAAGAGCTTGTTCATAAAGCAGGTGGTTCCTTTGCCCTGCATGCACACGGAATAAGAGAAGAGGCAAGGATGTTATCCAAGTCATAGCTTTATTAAACCATCTGAGGCTCATCCAGACATAACTTTCATCAGCCCTTAATGATTTCCACTTGGTGGAGTACAGCCACCACCAAACCTTATCCCCAAACACAGCTGAGCTCCAGCCCATAAGCTTATCTCCTCATAAGAGATTTTAAGTGGGTGGAGAAAGGCCATACTGAACTAGGAACCCAGATCTGTGCCCATGTTGCTTCAGGAAATGTTTCCCTTATTTTGAATTTTGAAGTTTGTTTTATTTAGAAGTGAGGCTGCCCCCACTTCTCACCCCATCCAGTTTTCTGCTCTGGGTATCTGCCACACATTCATGCCAGCAATTAGCTTTGCAACTTTCCTCCCACTCCCTAAGCGTTAATTACCTTCATAATTCAAAATATATCCACTGGAGAAGTGTTCCACAGTCTTGGAGAACAGCTTGAGTACCATATATATTTTTGCAATATTCCCCTTTGCAATGAGTCAGACAGTTTCTCGCTGTGTCAGTACATGGGAGCTTAAAAATCTCTCCACCAAATCCTTTCACACACCATTTCAGAATCATTTTTAGTTCACTTCCAAGACTGTTCTGGATCTGCTTTAGCTCTCTTCAGCCTGCCCTTATGATACACTAAGTATTTTTCATCCATAGTCATTTCAGGTGGCTGTTTCCAGGCTGCTAGACAAGACATCTGGTTTTGGAGATGCCTGCTGAAATTTCAGAGAGGTGGATCTCATAAGGTCTAATTAGGAAGGTCTCTCAGAGGTCCCTGAAGGCAGTAGTTTTTCAGTTTCAGCCCTGCCTCCAAATTTTAACACTGCAGTGCAATTTCTTTGAGGTGAAAATTATAGCTCATTCATACTTGTCTTCAGTCCTTGAATGTCAGGGACCACTTTGCTGCATCAGCCCAGCCCTGCATAGACTTTTGATGGCAGTCTTCTAATTTAGCCACTGTGAAATGTGCCTACCTTGGGCCCTTAATGGTTTGTCATAGTCAGCTTGAATCTGAGAGCTTTAGATGAAATAAAGAGTAGGTGGTTCCAGTCTCTCACACCCACACTAGCTACGAGATAGATCTATGATTTACTCAGGCATAAACGTATCCATTAGCTATGTCTGTACTGGTAAATAAAATGATCTGTGGCCTGTTTTCTGGCCCCAAAACTAAATGGCACAGTGCAATTTGCATCCACACATTCACTCTCTTCCCTCCCAGTGGTCTCTTGGGATCAATGTCCAGCATGTGCTCGTCCCCCGGAGAATTTCAGAGCATGGTGCGGGAAACGAGCACAGCCAGGCAAGGGAGAGTAGCAACAATTAAACAGTATGGACAACGGTGGGGCAACTCTCAGCCTTTAACTTGGCTCTGTTTTATTTGCTACTATTGATATAGCTACTTTTCTCATCTGCTTACTTGTTGATATGCATCATTACTTCCACTCAAGTCATTGCCCAGCCACTGTGTCACTAGGTGCTTAAGAAATTACAGGACAAAATGCCAGGGCTATTCTTCTCTGCTCTGCTTTTTTTAAAGACCAGCCTCATTACTGCTGTGTCTGAGTGCATTCCAACAGTGCATTAAGTGGTATGGCTACACATCTGTCACCAGAACCATGAACATGCTTCATCCTTTCCCTTGCCTTCTCCTTAGGAAGGAAGTTGTATATACGTGCAGCACAGTGATCTGTTTTGGGTGGGTGGTGGTGGTGGTGTGTGCTTGCACCAGAGAAAGCGAAGCTAAAGAAGTCTATCTTTTAACTGAAGATTGATGCTTGTTATGACATTAGATCTTGACATAATTGTCAATCATCTTGGATCAGTCCCCTGAAAAGGCTTTGGGTAGATTTATGCAGCCACCTGTAGTGCCTGTAGTGTATCCTATATATACCTCAGTAAGGTTTAGCTATACCTGACTAGCCAGTGATGTCAGGAAATACGGGATCTAACCAGTACTTCATGATCACATCAAGGATATATGGCGTTTTCTGGATATGCCAGCAGGCCTCACGTTTCCCAGAAACACTGGCCTTTCTGTTTCGTCTGCACAATGATAAAAGCCTGTGCTGCTTGTGCACAGGAGCGTGGGGGTGGCAGGAGAGCAAGCAAAAAATCCCCAAAGAAGAAGCCTGCTCTTGCCAGAAAATCCACCTCGCATGTGGCAGCGGGGATGGCTGGGAGCAGCCCATGGGCTGGGGTAGAGCGTCCTGGGAGGCTGTTTGTCACAGCCAAGCAGTGGCTGAGCACCTCTGTGCCATATGGCACGGTAGTCAGTAAAGGAAACACACCTCCTTGTCACACACGAATAAACACCACTGCTCAGTATTTCTGGGGAGCAGGGCTGCTACTTCTACTCTTTCTGCCACAGAACCAGTTGATTATTCATGTTCTGAACCAAAATCTCTGGGTGGTTTGAAGATGAGGACTTGTAATTCTGCTCCCTTCTAAATGAGACCTGATCCCAATCCTACTAATTTTGTTTAACTGATTTTCAAAGGCCTTGGAAGAGATTTTTAAGTTCTGCTGGAACAGATCATGCTCTGGAGAAAGCAAAGTGGTGGGGTCAGTACCAAAACCCATAAACATTTTTCTGGGGTTTGAGTAGTATATAACTGTAGAGCAAACTGCTATATTTGAAGGTCTACCCGCAGGAATGTGCACACTCTGGACTGTGATCTTTTGCTGTGACCAGTGCAAAGATTTTTTGCATTTATTGTAGATATCTTAATTTTTTGACAGGATACAACTGACTATGTTGCATATGTAGCTAAGGATCCTGTAAATCGGAGAGGTAAGTTAGAAATATCTATTTGGCATCTTTTTTCCTTTGAGAAACATGAATTATTCATGGTATAATTAAGTTGATTTTTTTTTTCTTCCCCAGAAAAAAAATAAATGCAGCCCAATAAAAAGATTGCCTTTGACAGAGTCATGGAAAGATTGTGTAGCAATAAGGAACAGCCATGCGCAAATGGGTTCTCAAACTTGGAACAGGTCTTGCCTATAGTTGGTCTTCAAATATCACTTGGATTCTCTTCGTCTCTTAAATCAAACACTTGCCTTCGTTGGCTGCATGAGCTTCTAGGCAACAGCTAACTCTTACCTACACCCAATCACTCTGCAAGGACTGAGCAGTCCTCTGATTAAGTGCTCCAATGAGGTGGCTGAATCTGTTAGGTCTTCTCAGTACTTGCCTAATTCTTCCTGGAAGGATCAGATTCTTTGCGAAATAGGGAGCTTTTCAGCCAGCTTGCTGGGGGCTGTAATCCTCTTTCTCAGTGAGGTTTTATTCAAGGCTGTATTGCTTTATAAGCGATCGGTCAGGAAGAGGGAACCTCTTGTTGATTGTCTTCAAAGACTAAGATCCAGTTCAGATTCTCCAAAATAAATGTAAATTATAAAAAGTGTAAATTACAGTCTGAAATAATAGGTACAGAAAACTTTCCTGCTTGTAATGCAGAAAGCATCACTAGGTCTTAATTCTAGATACAAAGTATTGTATAATGTACCTGAGGATCTATTTATTATTCATAGATTCATAGAGAAAAAAAAGACTAGCTCCAAAAAAAGATTCAAGCATTCCAACAGAATTTCTGCAGAATTCAGACCCTTTAACTCCAAAATGCCAACCTTGCAAACCCTGAGCTGCCACCTTACCATGGGCACTACTAGTTTAATATCTTCCGTATTTTGTCACCTTTAATGATTTTGGTTACCTCAACAATCTGTCGTGTCCATGTGCAGAGATGTCCAGACTTGAGAGTATTAGCTTACAAATAATAATTGCACTAAGCTCCCTATATGCTGAAACACCTAGAAAACTTATGGGGAGTGGGAGGTAGGGAGATAGTCCAGTTCTTTACCATGCTTTATGTTCCAACATCCTGTGTCCCCCATTAGAAAGGCTCCGACATCAGACTATAGGCTCTACGGTGCAGACCTGCTCTTCACCCCGCCTGCTTTAGCAGTACCCTTCTGCTAAACTGGAGACTGATCAAGTTTTACTGAGAGATCTCAGTGGCAACGTAGTGGACCAGCATCACAGACCAGATTTTTGGACTGTAGGGTTTGGAGGAGCCCTGTGCTCTGTTTTCTGTTCCCGTGTGACTGGATTGTATATGAAAAATATTTCATGGACTATGTTCCTTATATCTAAGTTGAATGCGTTTAGCCTTAGCTTTCTGTCACTGTTCCTTGTTGAGCTACTCTATCCTAGATCAAGGAGTCAGCTAAGCGCCTGGTATTGTCTTCCTGTGGTGTATGTAGTTCAAGTAATTTCTCAGTTTTCTTAAGGAAAAGTTTGCCAGAGAGAACTCTGTATGTCTCCAGCTGCACTGCATGTCCTCCATCCTTCTGATAATTTCTGTTCCTCCTTCTTTCATTTTTCTGCATTGTTTTAAAAAGATAGATGATGCCAGTTGTTGTTTGGAGTAATCTAGTATTAAAGTCAGCAATCTATAACAGAGGCTGCACCTTCCTATTCTTACTTGCTTTTGTTCTCATCGTTAGCGGGTTTCTCATAAGCTCTTTTTGCTGCAGTGAAGCACTGTTATCTCATGTGAAATTCTTTCACACTGTGATCTTTAAGCCAGCTGCATTACAGCTTTCCATGGGAGCCTTCCCCAGTTGTGTATGTACATCAGTGGTTTGCAGATCAGTGACTTTGTATGTGACCAGTATTAAAACACATCTTCTTAAAAGGTCTCCTTTACCAAGGGATCTGGATTGCCTTCTTTCACCATCACTGGCTATTCTGTCACTATTTGTGTTATCTGCAAATTACTTTAGAAGTGAGTTCGAATTTACTTCTGTATGGAGTGAAAATGTTACTGCTGCCATTACTGCCACTAGCACCGATGCTGTAGCATAGCTTTCACTCGCATATTAAACTCATTTCTTCCCAAGGATGGAAAAGCTCTTTTCATGCTTTGTATTCTGGATCTAGCAAACTAAAGGCTGTCTGTCTTCCACTGTAACATTCAGAAGAAATCATCTCTGTGTGAGCCAAACCTTCTCATCCTTTTACAAGAAGCACATCTCCTACCTGCTGAAAGTCCATTCACGTATCCAAGGAAACAGGTTACTCATTATGTCACCTACTGAAACAACTTAATGACTCATGCTTCATTTCAGCTCCAGACGGGTTTAACAGTGAGCAATGTAGCCCCTTTAAATCCCCACTCTAGTTATAGAGTGCAAAAATTATAGCTTTATTTGGCCTAACTACTTTCGGTCCACATTCATGGAGATAAGTCTGCACTTTGTCTGGGGGCTGATTGTTCACTGCTGCCAGCAGTGGTGCAGAGAGGGTAAACAGCAAATACCCTGCTGCTAGCCAGGGATGTCTGCCTCTCTCTTTGAACACATGGAGGTCCTGTTTTTGGCTGCTGAATACACTTTCAACATGCAGCTAAGGACATTTCCCCTGAATTGGACATTGCCTCAGCCTGCTGGTCAGCACAGCAGATGCTATAACCTGGGAAGAGAGCATCACTGGATCTCTTAGCAGGGCAGCACTCTGACTGGTGCCATCTCATGCTGCATGAGGTGCTGCTGCTGCTGAGGGAGAGACAGCTTGGTGGGCTCATCATTCCACATCTGCATAACTGCAGGCTTCTTGGCCCTTTATTCTGACCTCTTTAGAAGTCTGTCCAGCAGATCAGCCTCTAAGTCATTGCTAAACCTCCTTAGTCTCCTTATATTGCTTTAATTAAAATTATGTCACACAAATTTCATGACCCATCCTTATTTGTAGGACACTGGCATCCAAAGCACTTGATTCCACTGAGCTGGATACTGGGCATATACTAAAATGCAGTTTTTCAGCTGAATAATTTATATTCAGGTTATTAAAGCAGTCAGGGGTGATAGAAATCAGTAACTTTGAACGGGGTCCCACTATACTGCGACAGGGCTTGGAAAAGAACCAGAGTTTCAAATCCAGTCCAGGCTCTAGCCAGTAGACAGTGTGCTTGTCCAGCACTGAATATGGAAAATGAACTTGCCTGAGCTTTTCTGAATATCACCAAGGTGTTCATTCAGATCTTTAGCTTCCAGGTCTTGACACCCACCTGTGTTCCACAGTGTTAGGTGAATTCTTCACGAGTTCTCCTGTTCATGTTGTTACATAAGATGATACCTCTGGGCCACTCTCTGATTTAAAACTGGGATGGAACTGGCTGCTCAGACAGCTGAAAAATTTTTCCCATAGGAAGAGAGCTTGTGTTGCAATCCTCCCTCCTTACTGCCTCTTTCAACAGTGGGTTCAGAGAGGTGGCATATGGGGCAGTGCTGGAGTTAACTGGGGTCCTGGCTCTGTGCTCCCCAGTGGTCCCGCAGGTTGCTGGGAGTGTCTCCATACAGACAAGCAGGAAAAGGTACCAGCCTCAGTGTTGCTGGAAACAGATCAGGCGTCTAGGAAGGATCCTAGTTACTGCTCCTCCTTCAGCCTGTAATTTGGGAAATTCTGGAAACTCAAAGGAGGTGAACGGCTTGCAGACTTGGGGTGATTAGACATAAAACTGAAGTGGGGATAAAAATGAGGAAAGCAAAGAAGCTTTTTTCTGTCATTACCATCTACTAATATTTTTATAATTTCAGCTTAAAGCTCAGAATTCTCATATAATCTATTGCATTCAGGTAATAACATTTGAAATTTTATGAGATTTCCTGTCTTTACGGACTTCTTAAGATTGTGGAAATGATTTGCGGTTTTGCCTATTGCAGCTACACACCAGAGCAATTTTATTTAATCTTTAAAAAGACCACATTGGCTGAAATTCACTGTGCCAGATTTAGGTTTTATTGAAATGTGTGCACCATGAATAGGGCAACTATGCCTGATGTGCAGGTGTTTTGTCCTAGGTTAGTGCATCCCACCACAACATAAACAATTATTTGCATGTCCGTGTGTCAAATCTTTTTCATTTAGCTTGTCATATACTGGAATGCTGTGATGGCCTGGCTCAGGATGTCATCAGCACCATAGGGCAAGCGTTTGAGCTTCGATTCAAGCAATACTTGCGATGCCCCACTAAGATACCTACTTTCCATGATAGGTGAGTGCAATGCAGAAGACTGCTAAAGGATCTTCTTTAGCTTTGTATTTACTTAATAAAATGTACTGTGGAAAAAGTTGCTGGAGATGGACAGGATTTAAATACTTTAAAAGGAGATTTCTGCTGAATTAGCAAAGCAGGGCTTGCCTAATGAATACGACAGGAGCACGGTCATTTTAAAAGAATGGGCTAAATATGGATTTCACAGTGAACTTATTGAAATAATCATGCATTTTCCATTGTAGTTAGTAGGCAGAGTTGGATGGCCAATAATGGATGTTGTTTGTGGCATTTCCTCATTGTTGTTACCGTCATAGCACCTCTGTCCTTTTAGATGAAGTAAGCTAGAGTTGCTGGGCTTCCAAAATGACTAGTGATGTTTCACTATTTCTGATATGAGCCAGGGTGAAGGTTTTAGAAAAGTGATGTATTGTACAGAGGCTTTGACTGCATTGTTCTCTGGAGGATACAAAATCTGTCTGCTTGTGTATGTTTAAAAAGATGGCATAGAGCATTCTGATGAGCAGTGTTTTTGACACAGATTGCTGTATGTTTGCTGACATTAGTATAAATCCCACTGAGCTGGTACTGTGTGTAATCTCTTATATCAGAGTAAAATGAGTGTATGGTGAATATAAAATGCTACTATCCTAATCTGGAAGCATTCTGTACTCACTTTAGACTTGTGTAAATGACTGTTAAATGTAGACTGAAACCACAGATCCGATCTCTTGACTTTGACTCTTCGACTTTTTGTCCAGATTTATATTGGCGATAGCGCAGTCATAATTAAAGGCACAAGTTTTAGGGCTTAGTCAATCAGTCAAGTAATAGTATTACAAATTCTACTGTAAGGTTAAATAAATTGTTTCTTAATGCAGTTTATAGTGGTCTTTAAAGCTAAGTAAAAACATCCTTTACTCACCATGAAGAATTTAATCCATTGCAAAGGAGGTTTAGATCAAGTCTGTCTACATGGAGAGGGTCAGCTACATGATCCATCATTGCTTCCTGACTTACAATGGTAGCTGAATTGTCAAAATAATATGCAATAATGATCCCCTGACAGGCAGTCTTAACATGCTGCAAGTATCTGCAAGTGTTTTGCAAGTGAGGGGCAAAATAAAGTATTCACTTTCTTACAGGGTGCAGAGTTTTGATGAGCCATGGATGGAGGAAGATAACGAGGTAACAGAACATCCCTATTACAACAACATCCCAAATAAAATGCCCCCCCCTGGTGGCTTCATTGATGCCAGGCTAAAAGCAAGACTTAACACTGCTGCAGATACAGCTCAGGTCAGTGAATTGCATCTATGCACTCCTGTTGATGGATCCAAAATTTTTTAAAAATGTGTATTTTAAAACGGATACATTTGGAATATTTATAGCTCACAGCCCTTCACGTGTGGCCAGTTTCCTTCTGAATGGGCACTGAAGATCTAGGAGGCAACAAATTGGGCAGGTTCAGAACAAACAAAAGGAGGTGAGCTCCTCATGGTGTTAAAAGATTACAGAGGTTGAAGGAACAGAAATCCACTGAGGATTTGCAGAAACCATGTCTGCTTCAGAGAGTATCAAATAGTGCACACTAACTGGCAAAGATTTGATGCAGAACCGTTTAAACAATCTAGTACAGTCGTTACTAACAGTTTATTATGTTAATAACTCAGCAGCAATCAGTATTCAGCCAGGTTCCTAGGTAGGTTTTTCTACCTCACATTGAACTGAGGTCAGCTTGCATATTCCTACCAGCGTTGCTGTGGGAAGTTTGACTGCAGTATCAATGTAGACACCTAAGAGGAGTTTTCAGATCCAGCCCAACTCTGCCAAAATCCAGAGGGGCCTTGTCTGTAGACAGCATCCTCCCTTCTGTATCCGAGTGTCTCCCCTGGTACCAATGTGAGTCTTTCAGCTCAGGCTTTGGAGGGTGCTGGGAGTGTCTTCTGGTCGCACGTGTGTTTCTATGGACTGCTTTCCCAGGCATGGTTTGTCAAGGCTTGCTATGTGAAGACAAATGTACTGGAGGAGATGATGTATCATTTGGGATTGTGGGGGTTAATAAAAGCAGGAAGCAGGGAAGTTTACATGAAGGTCACTGGTAATACCTTACTCCTACACAAATGCATTTGTGAGATATATTTTCTGACACCATGATGAATCGGAAATGAAGAGTGGGAGTACACAGAATACAGCCAAGGAAATTGTCAGAGCCACTCATAATATATCTGAGCATTTTAAAGGTAATTGAAATTTTCTTTGCACATGTGTCCATTCTAGTCTGCAGCAGGAGTGGGAGGAGAGCAAACCTATTACCAGAGTCGTCACTTAGGAGACAAATTCAGTGAAGACTGGCATCATGGGCCTGTTAAACAAGGTGAGTTTTGCTAGTTTTAGCTGTAATACTGCAGGAGGTCTTAGGTGGGAAAAGCATGTGAAAGTTTGATGCCTCAAAGTCTTAAGGCAATGAACTGCACTTTGTTGATAGATTCCCTTTGTCGATAGATTCCCTTTGTCTGAGTTTTAGCATTGATATCAATGAAAAGCATTTGGTAATTACCTCTGCATAAATTATTAAGTGCACACCTTCATAAAATCTTATCTTTTGCAGAGCAGCTCATAAGTAAGAGTTGCCCCAAAATTTCAGCTATCTAGCTTGCCATGTCTTAAAAACCCCTGGTATTTAAAGACAGGCTGCATGGTCTATTCTGAAAATCTGACCCACTAGGGCAGGCAAGATGGAAGAGACTAAAGTCAGAAGCTTTTTTAAAATGTGGACCAATGCATGAGTTTGGACATGAACTCTGCTCCGTGAATAACAAATAATGCATAAACTTTTTGTTGTTGTCTATGGATTGTAAGCAAATCACATCGAAACATATGTGTGAAATTTCACCCATTCCACCTTTATGTGACAACTTTACTGTGTTTCTGGGGACACTTCGTTTTCAAATACCAGAATATGTTTTATGTTATTAATCTGCACAGATTTGAGGATTTTATTCCATTTCCTCCTGTCATGACTTCCTAACTGAATATCAGTTTTGAAACTGACAGTATTTATTTACAAAATTTTCCTTTGCTCCTCAATAATACCCTCCCCCCCCAGCCCTCATTGAAGCACCGTTCTGAATCCATTCATCAACATTTCTTCCTACTAGATCCTGCAGTTATTGAGTTGACATCTCCCATTCCAGGGAATTTTAAACCTGTGGTGATGGGGTGTGATGCTATTTGGTTATTATAACAACCCTGTTTTGTAAAATACAAAAAAGAAGAAAAAAAGTCTTGAATTTTCTAGGATCTCTGGATATTTGTAGTATGCCGGAGGGGAAATCACAAGTAACTGCAACAGCAGAGATGCCAACATACGTGAACACCCAGCATATAAATATAGAAGCTCTATTGGAACTTCAGGCAGATGCTGAAAGTACCATCACTGGAACAGCAGATGATACCAAAGAGAGCAGCCCAGGAAAAGACCTGTTTGACATGAGTGAGTTCCCTTCCTATTCACTCCCTTTCTAACAAGCAACCCAATATATTTATGCATTAATTCTGAATAAAAAGAATTTAAATATCTCCAAATTTTAGTATTCCTGGTGGAGTTATGGTGAATTTTAGTGGTTTCATATGGTGGTTTCATATCTGATCAAGTTAAAATAAGAGCGGCCAAAGTTTTGAAGCTAGTTTGTATTATATCTGAGATAAGCTGAGTTGCAGTCTGTTGTCCTTAGCATCACAGGCAACCACATCAGCAGGAAAATAAATCAGGAGGCTTGTCATGCGGGAAAGTGAAGGAGTGAATGGCTGGTGAGTTAGCTCCAGCCTGTCCTGTGAATATGTTACCAGGAAGTCAACGCATACTGCAAAAAACTTTTTGCAACAAGGAAGCTGGGAGGGAAATCAAATGGCTGTGTTATCCCTTTCTCTGGATAGGCCTACTATCCTATCTAGCTATCTGTTCCAACTTTGAAGTCAGCTTTTCCAAAATCAGAATCATAGACATAGCTGTAGAACACAGGTTTAAGCATCGGTCATGATTCGATGTTGGTGCTACCGATATACATTGTTCTCAGCCTTGAAGATACTTAACAGAAAATTGGGGAAAGCAGTTTGATGCACAAAAAAATTGGGTTTTCTACTCTTCCTACCTCCAATCAATTGCTGACACATGATTTCTTTAATTCAGTTCACATAATTAAAAGGCAGTGAGACAAAGCAGTTGGTGCCTATATGTTACTTGTAAAATAACATATCTACATTTCTACTATCTCAGTGTACATAAAACTGTCTGTGTGGCATGTTTTTGCTCAGATATGGCTCTATTTCCACAGCTTCAGGAGATTTTGGATTGAAAGAAAGGATGAGGGAAGAATCTATCTGTGAATGTAGATCCGAAATGAGAAAATTCTGCTGTCTGAAATCAGGATTGTTAACCTTGATTTCTACCATGCCATGCCCTTAAAACATGCACATGCTTACCTGTATTTTATACACACTATTTTCCTAAAAATCAGGAAAACTGATTTCTCATCTTCCAGCCATCATTAACCTTTATTAACCATTGGATCATCAGGGAAACGTAGTATTGGAAAACATGTCAACTAGACCTAAGTTAGCGGTTTGTCAAGCTAAACGTGTTGGGCTTTGTGCAGGCTGCAATGTGGTGAAGACATACATAAACTGGTTTTAAGAATTAGCTGAGATATTAACAAGCTGTGACAGCACAGTATTTACCCTGTTTCTCTGAGCTAAATTAACCTCCCTGTGGCCCCATGAAAACATGGCTATGTACTCCTCACACCTGAGCAGTCTGCTTAGAGCTGGTGTATTGCTTCATGGTACTGCTCACCAGATGTCCTTTAGTAAGTCTAGTGGGTGCAGAACAATATCTCTTTTTAATATGCACTAGTTGGCCAGATGAAGGTCTTGCAAGGGAAAATAGCTTCTGATAGGTCAGTACAGCATATAATGAAGCACACATCGACCCATTTACTATTTCTGTAAGACTGTTGGGACCTGTAATGGCACATCTTTTCATTCCACTCTACAGAAAGTAACACTAAATTCAGGATTTAGCTGAGGTTTAAAAGATGCTTCCCTGAGGCTGATTTCAGCGAGGTAAATCACAGTAAAGGTGTTAGACTGTATCTGTTTTGCAAAGTCCCCTTCCTATGTGGAGGCTAGGGGTAGGCTGAGTGTTAAGGGCAACTGATCCCTTCTAGACATACTGGGCTGGAAACTCAGTAATGGATAATTTTTAAATGAATATGTTGCTTGAAGAGAGACCAGATATGTGTATAATGACATTGGGTACCCATATTATGCAATTTATTTGGAGTGAAACTGTCTGACATACCTGGCAAGACAAAAGGAAAGCTCTGCCTGGTACCAGGGCATATAAATGCAACTGTCGACAATAGCCATTACTGAAATAAAATCACTACCTTCCAAAAGCTCCTGCCAAGTTTTGCTCTGATTTTTATCAGCATCTTTCTGTGCATAACATATATTTTTAACATATCACACTCCTTGGTCTTAATACAATCCATAAATCAGTAGGTCTAGCAGTACATTTTCCCTCATTTTTTTCATAAAGACAAAGGGAAGTGGCTATAACACAAAATAAATCTTATTAAAAATGACTGGAATATTACCATTTTGTAACACGATTTACCTCTGAATGATTATGTCCTTGTTTCTATTTCCACAACCAGAACCATTTGAAGATGCCCTCAAGAACCAAACGTCTGAGGCTGTCTTGAGTAAATCCACCTCTGCTGGATGCACCAGTCCTCTTTCATCCAGAGCATCTGACTGGACTGTAGCTGAAGAGCTGAGCGCAGAGCCGTGGTATCAAGGAGAGATGAGCAGGAAAGAAGCAGAACAGCTGTTAAAGAAATGTGGAGACTTCCTCGTGAGGAAGAGTACCACGAATCCTGGCTCCTATGTGCTGACAGGCATGCACAACGGACAAGCCAAGCATCTTCTTTTGGTGGATCCAGAAGGAACTGTAAGTGCTGACTCCTCAGTAATACAGGAGGTTTCTGACACTACACATTTTCTCCAAGTGTGTTTAATCTTGTTTACAGTTTATTCACAACTGATGATAAGTACAGCCTCATATGTCTGGTATGCCATCACATCTCTAATTCTCTCCCTGATGCGTAGCAGAAGACCCACTGCGTGATTTCTGCACGTTGCAGGGTGCCCTAGGGAGCTGATTCCCAGCAAGGTTAAGCTTTGGCCACTGCTGTACAGTCTTAGTTGAAGCTGCAGATAAGCCACTTCCTTAGCCTTCCTGCTGAGAAGCTGCTGGTGGCTGTGCAAGTTCAGCCAGCCATTGCGTGACGGCAATTTCCACATGACATCTCTGTCAGCCAGGATACGGACCAGGCCCTCTCTGGTTTCCTGCACCTAAGCCCAGGAGACAACTGGGGTAAACCTGCCCCATCTCTTTCCTGCACAGGGATTCCCTTAGCCGACAAAGGGACCTTCCCAGCAGCAGGGTGGAGAAGGCAAGGGAGCTCCAGTTTTCTGCAGCTGCCCTGTCCCGTCCTGCTTCTGGGGAGGCTTAGTCTCCTCTGAGGGAATGAAAGCGTTGCCACGTGTTTTATTCTTGGCTCCTGGTAGCCAATCGCGGGCAACTCCACTTCCTCTGTAAAGGACAGAGTTAGATGACGAGTGCCAAAGTACATGAGAAGCTCCTGTAAAGGGGTTGGCCTGTTGGCATCCGTCTGTGCTGCCTGCAGCGGTCAGCCGAATTGTGCCGCTCCCGCAGCCTGTAACGCGGAGATGAGGAATGCCTGTGGTACTTGTTGTAATTACATTTGCCACTTGAGGGCAGTCAAAGAATGGTTTTGCAGTTTTTAGGTGCCAACTGCCCGGTCCTGGGCTTGACTGGGACACCACCCTGGGGTTCTGGCCCTGCGCCTCTTGGGGGGCGGCTTCCTTCGCTATACTTCTGCCAGCAGTTTTGTGACTCCTGCAGCAGGGACCCCTAATTCTCCCTTCGGCATAAACCCACAAACAGCTGTTTTCCATACTGCAAGGAAAACGCTGCTGTGCGACGCAGCAAGCACAGGGATGCTCTGTCCCCCGGCAGCTCTGCTGCTCTGCCTGCTGACATGGAGTACTCAGGCCCTGAGATGACTCCCGGGACATTTTCCTCCTGTAGCCAAAGGACAGAGGCACCCCATCTTTTCTGCACTGCCTCTACCAGCAGCACTAATTTGCTGACCTCCCTGGGTAGGGACCTGCTTGTTCTCCACCCCTCTCCCCTCCCTCAGCCTACTTGTGATGTGCCATCCTGGCCCAAATGGCTCTGAAGCTCCTTGGTCAGGAGGCACTGCTTGATAACCACAGCTTTTCTACGGCTGTATTTAGGTTGGCTGTGCTGTCTGTATGATTTGTGGGATCCTGACACAGCGCCTGAGCAGCCCTATTTGCGACTTGTCAGAGTGGAGAATTGTCAATAAAATGCCAGTGTGTGGCCAGCCGCAGCAGCATGCCAGCAGCTCGCATTTCTTCTGCGTGGCCTCAGCGTGATTAGTTGTAAAAAAACAATTCACACAAACGATGCCTGAAAATTCATTTCACTCACAAATTACCCAGTGACACTTTACAGCTTTTAAGGGTGTGTTTTCAGAGCAGAGTTAACTGTCCAGTTGCTTCTGCTCTCATCCTGCTGACAAAAATAAAAAAGATCTCTGGTTCAGGTAAGGGATGCTTAAAATGGAGGACTGCAGGACTTTTGCTGGATTTAGAATTAGGGCTTGAACTCCAGTGATGGCAGAGCATATTGCTTAAGATGAGAAAACTCTCAGGTGAGTTGAATGGACTGAAAATGTGTTAATCTCAATATAGATACAGAAAGTTACTGCTTTTTTAAAAATAGCTTTCCTTTTTGACAATATAGCTTTGAATAATTACAGAAAGTGATGTTTCAAAGCAGTATGTTTCAGAAATGGGGAGAGCCTGTTCATTTTCTTCAGTGGTGCAGCTACATGTGGACTGAGCAGAGAGCACCATTTGCCATCAAATTTGTTTGTTTCTTTTTTGACCCTGTGACATCCTGAGCTTAGTTTCTAGCAGTTTTGCCAGAACTTAATGATGAAGACTGAAATATTTCAAGAGAGGTGCCCACCACAGCA
The DNA here is from genome assembly GCA_003993805.1 of Himantopus leucocephalus. NCBI lineage: Eukaryota > Metazoa > Chordata > Aves > Charadriiformes > Recurvirostridae > Himantopus > Himantopus leucocephalus. The sequence goes on along the minus strand of RSEF01000031.1, from coordinate 42,129,922 downwards.
TAGGCTGGCTCTGGAAAGTTTTAACAAAAATTGTTCTGTCTTTCTGAGAAAAGTTCAAGGAAAACAGGTGACGTGCATCACTTCAGAACAGCATTCACAGGCTTTTGCTTGAGCCAATGTAGAGACATCCCACTACAAGTCTTTACTGCAGCATGAGATTCGCTTGAGAAGACCTCTGCTCTGCCTAGAGAAGCTGTATGCCTAACTTGTTTCAAACATAGGAAGGAAATGTTTTGTGAAGATGTGGTTAAATAATTAAATATTGTTTTGTAACATAGATTAGTTTGTGCACTGTCCTGTTTTTTGACCATTTTACCTTGCAATATCAGTTTCCTCTTATCATGGGTGTAATAATTTACTTAGCAGGATGCTGGTGCAGAGGGCTGGTAAATGGGCTGGACAAATGACATCCCCTGCCTTGAAGTGTTTCCATGCCAAAGGCACAGGGGTGTACCGTGCAGCACAGGGCAAACCCAAGCCAAGCACACGTGGTGGCTGGATCACTTTTGGGTAAGGGAATTTTCCAGCACCTGAAGAAGAAGCTCTTTGTTAAGGAAAGCACAAAGATGCTGAAGCGAACGGAGAAGAGTTGGGTTCCGTCATCTCTGGAGCAACAGCTCTTTCTAATGAGAAAGGTGAAAACACTTAAAAGAAGCAGGTGGTCTCTTGAAGAAGAAAATTTGATCTAAAAATCCAACTTACAATGAAACAAAACGTTGTACAGAAAGTTTTCACCCGGACCAATTCAGAAAGCATAATAGTAGTAGACTGGCCCATAGGTAGCATGCAAATTATCTGTTTGAAGAGAATAGAGGGAATAAGAGACAAAACAGAAGCAAAACTCCAGAAATGCCAATTTTCCACTGATTTTGATGGAAGAGGGATCTGTCTCTAAAACACGATTAATTGTGCCATTTTATTCTTAGAGAATTCTAGTGTGAACTTAAGGGAAAAAGTATTTTGCTCTTTAATCTATCTTCTTGTATCCTTTTTTTGAAGGTTCGTACAAAAGATCGTGTCTTTGACAGCATAAGTCATCTCATCAATCATCATCTCGAGAATAATTTGCCAATAGTTTCTTCTGGGAGTGAACTCTGCCTGCAGCAGCCTGCTGAGAGGAAACACTGACTCCAGATAACTATTTTAGTTTTTGTAATTTGCAAGCTACAACTGGTGGAAATCGCAGACCTGAAAATACATGTGCATTACAAAAAATAGCATATACACATATTCACCAGTATGCTTTCTTTAGGTTTAAGAAGCCCCATTTCACACAGTACACTTGGAAATTCTCAATGCTTTATGTAGACGTGAAGTCACAGCAGAAGGCTTTCTTAAAAAGTAATTTCAATAAAATTGTTCAGATTCTCTAATGTGAATATTGATAGTGTATATATACACATTATATATATAAATACAGTCTATATTTATATTTTTCAAGTCAGTCTGTTGACGGTATAGAACTATCTTCTGTGCCATGTGTTTTTACCAGAAGAAAAATGCCAATTGTGATTGTTCAGATAAAAATAGAATTCAGCAGTCTCAATTCCTTGAGAAAATGAATATTAGGAATATTATTTCTGATTTTACCTAAGAAGCACAACTATGGGGATAACAGGTGGATTATGCTGGTTAACCATGGAAGGAGTCTGAATTCAGCAACTAGTATTCCAACTCGGAAATTTAGCATAAAGTTATTTTTAAAAGCGTTTTTCAGTGTCACTGATATCAAAAACATTTTATCTTTCTGATGTCAATTTTGAATTCTTATATGATGCTACTCAAAACATTTGTATCTTGCTTTACCAATGATTTGGTGTGATCTCTCTGTGTACGAGGTGTGTGCATTTGATTTTTCTAATGATAATATAATAATATTCTGTAACTTTAATTTATTAATTTGAGTGCTAAGGTTATTTATAAGTAGTTCTCTACTTATGGTTAAGATCTAGATGTCCTTGACTACCAGCCTGCAATGAGATGTTACATACCGATTAGGCAAGTTCAAGTAACTTGTGTTTAACAGGTTTAATGCAAAATGGTGGTTGGTCAAAGACATTCTGAAAAATCTTTTCTTCTTATAAACAGTGAGAACTATCATGACTCAGTGGTCAGTTTTGCAAATGATGTCATTTACACTTACCAGCCAAGGCATAACTTGACTTTGGACTTCAGCAAGTGAGAGGTATTGCAAATATACTGCTTTTCTCTAAATACCAAGTTGAAAGATACGAATACACAAAAGATGCATTTCTGGCAGAAATGTCCTTGGCTTTAGGTACTGGGAAATGTTTTAAGGAAGGCTTTTACTATTCAAATAAAAGCACTATATGAAGTTATTTTCCTATTTGATGACACTTATCAAAAGCCAAATTCAACAGACACAGTTCCTGTAAAGGCAAGGTTTGTGTCAGAGTCAGGATTTCGCCTTCAGCGTTCCAAGGTCTTCTCTAACACCAGTGTCTGAAATAAAATCTTCAGACTTGATTCATAAAGGCCAAGACTCAGCAGGTTAAGTCTAGGTTAAGCACCTGCCTTAAGCATCATCATCACGGTCCCCAGGCATCATGCTGTGCAGTAAGATGAGGAGAATTTATAAAATTTATACCACAGTGCGATTGCTGCTGGCACATCAAGTGCCAGATGCCAGCTACAATGTATTCATAATAGAATTGATGCATATTTAGATATTTGTAAGTAGCAAGTGCTCCATTTGAAAACTAGCAGAGTTTTGCAGCCTCCAGGAAATGCACGGCTCTAAAGGGGAAATTTGGAACTTGTGAATGTTTTGACAACAGGTTACAAATTCTGCTCCACTTTCGAGCCTTTGTTCCTAGCATCCAACGTCTATCTGAAGTAAGTGGCAGGACCAAGAATTTGTATTAAGTAATTTTGCATAAACAAAGCCTAAGCTGAAGAAACAGACACACTTCCCTTTTTATCTTCAAGAGATTTTCAACATATGTCTGCATAATATCTAAATTTAGATTTACCTTAGCAGTCTGTCAAAAATATGTTCATTTGCATGGTCTTTTTGACCAAACCTAGGTTTACAATCTCCACAAATCCACGCTTGCTCAAAGCTATGGGCAAATTCCCACTAACCGCTCTGTACTCAGCTGTACTTACTCTACTCACTCACACGCAGTGCCTGTGGACCTTGCCCTCATCTGCATTGGATGCAGCTGGAACGAGGGCAGGCCTGTGGAAAAGATAACGTGGACATACGATTTGCCCGCAGTTAACCAGAGGATAGGGAGTGAAAAGCTGTCTTGGGAGCCCAGGGATAAGAAATGTGAAGCCTGGAAACATGAGCCAATAGGCATATAAGCCACTAGTGAGAACAGAGGGCTGTCACTAAATTATAAACATGCTAACTGATTGATAGGGTTAAAGCAGAACATCTGGGGAGGGGAACTGCAAACTACTTAGGCAATCCCTATGGCTCATCTCTTTTTGAGACATTTATGTTCATAAGCCCTGATCCGTTCCTCTGCGTCCTCCAGCATAAGCACCTTGTATACTTCCACTGAGAAAAACCAGGGCTTTTTTTTTTTTTTTTTTTTTTTTNTTTTTTTTTTTTTTTTTTTTGTCTCAGTAAGGGGGATAATATTTCTGAGATACACATTTCTAGCAAAAGGACCATATAGGGGAAAAGCTAAATAAAGAGTGTTTAAACCTTGTTTAACAACAGAACGGGCCATGGAAACCAAAGGAAGAAACAAGCTAAAGCTGCATGACTCATTCTGCTGCTGCGCTTTGAGGGAGACAGCACAGATGACTCAGAAAAGGAAGGTAGCCTCACATTTTGAGATTAAGATGCAGATTTGCATTTTATGTAGGTATCATGAAGGTCAAATAACATACAGGTCAAACGACAGCTTTTTCCAGCAGTCCTCCTTTTTCTTCAGTGAGGCAAAACCCACCAAACACACGCAGGCAAACACTCATTCAAAGTAAGTGAAATTTTTTATTAAGTGAAGAATGTAAAGATTAAAATTGGTATATATTTGTGTCCTTTGTGGCTGGATTGGTGTGATAACTGCTTCTCAGTAAAGTCCTGTAGAGTTAAACCTTGAAAGAAACCAGGTTTCTTCTTTTGAGGTAAATGTTTTTCTTTGCATTGTGTGGGCAACAAGAACAAAACAAAAAAGTGACTATTTTGCTGTAAAAGGGAGTTTGACTGTACATTTGTTATTTATTAATATTTATTACTTTTAGAAACATTTTTAACTGGGAATTGCAGGAAAAATAATGTATGTGGAAATATTGTAATCATTTATATTCCCAACGACTTTTGTGAATCTCAAGTTTTTGCCTGTCTGCTGACTGTGGTATTCTGGTTATAGAGGCCAATTTTGTCTCTGAGGAAGTCCTTGAGCAACAGAATTTGAAATATAGGTGTCATGCAACTGTTTTCTGGATATTCAGTTTGTATATGATTAACCAAAGTAATAAAATAATGAGCACTACCATCAAATTGAAATGCATGTAAAGTGGGCTTGAGTCTGTTCTCCTATGCCCAGGTTCCCTAATGGCCTAATTTGTTTTGGGGGGATTTTTTTATTTACCTGAAGGGATGCCCATTTTGTTGCAGAATAAGTGAAATTCCACAGGGTTTACGTGGATATTGAATATAAGTCAATGAACTACTCACGTCAGTAGAAACAGGGATGAAAAATGTCAGAGGAGCAAACTGCACATAAGGATTTTGACTTTAGTTACACTGACTTTACACTAGAGGAGCTCCTCTTGCTTTGACAGAGGCAACATTGATTTACACAAGTTTATGTTCAACAAATACCATTTTCATGATGCACGTAATTGCTTGTACAGGCCCTCTTTCTGGGCCAGACGATGACCTCTCCTGAGAAGGCAGCTTTCCTGCTTGTCACAGTGAATAGTTGAGGGTAGTCAACTCCATGGTCTTTCTGTGGAGCGTGACCGCAAGGACAAGGTCCATCCAAGAGCAGCTATTCAGCGTACCGTGGAAAGGAGGAAGGCTCCACGTCAGATGGAAGCTTAGCTGGGCTGATGTTCCCCAAATCCTTTTCCTCCACTGCCTGAGTGTCTCCTTGCAAAGGCCCTTCTCTCTTACCTGCTTGGAGAAAAGCTGAGCCTGGAGATGCCCTGGGAGGATACGTTGCTCTTGGGGTGAGGAAACGCAGCTCTGAAGGTGGCATGGGCACTAGCACGCCTCTGCATGCCTCTGCATGGTGCCTTCAGGTCATTTCAGGTGCCAGGAGACCTCAGGGCTGCAGCAAGCCTTGTGGCTCAGTGGTGACCAAGCAGAAACCCCTGACAACTAATGCCGTGCCTGCCCCCTGTGAGTTTTGCCATGTGTGTCCCCAGGCCTGGGGCAGCTGTGGGGGTCCACAGCTCCCAGCAAAGCCACGGGGCCAAGCTGTGCCCTTGGTTGTGTTGGTGGGTTAAAAGGCACTACCCGGGGTGGACGCCAGCACAGCTCCGCTCAGCTGGGGCGGACCGGCTGCTCTTGGGACTCCAGCTTTTCGGCACTTTATGCCAAGGTGTGTTTTCCATTCCTGACTAGAGCAGTTGGAAAGGACAAACCTTGTAGGCAGTGCAACACCCCAATTACAGTCGCTCCTTGTAAAAATGTGCCTCTCCAAGGGAACAGCCGCGCGCGGCGCTGCCGGAGCAGACAGCCCTCTGAGCAGGGGAGCCCAGGGACCGAGCCTGCCCCTGGGAAAGCGGGGGCAAAGCCTTCCTCCGGCTCTGGGGGTGGCGGTGGTGGCAGAGCCTGACGCCTTTGGCTGCACCGCGTTCCCACAGGTACTGCTTGCAGGCAGGTGTTTAAATGCATGTTTTCCATACAAGGCCAAAACCTTTTTCACAGTTCTTTGAAAAATGACTGCTACACGACAACTTCAGTTCAAAGGTTTGAGATTTAATTAAAAGTTTTCAAAATGTTTATGGTACCTAATGAGTCGAAAATACTCTGTAAGACTGTTGGCAATAAAAGACTCTTGGAAAGCATCTTGTGAAAGCTTTTTTTCCTCCTTAGGTGATTTGATTTACATTTATTTTGTAATCCAGAACCAAAATAAATATTCAAATTCATGAAATAATACAAATGAAATGTTATAGTCTCCTTTGTAGCTTTTGCTCCATGTAAAACCAATTGGGAAAGGGGGACCTAATTCAGTTTCTTATATGCTCAAATCAGCCTAGATGATGAAAAGCCTGGATTCTGGGATGTATTTTAAGGAATTTTCTAATATTTTAGGGTGAAAGAAGCTATCATCCATCTTTTTGCAGCTTCAAGGATAGGACATCTTCCTGGTTGTTTATGGTCTGCTGCTGTTAAGCCATTGGCTTGTCCTACTTTAAAATTTTGCTCTGAAATCTCCCAGAATCTGTGCTTTACCTAATACGTCCCAGTGGGATGTACCCACTGAAGACTGTAGCCACAATAGTTTTTTTTCTCTTCAGTCATAAGCACTTTGTAAATTATATTATCACTGTTACTTGTGAACCCGTGAATCTTAGGAGCCTGCTTCCAGTACAGCAGGGTAGTGAACTAACAAAATATCCCCACAGCTCCAAAATAAGAGAAGGAAATCAAAGTACAGTGAAAGGTTTTTGTACAGACACGCAATCACATGGCCTCCAACAGTGGATTTGCTTGCATTATTTGTACCTTGCATCAACTCTGTCAATAGGAAAGACTAGAATCCAGATGTTAAAACTCACTTCTATGCGCGTGTTCTTGGACTTCGGCTACTAAATATAATTAATTTTTTTTCACCTAAATAGAGAGAATCATGTAACATCCTTGACATGAGAGTTGGTGTGGGGTCAGCTACAATGTTTTCTCAAACCATTGTGTTGCTAAGGCCCTTTCTGCTCTACAATAGCAAGAAATGCTGCCACATGCCACCACCTCATGAACATTTAGAAGTATACAAATATTTTAGCTGGAAGTTTTCAAAGACACAACTTCAGGGGAGAACTTCCACACTGAAAATACAGCCAAATAGCACTGTAAGATCTAAAAACCTAAGCAAGCCACGGCAATGCAATGTCACCAGTTCTATTTCTCACAAAGCTACAGAGCTGCTGACCCAGCCTGTATCTGCAGTTCATATAGTCATATCATGCGTAGCTTAGTTTAGCTTTTCCTTCTTCTCTAAGTGCACTGCTTTCCAACATTTTTGGTAGAAATTATTTTGTATTTACTACTCTCTTTCACAGTTACTTCATTCAAATACAATTTTTCTTTGTTCTTACACTTTTCTAACAGTGTAAAACATTTACAAGCAGGCTGTCAACTTGTAAAAGATAATCACAATGCAAACCTCTACATTTTAAAGGCTTTTGCTACACACATTATGCAACCTACACACTGTACATACTTGGGAAGAGTCTAATGCTGCTGCTTTAAATGATTAAGACCAGAGTAAAGCTAAGGATGAGCTCTTTCAGGCTGCGTATTAAAAAAGCCTCAACTACTGATTGTGCATAAGGCAGGGTGTGGTTTGAGACATTAAACACAAATCTTTGAAAGAGCTCCATAAAGTTGGATGCTTACATTCTTACTGAAAGACAATGGGAACTCATCTCAGAATTTCCCGTCAACCTCCACGGAAGCCTCCAGCCATAAAGTACTACTGATGGAAGTACCACGGGCCACTTCCATGAGGACTTGAAACCAGATGTTTATGAAGTCCTAACTGCTCTAGGTCTCAGAGAATCCCTCTGATGCTGAACAACATCCTGTACTGAGGCTGGTAAGGCAGTGATGAACCACAAAGTTGTTTTCATACAGGTTTCTCTGGAATAGCCTCTCAAAAGAGGAAGTCTGGGGCTCCAGAAAAGTTGGAAGGTCTTCCAAACTAAACAGGCTTTCATTCCAGATCCAAGGCAGGGTCAGGTATAAATGGAGATATGCTCTTCAGCAGGATCCTGTTGTACCGCATCTTCCCTCTTGTATCTGCAAAAGTGCCCGGAGACAGTAGGAGCGTAGGGTCCCATTGCCAGCAAATGGGATCTCGTCCCACTGGCTGAACTTCTTCCCAGGGAGAGTTTCTAACACAATCCCATGCTGTGGTAGTGCCTGGAGAGAAAAGAAGGAACTCCACAGGGACCTGTTTGTGGTTCATCGATTTCTGAAATGATACGTCTCTGTTTCAGAACTGAAGAATCTCAGCTTAGGTAGTGCATTCACAATGTACACAGGTTTACATAGGTTTGACATATGTTTTTAAATACATTGGAAATAGTAAGTAAAAATATATGCATTGAAACAGTACATAAACTTGATACATGTGTATTGTTGGGTCACATTTTAACTACTTTAAATAGCGAACATATATAGTCTCTCTCAATGGTTATTTACTACTGCTTGTTTAAAAGAAGTTGTGAAATGTCACAGTGACAACTGTCATGTTGTCTTTCACTAAACATAAAAAGTTTGAGTAATAGTGGAAAAAATAAAAATACTGCATTGATATGACATATTAAGGTTCCTGTCAGTTAAAAGCTACTTCATATATTTTCAAATATCCCCATTGAAACACAGCTATCTATTTGTATAATTTGTCACCTTACACTGTATACTGCAATACAATGTTTAGTATATTGTAAACTTTTACCAAACAATGACTTTTTAATAAGGAATTGTACAAATATACAGCTATTTATACGACATACATATAAGGCCATTAACATAACAGCAAGATACATATAGAGAACTATAATCACCACCATATGTAATGAGCTTTTCTCTGTCAGCAATAATCAGGCTCATTTTCTGATCGTCAGCAGTGTCTAGTGAATGCTGAAGTTTATAACAGGTTTTATTGATGTCTTGCAAGATCAGGCAGTGCCGAATGCAGCCTCATCATGCAATGCCACCGTGGTGCACCACGTCATTAGATGTGCACGGACTCTGTACTGGCTGTCGGGTAGCATGACAGGTTTTTTCTGAATCAGCTGTGTTACTGAATGAACACCCAAAGCAAATGATTGGTGATAAATAAGTCCTCAAAGTTAAATAAGTGGTTAGTGTTTTGCCCTATGACTTAAGTGCATGAATACTTAAACTACAATCGTAGTTTAAATCTAAAAGCCACAGAAAGGTATTTGTCTCGAGGAGTCCTTTACTTACAGAAGTTTCCATTGTGAAATGAAGATTCTTTTTTCTCAGTGATACACGAGGGAACATTCATCTGTGGGAAATCTTCCTTTGGCTTCTGAGTATTGCTGCTGCTGGATTTACTTCGACTGTGATCTGGCGTGGGCTGAATAGGCAAGGATCTGGCCACCTTGGATTTCACCAGGCAGCCACAAACAAGGCGAAAGAAAGCCCGACGCATTTCCTTACTGGCCAGAGTGTAGATGATGGGGTTCATTGCAGAATTGATGACTGCCAGAGCAATAAACCAGTTGGCTTTGTACAAGATAGAGCACTCCTTGACTCTGCAGGCCACGTCAATGAGGAACAGGATGAACAGTGGAGACCAACAGGCAATGAAGACACTAACAACGATCACAACTGTCCTAAGGAGTGCCATGGACCGCTCCGAGTTATTGTGGTTAGTGACATTACGACTGCTGGACTTTACCAGGATGTAGATACGGGCATAAAGGATGACAATGGCAACCAAAATGGCTATGAAGATACTAATGCAGAACACAACATACTTCTTGGAGTACAGAGGCAAAATCGTTGAGCAATCAGGTAAATTGTTTATACAGTTCCAGCCAAGGATGGGTAAGGCACCCAAGGAAATTGAAATAAGCCAGCAGGTACCAATGAGAAGGAACACTCTGTATTTTTTATTTGCATCGTACGGCCTCATTTTAATCATGGTCAAATGCCGCTCAATAGCTATTGCTAGTAAGCTGAAAGTGGAGGCTCCCAGGGCCACAAACATGCTGCCTTCCCTAATGAACCAGATTGTGGAGGACAAGCTTAGAGTTTTCTTCCCAGACATAAGAATGTTTACTTTATAAACAATCCCAGCTAAAAGATCACAGAGAGCTAGATTGCCAATAAAAAAGTACATGCGGTTGTGAAATTTATTGTTTTTCCATATGGCAATCAACACCATCAAGTTTTCCAGGACTATGAAACTACACAGGATCAGAAATGCAATAGTGGGAAGGTCTATGTTATCAGTTGCCTTTTCCCTTAAAATAAGCTTTCCTGTGTAATTATAATGCAGTACGATCAGAGAGTCCATTTCTTCGTTTACTTGAGGGCCAACAAGAGCATCAGGTGGCATGGTAACCGCTGCCATCATTCGTTTGCTGATGCTGGATTTTTCGTCTTTGCTATCACGAGAATTTAGTTCCGATAATTTTCCACAAGAGGGAGATCAAGCCACGTTCCTCAAAGCACTCCTCTGGGCAAGCAGTGGGTATTCCCAGCTCCAGCAAGCCTCGCATATTAATTCGGGAGAGTGGCTCGCAAACCAGGCTCTGAAAATAAAAACAAGTGCAACATAAATCTCATTGTCTTCCCATGTCACCCACGGGCCACAGGGGTGCTCAAGCCACAACATACGCCCAGCATCTGAGAGGGACGCTGACTATGAGGGAGTACTGAGGTCTAGCATTGCTGCATGCTTATCAAGGTAGCTGTGGGTAAGCCGTTGGTCATGCTCTGCACAGATGCAGCTCTGCTGCAGAAATATGACGGCAACGTGGAGAACTGCTCATAGGTGTTTCCCCCTGCAAAACTTCCATGCTGAAAAAAATGCAGAGGAGCAGTGCAAAGTAGCAAACCATCCCAGCAAGTCCCAGTACGTGTGGCAACCAGCTCACTCCTTCTCAAAAAGACCTAAGAGTACGTGGCACTACCAAAACACCACCCCACCACTGCTGCCTAAGCAGCAGCAGGGCAAGCTCACTGCTTTCTAAGTTGTCCCTGTTCCCCATGCAGACCTAACGTAGCAAAGAGCCTGAGAAAGCGGGTGTCAAGTCTTGATGCCAGTGTGTGTGTTGCCAATGCCTAAAATAACTTCTCGCTGTTAACAGTAAAAAAATATGCTATTTACAATTAAGGAAATGCTCTGAAAGCCAGTCATCATAAAACCAACCCTACTTCCTATTCAAATTAGTTGGATTTCTGCTACCCTTTTTAAAACAAACATAGCAAGTCACATCTTTGTAAGTATCACTTTTCTTTACGGTTCATTTTACTTTTTTTTCCTTTCCATGTGTATACAAGACATACATTTAATGTTTTGGCGTTTTTTAAAATAAAAAATAGTTATACCAACTTTAATTGTCTTTCTCAAATTACTCCTGTTTTTCTTTAAGTTATGACTTAGAATAACTGCAACATTTTCCCACAGACTTTGATAGGTTGCATTTTTGCAGCAGATTCTCTGAGCTGTCTTTTTTTCCACTGCCATATATAAATATTGGAAGAGATATGCACAGCTTTGTAAAAGTATCAGAAGATGTCAGAAGCACTTACTGTTTAACCAGAAATGTTACAGTTTAGTTGCTACATATGGCAATGAGAATCGGTGCTCTTGCCCCAAACATATGTATTGAGGATAAACAGATAATCAATTTTTCAGCTTGGTAACCAAACCTGGATGGGGATGAGGAGAGAAATGGTTCCATCTGAACCAATTCTGCAAAGATTTTTCTTTTTTGTGGGAAAAGTAACAAAATAAAAAGTTGTGCTGGATGGGAGGGCACCTTCCATTGGCCAAAAATGAAATAGCTTAGTTTAGGGAACACTTTAAGAGCTACAGCTCCTGAACTTACCATTTGTTTACTCAACGGTTATGAGCATTTCCCAAACACGTGAAAGACACTTTCAAAGGATGTGTATCAAGAGAAGAAATTGAGATCTCAACCTCTGCTAGAGACCAGCACACCATTGGTTTTCAGCCTGCAGCCTGTACGTCCCAAGGAATATCTGATTACTCTGGGTAACAGGGTAGGCTTACCGTCAACAGGCTTAGGTTTAATATAGAAGTGTCTGTACTTTCATTGGAAAACAGCAGTCTTCCAGTACTTAACAGGGGCCCACAGGAAAGATGGGGAGGGACTCTATCAGGGAGTGTAGCGATAGGACAAGGGGTAACAGTTTTAAACTGAAAGAGGGTAGATTTAGATTAGATACTAGGAAGAAATTCTTTACTGTCAGAGTGGTGAGACACTGGAACAGGTTGCCCAAAAAGGTTGTGGATGCCCCATCCCTGGAAGTGTTCAAGGCCAGGCTGGATGGGGCTTTGAGCAACCTGATCCAGGGGGGGTGGAATTATACGATGTTTAAAGGTCCCTTCCAACACAAACCATTCTGTGATTCTATATACTGGTTTCTGAAGATCACAAAAACGTATGAGCCACTACTGTTCCAGCACTCTGTTTTGAGCACTTGAAAAGTATGACATGCATTTTCAAGTGCCTTCTGGCAGAGGGGAGGAGCAAACCACATCCCAGATGAATGTAAAGGGATTTAAAAGGATGACCCACACCTTATTTTCCCATCCTTTTCCTGGATTCCCTCCTTCAGAAAAGAAGTAATCTGACAAAAGTCTACAGGGAATTGACTTGAATTCTTTATTACATTCAGGACGTTTTAAAATGATTTTCTGAGAAAATAATTTACTATTTACCCATTATTATTATTATTTCCCCATTCTAGTTCTTAGGTCCAAACTACTTTGGTCAAGCGACCTGCTGGAAGAGATATATTATCCAAGAAACACAGTTGTTGCTTGGTGTCCTTGGTCTTTTTTACTCTGAAGATGACAACAACCATCTCATTCATCTCCCAGGAGCAGAATTGGACCCTCAAGTTGTTGACCTCTTTTCTGAAGCATTTTAACAGTGAAGCTCTTCAACAGAACAACTTCACCTCAGCTAAGGTTCAATCTAATTGTAATTCAGTGTGCAATCTGCACACTGTTAACACAGAAACTATCACAGTCTTTCATTGTATTGGCTTGTAACAAAATGCCACTGTGTCTGTATGAATTGCAAGTGCTTTCCACTGTAAAATAAACAATTACATTTGACTAGAAAAGTATTTGTTAACGATAGCTCAACTAGCAATACTCACCAGACTGGCTGATGGCTGCTTGAGAGAATCACATAATTTAAGAGCACCACATGCAACAAAATAAATGTTTCTGTAAGTCTTTTGCAAACGGAGTTATCATACTGGTCTACCAAAGGACAAATGCATTTCTTTCTGTGAATAAAATGGTATGCCAGACTTAGGACTTTATCAGCCACAACTCAGCAGCTGTAAACTGTCATGATTCTGCTAAAGGCAATGGTGCTATACCAGTTCCCCTGGCTGAAGGCATGGACGGTGCACTCAATCAGCAGAAATCATAAAGGCTCTCTTCCCCTCTTTGTATTTACTTTTTCTCTTAAAATTATTACAGCAAACTTAGTATCACAAAAGGAAATCTTTGCCTCTGACAGGCTAGTGGCAAGGCAATGGAGGCAGTAACATTACTATGTGCCAGGACTCTCAGGGAATCAATGTCGCTCACAAGCCACTCGAAAGTTAACATAAATAATGTAATAAATTAAAATTTATTCTCTTCTGCCAGCAACATTTCCAGGTAATATCTTTCAGCCATACTACTTTTTTGTTTTCCTCCTGCTTTGTAGCCAGTAACTCAGAAAGCACACTCATTTTTTAACAGTTAGAAAAATTAAAGTTTGTTGTATATTATAGTAACAAGACAGCAGCTGCCAGGTCCAGGATATCTGTCGTTGCTCACTCCTCAAAACATCTTTGTCCCAGTCACATACAGAGGACCAGCCACTAGCTGCAAAGTATGGACCTCAGCTCCAAATATTAAATAAACAACCTGAAGAGCCTGTCTGTGGCATGTTGTGTGTTGCGCATTGCCTTTGTTAGGCACCTCAATACCCCGAGCTCTTGATACCGCTGGAAATCAGTTTTATTCCCTCTAAAGCAAACTGGAGGATCCCTATCGCTGCACCACCAGGTACCACTAGAGAGATAAACCTATCAGCTGTGCAGGGGCAATCTGGCAATGGCCAAAACAGTGTTTGCTAAATTACTCTACTAAAGGCAGCGGTACAATGTCAAGAACCACAGTCATGTGGAGGACAATTCAGTCACCTCCTTACAATTCAGTCGCCTCCTTCAGCTATTTGGCTGACCTTTGTCCTCCCTGCTCCAAGGATGGAGGGAGCAGTTGGGGTTGGCAGCAAGCACCATCATTTACCCCTCCTGGGAAATCTCCCTACACACCACCATGCTTCAGGGTTTCCACAGCAGCTAGTGCTGTTATCCTGCAGAGGCCAAGAAACCTGGTAGGGTCGAGCACCCTTCTAAACTGGAGCAGGGGCCCTCTACCATGGTTCATGACCCTCAGGTCTACCAGGGTCTGTACGGTCTCTGTGCCACATGTGCCATGAAAAGGGCAATGCTGCGTGGTAGGCCAGAACCCCTCGATCTGCCCAATGGCAAGGCACACCTTCACTGCCTTCTCCAGCCCCACCACCCAGTGGTACAGGCAGAGAGACTCAGGGCTGTACCTCTCACCAGCTCCCCGCTGACAACGCCCTGGGTAAGGCAGTTGGAGTCAACTTGCAATTTTCCTCTGGGAATGTGTAATTCCCAGTGCTAGGAGGCAACAGGGAACTGGTGATAATGGGGATGCCAAAGCCCTTCAGCAACCATCCCCAGTACATCTCCACTCTCTGCTCCCAGCAGGCGCTCTGGTAGCAGTCCCACGGGGAGCTGCGGGCTTTTACCATCTCATGAGTCACCAGGTACTTTACAGCTGGAAGAATAAGAAATTTCAGTTTTCAAAACAGTGAGCCAAACTGCTCTCCATTTTCATGATATCCTGAAGTCAAAGCAACAAGTCAGAACAAAGCATAAGTGAGAATAGGACTTAACTTTCCACTACCCACTTTTGCCTACATAAGAACATACGATGCTATGTGTTCAGTACACTGACTGTAATTCAGCTGGCAATCATATTTTCCTGCCTTCTAAACATCCACAAACAGATCTGACCAAAGACACTGGACCCCCTTTCACCATCACCGCACACATCGCGGTTCTCCCTTCTCTTCCACATGCAGCTTTGTGGCCACTAATGACAATTTTAAGAAAGGCAAAGGGAAAGTCAAGAATGCATATCTGAAGCCAAGCTTTTGTATATTTTATTTATTTTTAAAGCCTTCCCAGATGAAAAGTAAACACGTGTAATTTATCAGGCACACCCTGGTAGTGTTAAATTTAAGAACAGAAAAGGCTTTTGAGAACAGCAGCACATTCAATACACATTTCCACTCTGAAATTGAGCTGTACTAGTTGCAAATAAAGTTTAGACAACAAACATCTGCTGCAGAACAATGTCTCGGACAACTCAAATAAACTTGAAAAAGATTTTGGTTTTTTTTTGAAGTGAATGTGCTGGCAGCTTACAGCCTCAGAAAAGCCTTTAATAAACGGTTGTTTTTCTTGGCTTCTGGATTTCAGACACCAGTTTGTATTTTGTAATTCAGAGTAGCACACATGCATATCTCACAGAGGAGCTGCCGGCTGGTTTAATTCTCGCACGTTAAAGGAAGGCACGTTCGCTTCTTCCCCCTCGGCGGCTCCCAGCGCTCCTGACCTATCTCCCCCCTCCCCCCCCCCCCCCCCCCCCCCCCCCCCCCCCCCCCCCCCCCCCCCCCCCCCCCCCCNTACTGCAGCGACCTGAACTTTCCGGAGCGACGAACACCTGGCCTCAGCCACTCAAGCATATCCCCGACGTGTCCGCGGCGTGACGGCCCCACGCGGGCAGCATTACTCCACTCACAGTCCCGGGCTCCGCTCAACCCCGCCGCTGTACGCGACCTCCCGAAGGAATGCCGGGCAGGCTGGCTCTCCCCCTCCCACGACAACCGGCACGGCGGGCGGGGGCGCCGCCGCTCCCCCAGCCCCGCGGGACGGGGACACCCTCGCCCACCGCCCGCCGAAGGGGGACAAGCGCGGCCGCGCCGACGCCCCCGACGGGCGGGCTGCGGGGCGGGCAGGCACCGGCAGGGCGCAGCCCGCCGCCCGGGCAGCGGGGAGGAGGGGGCAAGGGGGCAGGCAGGAGGAGAGGCGAAGTACCTGCCGCGTCCCCGCCGCGTGTCCCCGCCGCTCTGCGGCCGCCGCATCCGACCTCGCCGGCTGCACGGCGCCGCTCGGCCCCCGGGGGCTGCGCTGGGCCGGGCCGGGCCGGGACAGGCCGGGCGGGGCTGGGATGGCCCCGGCCCTGCCCCGCCGCCGCCGCCGCTCCCCGCGGTTCCGCGCTGCCCGGAGCCGCCGCGGCCGGGTTACCCCCCCCCGCCCCACCGCCCCTCCGGGCTTTTCTCTGTGCCCCCACCCCCGCCCCGCGTCCGTCCCCCCGGCTCCTGCCTCCGGCACGCTGCTCCCACGCCGCCGTCGTCCCCGGTCAGGCTTCGCTCCCCACTCCGGAGGTCGCTGCCCGCCTCCCCCCTCCGGCCCGCCCCGCTTCCCCCCCCCCCCCCCCCCCCCCCCCCCCCCCCCCCCCCCCCCCCCCCCCCNCACCACCCACCCACTCGTGGCCGTGGCCGAGGGGTTACCCCCGCGGGGCTGGCGGCTGCCGTCAGGGCGCGGCCGCGGGCGAAGCAGCGGGCGTTACGAGCAGCCGGGGGTGAAATGTGAGACGGCAGAGCCCGCCGCCGAGTATTTGTAACGTCCATAAAAATGCGAGGGGGAGGGAGGAAATTCTGGGTAGTCCTTACTCAGCGCCAGCTCTTAGCATGCTGGAGTGAGGTTTACCTCTCCCGCATCTGCCCCTCTGTTTTACGGTGTCTAATGACGTGATCTCCAGAGACCCCGAGAGGGGTGACACCGGGTGAAGCATGCAGAAACTCTGAGCACAAATACAGCTGGTTTGACCCTGAGCTGCCAATTACAGCTTGTGCTTAGTAAGGTACCTCTTGACAGAGTTATTGACTGAATAATAGCAACTCAAGGATAGCGATAGGCACGCAGATTGCCCCAGTGATGGGAGCAGCACTTTGGAAAAGAAGTTGAAACCTGGATCCTACAACCGTCTAATTTAGACATACTTGTAAGATGCCTGTGGGTACAGCAAAGCTTTCTGTCAGAAGAGGATATAATGAGCTGGCAAACAGGAACACTACAACAACCTTGCTGAGCACAAGCAGGCGTGTAGGGTTGCCTAGTCGTCTCACTGCAATCAGTGTTTTTCTTGGGAGCCTCCTGTCTGGAGCTAAGCATTGGCACACTGGGATTCATGCCACAGCCTCTGCTGACAGGTTGCCTGCACTGCTACTCGGTAGGGAAGAAAAGTCCTGAAAGAAAGCAGAACTAGGCTTTTTATAGCCAGAAGTTTAAGCTGATGTAGCAGAGCAAGCAGTGTGTTTCTGTGACTGCGTTTTATCTGCTGAAGATGAATAATGAAAGTCTTCTGGTTTAGGACCTTGATAGGAAATAAGGACTACACAGTGCAAAATGCTGGTAAATTCACTTTGAAGCTGATGGACCTGAGGGATAGGGCCCCACTTAGCTATGGGTAGGGCTGTACTGCAACACGTGGTGGTCCTGGCCTTATCTTCTTGTCCTCCCATCACGCGTGGTGTGTGAAAGCTGCTCTCTTCTGTGGAAGGGAAGAGGAGTGGAAAACTTCATGCCACATAAAAGCACACACATTTTTTTTGGCAAAGGGGAGCCCAGGTCTGTGAATCAGTGCTTTCCCATTGCACAGGAAAGCCTTGTCCAACAGTTTCCCTGGAAACCACCGCTGGAAGCTCTGTAGTCCTCCTGGCAGCCAGTTGCCACTTGTCATCAAGGCCCAGTTCTCGCAGAGCAGATGTTTTGGTAAGCAGCCTCTGGCCTTGCTCTGTGTTCTGCTATTATTTCTTGGGGTTTTTTTTCCCTACGTCCTTGTTTTTTCTTTACTACCTTTTGGCTACTTGGAGAGGGAAGCCAGTAGAAGTGTTCATTCTGATCAGACTATAGTAGGTGAGGGGACAAGATACTGCCACCAGAAAGATTTTTTGGCAATGGTGCCAGGAGGTGACAAACTGTGCCCTGCTGCCTGTGATGGATTTGGTTTGCCTTCCTCAGTTGGGCTTGCCACCACTCTGTAAGAGCAGCCCAGAGCAAGGCCCCATTATGGTACGGGGAAATTACTCTCCTGTGCAGAGGAGTGTGCATGGGAAGTGGTGTATAATTGGTGCAGGCCAGATGTTATCTCTGACTGAGACCTTTGAGGGTGGTGGTGTCTAAAAGCTATTCTTCTGCTGCAAAGCACCTTGAGCAATGCAGTCCCACGAGTGAGTGCGTGGATCTCACAGCTCTCCTCTCCATCATGAGAAACAGACCTCAGCCACGGCTGTGCCAGAGGGGTGTCTGGCTCATCAGCGGGCAGTGGTTTCTTGCAGCTGCCTCGGTCCCTGTGTTTGTGGTGACTGTTGATGCTGTCGGAGGAGACGTATGGCAGGACACTGCAGTGCAAGCTGGAGAAGCCACCCAGGCACAAAGTGTGGTAGAGGGTTCCTGCACAGAGCCTGGTGGAGATTTGCCTGGGGTGGCATCTCAGGCCAAAGCAGCTGTTGGCAATAAACTTTGGGGAGCTCAGCCTGTTTGGCGGCAGCAGCTGATACAACCCACCGTTCATTTCCAAACAACACGCTACAGTCTGTGAGACACACATACCGTACTCAGCTTTCCACGAAGCTCTCGACCTTGTTGTAGTGCTCTTAAAAGAAATTATATTTTTGTGAGGTAAAAAGATTAATAAACAAGTAAGAGAAAGAAAGGAAAGGACAGGAACAATGATCAATTTTCATAGCAACAGGCAGTTAAGAGATGAATTTTCTGGGGATGAGGCGTCTGTTCTGCCCTGCAAATTCATGAGTGAGTGGGCAAACAGGATGAATAATGGTAGAGCGGCATCTGCTGATGTTATTGGGGGTACTTGAGAATGAAACTAAAACTGAGGATAAGAAGTTGCTGAGACCTGAAGGTCCTGAGTGACCTGCTGATAAAATGGTGTGTTCATTTCCATGCTGCTAGGAAAAACAATTCTAATGATACATGCACAAATGTATGCGGAGTATTATAACTCAGAGAGAGATCCCTCTCTCTGAAACATCCCACATTCATTAACTGTCAAAGGGAAACTGAATGCTAGGAATGATTAAGAAAGGAATGAAGAACAAAATGTAAAACATGGTTAAGCTCTTCTGTGAGCACTGCACTTAGAGTACCACAGGTGCCTCTGGTTGCTTCGTCTCCTCATGAACGCAATAAAACACAAAAAGACAGAAAAGGCAACAGAATGGTTATAAAAGTTGTCCCTGCAGGGAAAATGCACATTGTCTAAGTCTTATCAATGGTCTGAGGAACGCAAAAACCACAGGGAACCAAGACAGAGTAGTTTAAAAAAAAAGGAAACAAATTTCTGGTAGTGTACCATTGAGTTGTGGAAGACACTAAAGGAGAGAAAGGGAAAAAGTGGTTAAACAAACCACATGGAGTAAAGGCCCATCAACGGCTGTTAAATACAATGAGAAGGCAGGGTACGTCGCGAAGGCTGGGGAACCCAAGCAGGGGTGGTAGGTGCCCTGCACACTTCCGGCTCCAAAGTTAGCATGGGCTGAATCCTGCCTGGGGTCTTTTCTCCTGTGTTGCAAGAAGGCAATGGTGTTGGCTAAGAGGACAAGCTATGGCACAGGTAACAGCGTGACTATTGCCCACTTCTGCAGGTATTGAAAAAAGGAGAGGTTTCTGTAGGGGATTTATGCTGGATATGGCAGGGGAAGAGTCAGCAGAGTGACTCAGAGAGAAGTGGCTCAGCTAAAGCAGTAGACTCAGAAAATGACCTAGTGAAGCTGTCCGAATGGTCCTGGGCCTCACAGCACACTACGACAGCCCACGACTTTGATTTTCTGTCGTGTGTATTACGTGGAGAAAAACTGATTAAAAAAAGGTTTTTTTACTTCTATGTGTGGCATTTGATCCGATGAATGCAGTGAAAGATAGATGCCGTTGGCATAAATGGGTTTTCAGCACATACTTAAAAGTTAAAAAAGTAGTTAAAGTAATTTCTATTTACAGATAGATAAAATACATAAGCGTTCGATAAAAGCTGAAGTTACCCTAAGATGAAAGATATTGTGGTTTCTGTACAGACAAAACAGATCATATTTCAAGATTAATATTATCCTTCTCATGTAGTAGTTGTAATTAAGTCCTTGAAGAATCTCCTTTTTCTGTTAACTGTTTAGGGCATGATAAAATTTTGGTAATTTCTGTCTATTAAGATTAAAAAAAAATTTGTGCAATGTTTTATTAACGCCTTAGTTATAATTTCCTGATACTGACATTTATCCAATGCTTTACAGGTCTGTCATTGATTTACTTTCCTGAAGTTCCTCAAGGAATGCTCCATCATTTGGAAAATCGATCATTTATTTTTGACCATCTTGGTATGTAAACAAAACAACAGCAGGGCAATTTTAAAATTACCATTCAAAACAGTATGATATTTATCTCATTGTATTATAACATTTTATTTTCTACTGTTACTGAGCTATCTTTTTATATTAATAAGGTGTATTATGCTTTGTTATGTCTAGCTGATGAAGTGCTGCAACATGTTTTTGTAACACCGTTTCTGTGCTTATTTATGTGCCTCCAACTCAGTTTTAAGCCAATATTGAATGCGATATTGTTTCATTTAGAAATGATTAAAAAAAGAAAAAAATAAATTTAATTTGTATTCTGATTTAATAGAAAATAAAATAATAATTTAAAAAAGGTGACATTTCTTTGGAGTGCTGTTGAACCACAGTCTGTAGTGATCAAAATAAATTTGGTTACTACATCAAAGCAGTCATCTGACAATCACTGTTAAGTATAAGCAGCGAAGATTTTTGAAACTTCAAAAATTATGCCCTTTTTCACATCTTCATGGATTTGTATGTCATGGCTATGTATTTGCTGAATTCTTTTGACTTTCTCTATTTGTTTTAAAGAGATGTATTCTTCTTTCTTGAGCAGCGGTAAAGCTGACACGCTAACTCTGTAAAACACTAGCTGTATAAATGCACCACAAGAATGATTGAGGCCAAGATCTTGAAAATCCTGTTACCTCAACATTTCTGACATTTTATGAGGGTTGTTTGAACCACAGCATCTCATAATGTATTTGAATTAATATATTTAAATTTGGTATCTTTGGAAAACAGTATTCTGATTCAAAGCAGCTTAAGGTATTGACATTGCTTTAATATACCATTTTGAAGTTTGTCTTAGAAATGATGAATAACCACAGTAACCAAACACATACACCTCTTACATTTACATCTACTTTCTGCTCCCTCAGATCATTATTCGGGATGATGAAAAAAGAACGAATTTGACTTTTTACAAGCTGAATACAAGTTGGCATGAAAGCCAACTTCATGAAGGCCAAGGCTTCAGACATCTTTTTTTTCTTCATCTTCTTTTCTATAACTCTGATGGCATTTTTGAGAGGTACAGTCTTGTACATATCATGTATAAATACACTTTATGCCCATAGGACATATTTCCGTTTCATGCTGTATACTGACTACTGGGATCACGTGCCTAGCTACGCTGAACTCTGCTTCTGCAACTGACAAGTTGCTCTAGGGATAACGGGGCAGAGCATGGCCAGATATTTATTGTTACCATTGCATTGAGGCAGACTCAGCTCAACGTACAGCACTATGCAGATTGCACATGTTAAAAGAAAGATAGTTGTTATCACAGCACTTCCAGCCAGACATGATGTAAAAAGTGAAATGCAGAGAAAGGAGAAGGGGAAATGAGTTCAGTGAAACAACTCCTCGGGTTTCCCCGTCTGCATCCTGCGGCTCAGCACTCCAGACATGAAGACTGTACGCCTACATCACTGTCTGAAGGCTTGTCCCTCCTTTCTTTTCTGCGCATTGCTTCCACCCTTTCCCAGTAGCTGTGGTCCCTTCCTGTGCACTGATCCTCAGGGCGCTGGTGGGAGACCTCCAGGGTGACCTGGGCAGCTCGCATGAATGCCACCACTGCAGCATCAGCCATCACCCACAGCTCCTGCAGAGCTGCTGCTCCCCAGGCTGCCTCCGCGGGGTCCCAACCCAGCCACAGACATCTGTGACCCCCCCGAGATGTGAGCAGAACACGGCTGAGACAAATCTGTGGGCACAGCACCACACACACCATTGCTGCAGGAGTGCTACACCTCCCTAATGCAGTGTTACGTGATGGGAATAGACTGCCCCATTTTGTCTGTCTTTTAGAACAAACTAATTCAACTCTCAGCAAAGGTGGCAAAAAGGAGAGATTACTTTGTTTGAAGAGAAAAATAACTAAAACTGTGGGTGATGTCACTGAACTCTGTCTAAACTATCTGAAGACTATTTATGATTAAAAATTAAAATAAACTTGAGGTTTTTTAATGGATCATACAGTAAAAAATCAGAGTTTGATTAATAGGGAATGTAAGTAAGCAGACACAAGCAGATGGTATCCAATGAAGATGGAGATGCATACATGGATAGTTTCATTACTGGGCAAGGGTCTTGGTTCAAGTAGCAGTCACATTTGCAAATGAAAATGGCACATCCACAGAATACAGAATCAGCACGTTCAAACTCTTTGAATAACTTCAGTATTCAGAACAGCAGAGTAACAAAGTACCATTTTGAAGCAGCAGATGGGTTTTGCTTATGATTTTTCAGAAAATTGTAGCTAGTGGAAAATAAGTTTTTTCCATCTGAGATCTGGTCAAGAACTGAGCCAAAGCATCAAACCTGAATCTCTGCATTTCAGATTGAAAGCTTTCAAAAAATGTTAACAAAGTGTCTGCCAAGACCCTGATACTGGGGTAAAAAAGTCTTCAGTCAATGGGGCAGTTTTGATTTCAGGGACAATTAGGTCCCCCCCAGGTTTTAGTCACTGAAGCATCAGTGCTTTGCATCAGGGAAGGATGCAGCTCTTTAGATTAGGATCCCTGAAGGCCTGGGGCAAGCAAAAAAAAAAAAAAAAAAANGAAAATGGACCTCTTTTAGGACAGCAAAGAAGCACTAAGCAAGAAGCCAGAATTTTCCCCTGAGTTCGTGTTGATATGATGTTAATACTACTTATGCAATGCTGGAAGAATGGACTTTTTTTCACTCTGATACTTAATGTGCAGTATTTACCTCATAATCCTGGGGCCACCAACTTTCTAGCCCTGCTGAATTAAGCTGAAGCTATTGCTGCCCACGGTTGTCTTATCAACCATTTTCCTGGAAGTGGTTACCTCCTCTATAAAGACAGTTCACAATTTGGTCTGCTGCTTTAAAGCGTCAGTGACCATGTTGTACCCTGGGCTGCAGAATGCCATGAGTTAAGGTGGGTTTGGCATCAACTCTGCTGTCTCCTTTGCAAGGGGATGCCAGAGCTGTTCAAGCAGGTATGCTAAAGCTCTGGTGATAACATCTTTAATGTCTGGGAACCTGGAGAGGGGCTGCCTTGCCAGGGGCCATCCTATGCAGCCAGGCCATCACCCACGGGTCTGAGCAGGGTGGGAGAGCAGGGGCTGATCATGGGGCCATGAACAACCCTGAGCATGGCCAAGAGAGAGCAGGAAATGAGTCTGGAGATGAGCGTCTGCAATGATTACTTCCCCCAGGTCCTTGACATTGAATCACCTCTGGTGAGTCCATGTGGGGTCAAGAGTCAGAACTCTGCGGTATGCCATGCTTTAAAACAGCATGGTTGTGTCTCATGTCAAGTTGATTCAGTTATCAAGTGACCTTCCTTTTAATTGTCTCCAAATTCTCTCAAAGCTTATTCTGGAAAATGCAATCCAAGTTGTGTTTTGAGGTTCACCAGCAGTGTACAGGGACTATAGAGCCAGTTACATGTTGGCTGCCACCAGTTGGGACATGTCACTGCTGACGAGGCGTGTCAGGAGCTAAGAAGGAAATTTGTAGAAGGACATCTGGAACTCAGCTGTGGAAACCTAACACCTATTCCATTAACAGCACAAATAAATAGATGCCTTGGCTAGACTTAAGCTGTCCAGGTAACAGTGGGTTGGAAAGAAAGAGGCTATTAAGGTTCTTCAAGTCTGCAAAGCACTGTAGCATACCTGCAAGTGAGGCCAGCCTGGATTAAGGCTAGCTACATCCCTGCTAAGACCTGCTTGGGAAGATCAGGACCTCCTAGGAAACACACGTTTCTGCATAATCCAGTTTATTTCACAGTGGCCATGGGGCATGGCCACAGGGGGAAAGCACTCAAACAGAGGCCACTATGTGTATTAGTAGCATCCTAGGCTAAAATCTGTACCTAGGCTTACATCTAAATGGGCTGGGTGTAAGGTCAGTCTAGGCACTGAAATGCTGGCTGTCTCTGCCGTGAGTAGTTTATATACTGAGAATGATTATAAGGAAGGAAACAAGAAGTGGAAGAGGGGAGGACAAAAACCCCCCATATTTTAAAAGAGATAATGGACCTTGTTTTCAAAGCCATTGACAAATTCTGGCTCTTACCAGGGCTAAAAGGGGTTGAGAGTGCTCAGAAATGTTAAAAATCAGACATATGTATTGACTTCATAATAATGACTTAACATTATGATTTAGACAAGTATAAAACTAGCACTGTTCAGAAAAGAACCCTTGACCCCTCACAGCAGCCCCTTAATGATCTCATGTCCTGCTCCCTTCGACATCTGTTTCCCTTTATACAGGAGATAAATTCCTCCCATACCACATAGCATTCTCAAGAACTGTTACTACTCACTGAAACAAGAAGTTCTCCAGAAGCACTATATGCCCCTTCTGTGAATTAGGCTTTAAGAGCTTCTTAGGAGCTAATGGATGGCATGTTTGTTGCTGTTTCATGGAACATGACGGTTGAAGTGTCACAGTAAGGACCTGTGTAAATAGTGCCCAGCTTACAATATGGCCTGCGGGCCAGACTGAAGATCACTTGTCCCAGATAGCATCACTGGATGGAGTGGGATTGCTGGTGGAAGAAGACCTGAAGGTGAGTGAGGCTTCCCAACGCCTTCACACATATCCACATGATGCCATAACTGCACATAAAGTAGTGGTAAGTTGTTTTTAAGATTTGAATGTGTTTTTCACTGTTCCTCTTGGGTCTGTCTGTGCAGTGTGAAGCAGAGCTGTGTGGTAACACCTGCACTGGCTTGGGCAGATACCAGCAGCCTTATTGCTGCTCTGGTATGGGATGGTCCTAGGTGACTAGCTCTGTTAAGCAATACACATTCTTAGTGATATCCCACCACCTTTTCTGTCCTGTCTGTTACATTCTCAGGGTCGTAACTCAAGGTCATGTCCTCACTGCATGCTATACACTTAAGTTATTATTTATTTTACATGGAGCCATTTTCTGGGGCTGCTGTATGAGTTGACCTACACTAACAATCTCTACATGCCATAAAAATTTTGCATCCTTTTTGCCAGGAGCACCTTAGTCAATTCGCTGTCTGGGCTCTGGTAGCAGAGATCTTTGTCACTAACTTGTGATTAGGTGTGTTGGCCGCCACCTCATTTTCTTTCATATTTCACCTACCAATTAATACAAATACGGTGAAATATTGGCCTTTCTTTTTAGCCAACAGAAAGATCGTTGTTGATATTGATGGTCCTTTCATTATTCCTATTTATTAAGGCTCCTCTTTATCCACAGCTTCTCCTTTCTGTTCTCTCTTACACTTCAGCTTTTCATATGCCTTACCTTGCTCAGAAACTCAAGTTCTCCAGCTACTGAATCTTCTTTTCCTATTCAATTTCCTGTATTAATTATTCCTATATTCCTACATATTCCTATAACTCTACTTTCTTCTCTTAGACTTGAAACCTGGATCATCTTTTGGATCTTCTTTTGCCATGGATCTTCTTTTGCCAATATTCAAACTCTCCACACCTTCTGTCTACTCCTTTCATTTCTCTTAGCTGTTCATTGCTACTGTTTTAAAAGTCTTCTAAGAATCACTGGGACAGCAGTATTTAAAGCATCAGTGTTACCAAAAGTTAATATCTTGTCAGTTTTAGTGCTACAACTCATAAGCTCCCAGGTGTCTGTTGCAGTGGGAACAACTTGCCTTATTGTGGTGGTGTCTATCAAACCTTGTCTTCTGGGTCTCTGGCAGCACTGAAGGTAAATGGATGCAGAATTAGACGTAGCTCATGGTCAGATCATCTGTGAGGTGGTGGATACATATCACTTGAGGAGAATCATTACTCATAATAATTTCTCCCACCTCCAGAGCAAAGTAGGAATGTATGCCTCCAGGACATGTTGTTTTCTGGGATGCTTTTGGAATAGTGTTATTTATGCCCCACCCGTTGGCAAGCCTGGGAATAAAAGGCATAATCAAAGTCTTATTTAGCTTAAATACAGAGCTCTGTGGTTCTGGAACAACAAATCCTTCATTTGCATCTCTGCTGATGGTCATGTAGAGCATGTGGGCACAGAATCGTTACCAGTGGCATCCTTCCAGTCTTTACTGGGTAACTGTGCATGCACTGGGGAGGGTAGTAAAAAGGGGAGGTGAACAATCCCACTGGCATGAGGACCATCATTGCTATTACACTGTAAGTTGCTGTAATACATCAGTGTAAAAGATGGAAGTATATGTCTCAGCATCCATGAATTTCTGCTCCATGCAATTTCAGATCTCTGCCAAGTTTGGACACCCCCTCCACCCACCCTGCTGGCACAGGAAAGGGAATGACTCCCAAAGCAGAGGACCCCTCGCTGATGGTGCCTCTCACATTTACACCTCAGCCCCAAGCAGCTGAAAGCCTCAGGAGCTCAGGTTAGCTGTCAGGGAAGTCCAGAAAGCAGAATCCATAGCTCAGCATGAGATTCAGTTTAAAATGTGTCATATTTCTCTGTATTTTCTTCAATGCTCTTTCAACCTTCCCTGGGGTTGTGTAAAGGCTGGTGAATATTGCTAATGCTGGCATTTCCTCCAAAGGAAAGTCTCCTAAAGAAAATCACTTAAGTTATATGTAGGAGAACATTTTACATGAACAGCTTATTACAAAGCTGTTTACACCTCATTCTGAGAGCAGCTTGATGTTTGTGGTATTTATTTTTTGGGAAGTCTAGACATATTTTTACAAGCATCTGTCATTGTTCTATTTCATTGACAAAAATATGTTACTGCATTAATTTTTTTACTACTTTTCATTACTTTTCTGTGTATCTTCATAGTTTGGTATTTATTTTCATTGGCTAATGGTCAAGCTGCCATTACAAAAATATGGAGGAATTTGATGTTATAGTACTCCCAAGACCTGTGGACCTGGACCAACACCAGGTAGTTGTGAAAGACCATTGAGTCTAGGAGTAGATGTCAACACATGAAGATGGCATTGAAGTTGTGTACACATGAAAAATGGTGTACTGCTAATAGCATATCAGAAGATCTATGTTGTGAAATTTTGTCAAACACCGACATAGTCTTCTGGGCTACAAAGGCACAGGGTACTTGTACCAGACACAAAAAGAAAGAGCAGTAAAGTCAGTAATTGCCTCGCCACTATTAATTCTGATGGAAACTGTAGGTGTACATATACTCTTACACTGGGCATAGGGGACGGTGGCCATGCGGCTAACCCTTGTATACATATAGAGCTGTGTCTATACCAGTCACCCTTTCTCTGTAAATGCTGGTTTATACCCATTCCTTTTCTTATAGGTCGTTGTCTCGTGCTGCCTGCAGACACAGTTGTCCTTGTTCTGGAAGACAAAGGAATAACACATGATAGTGGCTGTGGTGGAAAATAATTTACAGCACTCCTTTTTATTTGCAGACTTTGGAGATTTGTTTAAGAAACGAGTCCTGTCATTTTTGCACATTTAAATCAATGTGCAATTTTCACTTAATTTCCTCAATCACTTTCTGGAAACAGAAAATAAAGTGTTCTTGTTCTCAACCATTAATTTGATTATGGTTCAGAAATGACCATCTATGCAGTCCTACTCTGAAATGATTTACAGCTGTTCAAAACTTCAGCCTGAAGACATTGATACTGATCGACATTTTCCTGTCTACTGGGATCCGCACTCTCTGGCTTCAGCACCTAACTCTTTGGAGCTTACTTATGCATAAAAAAAAAATGAAATCTTGTCAGTGGCATCACCCTGCATATCCTGTGAATCATGAGTTTTGAAGGGCAGGACAAGATACAGGAAATACTGAAATAAAGGTCTGATGGTCTTTGTGACACCTTCCTTCAACACATAGCAGATTTCCAAAGACTCTGGGCAAGGAGAAATACTGTTGAAAGAGTATTTCCTCCTGAGAAATTTCATCCATAATGTATGCATGCAAGAGTTTATGGGTGAGCTTTGGAAACAAAATCTGTGTTATTTTACATGCTGTTTGGTGATTTCAAAATCTGCTTTGTGGCCATATTTTTACAAGTGTTGATTTTGTACTCTCAGTGAAAACAGCCACATTATTGAATTTCTGTGTGTGCATCTCATAACTTTTGCATTCTTCTCTTAGTTTCCATTTTCTGTGGTTAGTCAGGGGGTTGTTTTCAGAAGAGTCTGAAAGCACCAGCTGTTGTGTCACTAAAAGGTAGCTTGTGTGTCACTTTAGAGCAGTTTCTTAAGATCTCTCTAAGCAGAAGTTTTTTATGTGAAAAACCTTAATTTTTTAAGTTCCGGATATAGCTTCAGCTGGATCTCTGTCTAAATTTCTTCATTTGAAAGGATTTACATGGCTTTTTCCCCAGCCGTTTAAAGACAAGAAAGGAAAAAGTATACTGCTTGTTTTGTAGTTGAACATGATGGACCTTGTGCCTCTTGCTCTCAGAAAAAGTTCAGCATATTCCTGCAGTCCTCAAGAGATCTGCATATGATAAAAAGGTGGACTACAATAACAGATACCAGAAGCGTATGAGGTGAGGCAGCTACCTACCACTGTAAGCCCTGATTTTATTTTGGAGGATTTCTGTGATCCACATTTGCTGTCCTGCACTAAGTAATGGTCATGCTGACAGTGGCTGATGTTTTTACAGGCTTGTTTGGTGAGTTTTCTCTTGAACCTTGGTTCTTGTCCTATCAGTTAATGTCCTCTAATGTATGGCCAGCCTAAAATAGTGTGGCTTAAAATAGTCTGCTTGATATGAATTCTTCCTGTTACAATAGTGGAGAATCAGGCATGATTCCCTAGCACAGAAGGAGAAGAAATAACACAGTGTCTTAAAAGTTGCTGTTGAATGTGGCATGGTTCCAGGTATAACCATGCGGCCGCTGGTTAGAGATAACGGAGTCGAGAAGCTTTCCCCACGGATGCTGTGCTGTGGGTCATGTGAGGCTGCAAAGACAAAGCATCTGCCTGTACTTCTTGTAGAAGCCTCTGTTCCTTCTCTCCCTGTTCCCCAGGAGAGCTGGAGAAATGCACCTCACTAATTTTATTTCATCAGATGCTGTAGTCTCAGCAATATCCTCTGCAAGCATCTTCTTGTAGCAGTGAAGAGGTGCCTGCTCAGAAAAAGAGGACCAGAGTATTTGGGTAGATTAGATCTGTTTCAGAGAGGGGGTCAGGGATGTGCTGACCCACTCAACTGTGTATTTATAGCTCTCATGAATAATCACAGGATGCAGGGGGAAGCATATCTCAAGAGATCACCCACAGAAAGAGAGAAATAATAACAGAAGTGCTATAAATATACAGGGGGTGGACGACTGGGGTGAGAGTGGCTGCTTTAATGGATGAACTGTGGCAGAATTGCAGGAGGGAGATGTGTGTGTTGGTGTGTGCGGCAAAGCAACAGGAGTTTTCATGACCATATTGTCTCTCTATTAGAGACAAAGCCAGAAGGATTTGTTGATACGAAAGGTCTCTTGAAGGGTGTTGGATTTTTTCCCCTTTTATATAGCATGCACTGTTAACTCTTGTGTTCTGCCCTTCCCTGAGTTTTGTGTGGTTCATCTTTTCCACTGTCTGTGGAGTATCTTCTTCATCACAGTCATTCATTAGTCCTTCATGTCTTTCATTAAGAAAGTAGTGCAAAGACAAATGGATGCTTTCAGGATCCTTCAGGACCACTGTGATATGAGTGACATGGAAGAGGATCTTGAAACCAAAGGGAAAATTCTCCTAGGTCTTTCCTGGAGCGGCTGCACTTTCTGAAGAAATGTTTCTGTGCTTGGCTGAAAAGAAATGGCATCTGGGGCAGGATGCAGCTGAAGACCGGGCACAGTGAGCAGGAACAGGTTGATTTCTGGATGTCAAAGTCTACATTATCAGTGACGTGCAGAGCTGCTCCCAGCACTGCCCCAGTGGACACCTTCACAGGTGCCCTGCTTGTTGTGAAGAGAAGTATAATCATCACCTGGAAATTTACCATCTCTGGTTATAACTAATTAATTGCTAACTGGTTTGGTGTGAATAGTCAGTACTGTGATTCTGTGGGACTAGGTGTATGCATTGCTGCTGTCCTTTATAATAGGACGAGCTTTTCACCCTGGGGCCTTAACGGCTTTTCACAGTGGGAATTACTAAGTAATATTGGGACTATTGATAAAAAGCATATGGTTATTTGATGAGGAACATCTGTTTATGTAGAGAAAAGGTTATTATCCCTCCCTATTTTACAGTCTGTTTGATTGCCATGGAAGATGTCCTAATGTTTATGTAGGGCATCCTAAAAGGTCTATCAATATCAGGAACGTTAAAAGGTCTGAACTACTTTTTGCGATTGCAAGTGACAGATTTGTTCTCAGAAACACCTATGGCATTGAGATTCTTCCATTTATTCTGGGGCAGTGAACTTACATTTTATTTCTGCATCTTATGGAACTTTTTGCTGGGCAGTTGGGTGGGAGAAAGGAGCCGGTAATTCCCACCTGAATAGCTGCAGAATGGAATGCGCTTTTGGAAGATGGACTGATGTTGCTGCTAGGGTTCTGTGCTGTTCAGAAATACCTACCTACTCTCAATGCTGCTTGCTACAGTTTGCAAAACTTTTTCAAAAGCAGGGGAAACTGTGTGGCAGGAAGAGGTGGGCTGGCTGCTGAGCAATTCCATCAATCACATTGAACTGCCCTGGAAAATGCTGTAACGGCTCCTGCAAATAGAGTCCTCGATGCTCTGTGGCCTTCATCCTATAAAGAGGACACCTGGGAACAAGGTATGTGCTTCTCTGACAGGGTTTGGTGGTGATTACTGCAAATGTCGTGTCCCGTGGAGGAACATAACTGGGATTCCAGTATATTGCATGTGAGTTTTTTATGTAAAGCATGCTCACAGGTTACGCCGTTCAAAGTGGGAGACGATAAATTGCTCAAGATGTGAAACTACAGTTGTAAAGATCAGACTGACCAGGCAGCAAAGTGTAAATAAGCCTTAACTGTGAATTTTGTTTAAATTACTGCTTGTCTACAATGAATTGGGGTGCTTCCTGTTCAATTGTTAATCTGAGGGCAAAATTATCCGAGGATATTTTACAAACTGATGTTTTATTCACTCAAAGTATTTTCTAAATTGTGTCGAACAGTTGAAAGGTGCCAAGATGTTTCTATTTGTGGAATGTTTTATTTTCTCTTTGTGATTTCCTATATGACTGTTAGGTCCCTATTGTGTCTAAAATAAAAGCACAGGCAGTTCCACTCAGCCTTTTTAGTTTTGTTTAAAAAAATGACCAGTGTGCAAGTTGGCTGAGGTGGTATGACAGAAGTTTTCATTATGATGTGATGCAAAAAATTGATTTACCTTAGCTCTCATAGCACAGCTTTTGAACAAACAACATCAAACCACCACAATCAAGGGCAAACATCTAATGCGTCTTTGACAATTACAAGAAGTGCTGTGAAAATAACTAGGATTAAGCGTAGCACAATTGCTGGCCTGGCGCAGTGCCCGTGCAGGGAACGCTGCACGCTGTCGCGGGAGAAGGAAGATTTTCACTTCTTGGGTCCATCGCTTCCTGCTGGGATTGTGGGGGGGAAGTGCTAAAGGGTAACCTTGAGGTTTTTGGGGTGGAATAACATAGCAGCAGCATAGCCGGGGCACCTCCCCTGGCCACCCTGGGAGGAGATACCCAGGGCTGGCTCCGAAGGGGCTGCCAGCCCGGCCCTCTGCGCCTCCTTAGTCAGGGAGAGCCAGAGGCGTCTTCAGACACAGTCCAACAGGTATCAAATCTGACAGCATGACCCTGCGTAAAGGGTGTGATAGGCGAAAAGCAATCAGCCGAGCAAATCTGTGTTAAGGCTTGCTTTCAAGGTCTCTTCTTTGTACTAATCTCTTTTTAGTTCTGCGTACAGCTAGCACACACCAAAGGCAGCAGGGAGGCCTGTGTGGGCATGCAATGATGCCACTTTGCTCACTGCTGTGATCCTTGGCACAGGAAGAAATCTTGTCTGAAGAAGAATAAATATTCATTTTTCATTATCAGGAGTTGTTTGATCATCATTTTTAAACATCTTAAAGCATAAAAAGAGGGAACAATCAGCAGCCATGGAGCTGTGAGGGGAAGGTACAATGGATTTGCTAAAGTTTCTCTGACATACAAGTTTTCATGTTGTAAAATACCTGTGTTAATTTTCTGAGAAATAAATTTTGCTCTTGCAACAAGTGTGTGGAATATGATTTGAATGTGCTCTGGACTCAGGCACTAAAAAAGCAATGTGAAGTGCCAATCGATAATAAATTTCAGGCAGAATGCAATTACATCTGAGTCTCTTGCTTTCTGGGAATGCGCCTGAAATAAATATTTAAGGAATTTGATTTTGGAATGAACCACAGATGTTACAGGCTCACCCTTTGTGCTAGAGCCAGCTCTGGACACAGCCAGGTTGGACTGACTCTCAAAATGTCTTCAAGTGACAGAGGATTGCGGAAGAAGTAGGGAAAAGGCATACAAATGCCTGACGTTACATAAATACTGGCTGGAGTGTGCTTCACGGCTAGCAAGCAAATATTTAACAGGAAACCCCAAAGGCTCCTTCCATGGCGTCCTGGCAAGAAGAATTTCCTTTCATATTTTTGTAAACTGACCTGGCTCACACATAACTGAAGCCCCTGGGAGACTTCCTTTCTTCTCTTTTGGGATTTCCACTGGGAAAAATTGCAATTAATGTGATCTAAAGCAGCTACACATGCGACTGCAGCCTCCCAGCCCTGGGAGCATGGTGGAGATGTGGTGTCTGGGCACTGTTAGCTCTGGGACATGTTTGTAGTAGCGCAAGGCCATGCAGTTCCCAAATCACTCCTATCTCATCTAATGCATCCAGACCCTGCTGCCAGGATGCCTGCGTCATATATTCGTGTTACGCTGGCCAAGGGCCACATGGATCTGTTAGTGTGGCGCTGAGCTTCGACTAACCAATCCGGTGCAGAAGTCCCCATCAGCAGCTTTTTTTTCAAAATTTTCTTTATTACTTTATTTTCTCTTCTCAAGATTAAGATCTATGTTTTGATGAAGTGCCGTGTGGACTTTCGAATTCGTGGCAGCCTGAAGAGATGCCCGTGAGCACAAGGACACTGGAGTTTGGGTCAGGGTCAAGGCAGCCTGCGGCAGCAATGCCCACTGAAATTAACCCTGCTGCTCCCTCTTATCCTGTTGTCCCTCACACACCGTGCAAACACCGGGCATTGGAGTCACTCTCCAAATGATTAACGTCGATTACTTCGCATAAAATATTCAGTACAATCTGTGTTCAGCACACTATTTCTCTCTCCTGTATGTGACTGCTTTTTCCACCGGCGTTTAGGATTCAGAAATGTGAAATGGTCTGTAGTTGGCATTTTGTTTGTTGCTTCTGAAATGAAAATGGTTAAACAAACTGTTTCAAATGGAAGCTGGGGCCTGGGCAGCACCACAGAGTAAATACATATGTAATACACTTTATGGTTTTGATGCACTGACTTGAATTTCTGTGCCAAATCATGTGGAATACCTAGATGCTCCAAAACTTTCACATGCTATTTTGTATTAATGTACATAATATATTATAAATTGATAAATACATGGAGGCCAATATGGCCCTTATCTTTATCAATGACCTGGACGAGGGGATCGAGTGCACCCTC
>RSEF01000031.1:41996351-42095779 GCA_003993805.1 Himantopus leucocephalus | reverse complement strand
TTAAAGGTCCCTTCCAACCTTAACAATTCTATGATTCTATGCCTTTTTGCTTTGTCAGTCACTCACCCATTCCAGAACCTCCTCCAGCTCAAGGTGATATATGACAAATAGGGTAAGGAAATAATATACTGCCATTGCTGCACAATTTTACACCCAATATCTCATCAAATTATTACTCTTGTTCGACCTGTGGGTTAGGAAGGAACAGCACAAAAGTCTGTTTTGAACTGGGGACATTGCCTGGCTTCAGCCTTATGAAATTAACATTTAAGTTACTCACATACTGAATGAAAACACTTCATTCCCTGCTCTGCCTTTTTCTCAGGTCCACTGCTATGTGTGTGGGAAATGGTGCATCTCAACTAGCTCGCTGTCCACTTTATCTTCTTCGTTGCCCAACATTTAGCTGCAATTAGAAATCCAATGGATTTCAGCTTGTTATGGTTGTTGTCTAGGTTTTAAATGTTTGCCACTCCTTTTCCAGGTCTTTGCCTCCAGTTTGACTTCGACAAATTTTCGGGGATTAGCATCTCCCATTTCCATGCAAAGTCTTCTATAACTTTAACAAAAATATCCCATATGAAGATGATGTGGAGAGTGTTATTTAGTGCTTGAAGAAAGGGATGGCGTTTCCCAGGTGTTCAGTTCAGTTGTCCTTGGAATGAGAGAGTTTCACCTTGGCACAATACTAGCATGTTATTCAATTCAGTCTGAAGTTGCTCTGTTTCTGTGTTGCTGTATGTATTTCTACTTCCATTTCTCCTGTTGCAAAAGCATTACAGTAATGTTTATCTAATTGTAACTCGCATGAACATTTGTGAAATATCTCCAAAACTCTCTGGATATCAAAAGCAGTAGAAGCACCACATTTTGAAAGCTTAACTTTTTAATGAAGTTACTCAGGTGACTGTTTAAGGCAATTGAAATAAGAGTGGAAGTAGAATACTGACAGAATATTTTTTTAATAAGATCTATGCTTTTCCTGTTGTTCAGAATAGCTGTGAAAATCCTGAAAATGAGTCCCGCTTTGCAAAAAAACCCTGTATGTGAACATAACATTAATCAGTGCACGTGAGAAAGGGCACAGGGAAGTGGTTAATAATCCAAGGTCAACACAAAGGAAAGCAAGTGTAAAGCTTAACCCAGGACTTCAGTGTTGAGTAGGAGTGTGTCTTAGTACAACGTGCTCTTACCATTTCCTTTGTGATGTTTTCTAGTAGATGTCATGACTGCATTAGCTGCCACTTTACTGAAGTGTTTGTATTCCAAATACAAACACTGCAGTTCTTGTCTGGCATTCATTTGTGTCAGTCAGGACTGAAGCTTTATGCCTCTATAAAACCCCTTTGTGAGTTCTGATTCAGGTCCAATATGCTTAATATTTCCGTAACTCTGCCTGATGTATAACTTTATGTGCACCGATAGCATCTTATGCTCACTAAAAGTTTCTCTGAAAGCATACAGTCCTTTGTGATTTTGAAATGGGTAAAAGCAGAATGACTTTGCATCTGAGAAATTAAATATGTCCTTAATGCTTCTGAGCAGGATCCTGCATAGGTGAAATGTGCTACGTATGATTAATGGATTTTCATCTACCTTCTCAGTCTACTTTGTGTGCACCTTATCCAACAAGGATGCTGCTGAGCAAACTGGCTTTCATCC
Organism: Himantopus leucocephalus; assembly: GCA_003993805.1. Classification (NCBI taxonomy): domain Eukaryota; kingdom Metazoa; phylum Chordata; class Aves; order Charadriiformes; family Recurvirostridae; genus Himantopus; species Himantopus leucocephalus. The sequence continues at coordinate 42,094,117 of RSEF01000031.1, read as the reverse complement.
ACCAAACCACTTAAGCTCATTCTCATCTTGGGACATGTGAGTCTCTCCACTGAGATCTCTGAATAATGAGGGAGCACTGCTTTTTTGAACCACCAGTCCAGAAACTCTCATGAGGAGGACACAGGAGCATTTCTGGAAAAGCAATTAAAAGTAATATTACATCTTGTTACTCCAACTATTCAGTACTGAAGAACGTATCTCAGTATCTCCTGAAGTTGACAGGAGTTTGAGGAGCTGCTCCAGAGCTGCCCAGCACCCCAAACAGTTAGGAATTGAGAGGAATTAAATGTTCATTTCTGAGTGGAAGTTGTTGGTGTCAGTGTGAATGGTCAGAAATACACACAAATCCACAGTTTCCAGAAAGGCACACCATCACTCATTTGGTCAGCTGCATTGGGCACTGTCTCTGAGAAAAAAACCCACCAACCAGCAGCACCTTCTCTGGTGTACCTCAACCTAAAGCCCTTCTTCAAGCAAAACTTCTCCGAACCTGGAGACAGCTTTTCCCACAGGGACTGAGAAGCTCAGGAGGCAGCTCTGGGCAGCGTGCAGGTGTAGCAAGTGTACTTCTGTAAGGAGAAAAAGGACGCTGGCATACTCTCTATGTTTCTGCTCAGTCCCATTTCATCCATGCCCAGTCCATAAACGTGCACTTGGTTTTACTGGACTAACTGTGTCCTTCCAGCTTTGACTGAGCAGTATTAAAAGGCCACCATCTCCACTGTAACCCCTCCCTGTAACCACTCATGGCCCTGTCTTGTTCTTTAAGCACCTATATTGACAATGACTATTTATCAAAATCTATTTGGGAAGCAACTGCACCTACTCTTAGCCATGTAAGGAGGAGTGTCTGGAGAATGGGCAGCGAATGAGGGAGAAGAAGGAGAGGAACTGCACTGCTGCACTCAGGTCAGAGCCCGCCTTGACTTGCACTGAATAGACTGAAAGTCTTCGAGTGCTTGGCCGTATCCTAGAAGGTTGTAGGACACAAACAATTCCATTTTTACCAGGAACTCTGAAAAAAATAAAGATGTGTCTTGAAACTGGGTTTGGAAAATAGTTTTTAATATGTAGAGAGAAACTGCTTTAAACAAAAAGGTTATCGATCAGAGGACTTTATCTGCAGGGTGGCTGAGTATTCAACCTGTAATATTGTAGCAAGCCAGATGATGAGAATTTGTCATATTAATTACTGAATAGATGGTAACACCCTCTTGTGAATAGATATGGATAGCTACCTCCAGGAATTTTACTCAGCTGAATATCGTTGCTTGAAAAGTGTCTTTTTTCTTTTACTGATCTGTGAGAGAAATACACTTTGTGGCAGTGTAGTATGAAACTTGTAGATGCTAATCTTCAAAAAGACCTGTTAGATTCCTTCTGGTCCGGGCCCTCAAGGTCCTCTTGGGAGTATTACTTACTGTCTATATTCCAACATGATCCCAATCCATTTTGAAGTGATTCATTGATGTTCCTCCCTTACCCTTGGGATCATTTTATACCCCAGTGTAACAGATCTTACTATTAGTAACCTTCTTGTGTTTTCGCAACTCAGTATTCTGTTGTCTTTTCCTTCAAATTTCTTGTAGTAACTCCGTGACCACAGAAGAAAATGGGACCCCAGCTGACAAGCTTAGCTGGAGCCCCAGCACAGAAGCAGAATGAATCACATCTAGACCAACCCCAAGTAACGCTTCCCTCATCACCTCTTAAAAAATACTCAATGGCCTTTTTTTTAAAGGGGTGTAAGGAAACGCCTCCATCCTGCTGCATGCTGCGTGGTGGGTTCAAGAACTGGGACAGGAGAGGTCCTGACATCTCCCTTGCTACGGTGCTGGGAATGATTTTGTTCTCAGGGCTGCAGCTTGACAGGAAGAGACAGGGAAAATCTGGTGTCCTGACAGAACTTCAGGAAAAAAATAACATCCTTATATTTTGTCAGAGTGCCAAGACGGCCCCTGTGCTCTGGGACTATCAAGCCAAGCTGGACATCTGGGATGGGGATTCATCTGATGGAATGAGGATGACTACATTGGAGTTAGTCACTCCAGGCTTTCTTCAGAGCCCACGAGGAAAAAAGGGTACTTCCAGGGCATGATTCATCTTATTCTTAAGCAGTTGTCCAAAAACAGATTACATGAATTGTGACCCAGATATGCCCAGGTTTCTCTGCTGAACTAGTTAGCTTATTCCCATGTTCCACCATCCTGACACCAGAAAAAAATTATAACGTCTATTACAAATATCTACTGTAACAATTCAAGCTTACATCTTGCCTTCCCCCATGGTCACAAGAGAGCAGTAGGTCACCAGACTCTTAATAACAAACCTTTAAGTTTCAGACAAGTGTTATCATGTCCCTGTGCCTTCTAGATGAAATAAACATTTTTTTCTCTTCAACCTTTCTTTGCAGGACGTGTTTTTTAATTTCTTATCACTCCCACTGTTTTGTTTGGACTTTCTCCAGTTTGCGTTCAACATTTAATATATTCTATACTGTTTTAATAACTCAGGCTAAATAATATCTTATTGTTCACACCTCAGCCTCTACTTCAGTTATCTCCCTTTAATCTCATACTGTAAACACTGAGTCTTTATAAATATTGAGTCTCAAAATAGATTTTGAGATATACAAATCTCTGGTCTTTCCTCATGAATCTGTATTCGTATAAAACTTCAGAAATGAAACCAAACTGAAAACCTCAATTATTCCTTCCTGTGCTTGGCGCTTGTACAGTCGCAGTGCTGACACTGCCAGTCCAGCAAAGAGGAGGCAAAATAATAAGATTAGCAGCAGTAGCTTTGACTCCAATTACCTTCCAGGGTATTGGCTGCGCTTGGGTTTGAATTTACATCTCAGCAGGAGGCAGATTTACATTTCAACCATTAGATCTCTGTGAGAAACTTCTACTCCCTGTGCATCATGATTTTTCTAGTTTGTAATTAATGAATACACATAGATTTAATACTAGTTGTAATGAAGACATGGGGAATTGCAGGGTAATGAGAAGCAGGAAGCATTTCTGTGAATGAACATATATATGGCTGTTCATAGTTCTCAGTTGGAGCAGAAAACTATGGGACGCAGTAAAAATAAATGTTGCTGGATTATCCCTCCCAAAGAAACCCTTCTGAGAGCAAACACTGGCCAGAAAAGCCCTCCAAAAAATCCAGGCATGGGTCAGGGTTACATTGCTCTTCTGTTCTGCACAGCTATGATGTTCATTTCAATGGGACCAAGGCTCTGAAAAAGCTTTAGAGATATGGACAGATATGACTCGTGCTGGGCATTACTTGCTTAGCTTACTTACCACCTGTTTGGGGCTACAAAGGGAAGAAAAACATTTATTCATTTCCGAAAAACTATCTTGGATCACAAGTAGTCCTTTGCTTTCTTTTAAGTTGAGGCCATATTTCTTTGGAGTGAGCATGGGTAGTTTTTTGTGGTCTGGTTTTAGTATTTTCTCATAGGTGCTCTTCACCAGTCCAAAACCAGTCTTGTTTTTAACTGTCACTGCCCTGAATAACTTCAACCTGGGGACCAATGCAGCATATGGCACCAAAATGTACTGTGAGAAAAAAAGTGAACTTCTTTTAATTTTTGTGTCTGTGGCCCATACCACATCACATGCTATATGAGAAACATTAACCAGCAAGAACTTGCGCAGGCAAGGATGAAACATCAAAAGAAGATGTCAGATGGTGTCCAGACCTTCCCGGGCTTGTCTCAGCTCCCGCTATTCAATGCAAATGAGGTCATTTCGTGTATGGAGATAGTGGTGTGATCCTACCTCACATCTTAGTCTTCCTTGAGGGAGTCAAAACCAGCCAAATATTTTGAGGGACCTGGTACCCTGCAGGCAACCACTAACTATCACGGTACAGCACTTTCAGGGTAGTCACTCACATGTGCAGGCCTGTGGGCTAAATCATCTTTTCTGTCTTAGGAAGGAACAGAGCACAGCCAGCAAAAGTGAATAAGGAGAGGTTTGATCCCTGAGAAACAAGCACTGTCCTGCTGACTGGGGAAAGAGAAAGGGCAGCTAGAAAACAAGAGTGCAGAGAAAAATCCAAGNAAAAAAAGAAAAGTAACATCAAACCAAATTAAATGGAAACATTTACAGCAACAAAGACCTGTTCCCTTTTCCCCTCCTCAGAAACAGCTGTAAAGAAACAAAATGTGTTGGAAGCAGAGGCAAACATACAACATGCTTTGCTCTAGATTTCTCCTTGCTAGAAGTGTGGTGCTCAGAGGGCAGTGCCTGGTCTTTAAACCTCTGTTCTCACCATCTTTTGTTGCAGCTCTTTCTCTGCTCAGCCTGTTTCTTGTTTATCCATCTCAAGACCCAAGCCGCATCTTTTCTTCTCAAGTCCTTGATTCCTATTCTTTTTTCTTTCATAAGTCCTTACTTTACTTCTTCCCAGTGTTGAAAACTTGTACTGCGATCTGTTTACACGGCTAAGAAAGACCTGGGAGGCAGGTTTCCCTATGATGCCCACGCAGATATTTTAAGGATGTCAGATGGAACCAAAGTAGTTAAATGATAATAGAAAAGTTTGAGGATTATTTATATTTTTACGGCCTTTAGCCACATCTCCATATGTTTCAACATCTGTTGTTTAGTAGACGTTAAATGCTGCTTGAACTGTGAGATAAGTTCATGGGTTATATTTGTACTTTAACCAAATGTGTTTTTATATGTGTCTTAATATTCATAGATGCACTTAGTCAATAACAAATCATGCTGGGCCATCTGCTATTTAAAAGCTCCACAACTTCTTATGGTGAGGTTTTTTTCAGATTTATCATGTTATTTGGAAAAACAAACTTCATCTGCCCAGAGAGACACTTCTTCAGTAAAGATTCCTGAAGATTTCTTTAAATGCTGGTTTAAAGCCAAGGGACATACCGTTAACATCATAATGGCTATCAATGAATGCCAACTGATAAGGCAATGGTGAGATGAGCTACTAAAATGTATATGAAAAAGCCCAACTTCCCAGGGCTTTTTTCCACCTAGTAGAGATGCACTATTGAATTTGTGTCTGTAACATTCACAAATGAATTAGAAGACCTCAGATCCAGACACCTATTGTGAAGTGCAATATGTAAGCGTAATTTCTGAGTAAAAATGTATAGGGATGTATAGATGCACAACATCGTGTTGATAAATGCCCACATGAGAACAGAATGCAACCAATCTTTCTAACAGCTGCTGTCAATAGTGGCCAGTCTGCTGCAATGATTTGAACTTTAAAAATATAACTTGCCAATGATTGTCATGAAGTTTCAGGAAAACACTCACTGATTTCCATGAATTTTGTAAGAATTAAGCAACAGACTTTATTCTGACATTATTTTAACCCCAACATCCCTTTTTAAAAGTCTGTCCTTGCAACCTTTAAACTGTCCTTGTTTCTATCTGTATCTTCTCTCTGTTTTCTTTTAAGAACTGAAATATTCCTTCTGTAAAAGAGGTGACATAAGCTCCTTTTTCACCACCTTCCTAAAGACATATGAGTACTTGAAAAGAGGCTACAGAAAAGATAAATAGGGGAAGGGAATCTCCCAGTTCTCTCTGCATTTTGGTATCCTTTTTCAGAGCATCATTTTCCATGTTGTATGTATGTCTGCTATTGCCTCTTTGTAAGTACACTGAAGATATGCTTCCATTTCAGGAATAGTGTCTGAAAAGAACATTTTACAACTTTTTCTGCTTGTAGTTGTTATGCTTTTTTCAACTTTAACCCTTTAGAAAAGGGCAACTCTTGTTCCCTGTTTGTTCTCTGTGCATCTCTGCAAGAAGCAGGAATAAAGCCAATGATTAGACCTGGTTACTTACATGCATGTAGATCCACAACATAAGTAGCCCATGCTCCTCTGGGCAGCCAAGATCCTTACTGTACTTGTCCATGCATAACTTCTAATCACAGCCTAACTTTAAAAGAAGACATCCGATTGCATTAACCAAAATGAAATGTTGTTTTGAAGAGTTTAGTTGGCTGCCTTTTTTTTTTTTTTATNAAAATATATAATTGCAATTCAGACATGGCATTTAATCTGACTTTGGAAAAGTGACAGCTTTTGTTTGCAGCAAGCATCACCCTATATTTTTTTCTGAGAAAGTAGAGATTTACAAATTTTGAAAACAAGACAGAAGCTTGGGGCCTGGAGACTGTCTGTGAGGTATTTGGTAGATGTAAAAATAGTTCCTGTATTTTCCCAGGATTATGGAGAGAAAAGAGCCAGCACAAGCAGAGAAACAGCACAGCCCCAAAGAGAGGGATTCTGGGCTGAAGAACTGGCACAATGAAATCAGAAGCACTGAGAACTGGTAGGTACAATTGCTGTAGGTTTATGAGAAAAACACTTGGGGGGTTTGCGTGAGAAGAACTGCAAGACCATGGCTACTAAGTCCCCTGTGGGGAGAGAGACACAATTTGGAGCACTTGAGCAACAGTGTCTGATTTTCTGTACAGATGAGCTTATCTCCCCCCATTGATTAGAAAGAGTCTGTAGGGGCTTCCAGGCTTCACTGATGATGAAAGATGTTTGGTGCATCTCCCTATCTAATGAAGTTAGCAGCTTTACAAGGGTGACTGTTTAAACTAAGACTGTTTGCACTGAAGGATGGGTACAGAAGAGGAGCCTCAGCATCACCAAAGCTGCCGTTTACCAAACTCCTATCACAGAGTCAGGGGGGCAAAGAGATGGCCAAGGCAGCCAAGATGTCTCTGCATTGTAAGCCACCACTGACAAATATTGAGGTGCAGTGTCGGGGGAGGTTTCCCTCCACAGCTCATCAGCCAGAGAAGTGACTCCACAGTCTTTTAGCATATTTTTGGGTGTAGGGAGGTGTTTTATCATTCTAAATAGTTGTCTCTGCCTCATATTCACAGCACATTTTGGTTTTTTGTAGAAAAGCATGCTTACAAAACACTTTTCTACTTGTAGAAAAGCACTCTTACTCAAGAGTGACTAGGTGGACTTTCACATTTTTCTGAAGTCTAAGGAAAAGTAATAATTTGCAATATAACTTTTGTGTTTTCAGAAACAATAGAGGCAGCCAAATGGGGAATTACTGAATGGTTTTGGAACTCGACAATAAAGGAGATGGAGATGGTAATCTGCCATATCTTTGGACTGGCCTGCCTATTTTTTCCAATTCTTTTTTTTTCTAAATATATCATATTGCTGTGCCTCAAAGACTTAGATGCAAGATGGCATCTCTTCTAGCTAAACAGTCTTAACCCAAAGTCAGCTGTTGCTTCTGTTGTTCTTTCATTTCTGGGATGCTTGCTACCTTCATTGAGGGCTGAAACAGACACTTTTGTAGATTTTTGCAAGATTTACAGCTGAAGCTAATGAGTATGTCTCTGATATTAAGCAGAATTTAAAAGTCATTGTAACTTGGCAGAAGGAATATTTGACATCTAATGATTAGTAGGTTGCATTTTCAACAGTATTGAAGTATGTAGGTTCTGTAATGCTAGCTATTACTAAAATGTTAGATTCAAACGTATTTATATAATATAAAATTAAAGAACTGTTGCTAATTATTTATCAGAATCCCTGCATCAATATACATTTGTGCTACATGATATAAACATAAATTTATACTGCTCCTATGAGTCCAAGAAATGAGCTTATTCTTGGAAGATTTGTGCAATCATGGGAAACAAATTTGTAAGTGTTTAGAACAGCACTAGCTTACTTATTAATTGGGAATACTGTATGTCCTTCTTGAAATCTGACAACTGGCCTAGATTTTCTGTAATGTGTGTATTGGCTATCCATCGTCTCCAAAACTTTTGAACAGATAACTTCCAGGTGTTATATTATCAACTTAAGTGCAAAAGTCTGAAAGTCATGGGACAACTATAGGCCTGAGTTTCAGTTTTCTGTTTGTGAAATTGTAATTATTTTGATTTAAGGAGGCTTGTTACAAGATACAGTTGCATTTCAGGTGAGATATAACTATTTTACATTTGGAGATAAAGAGACTGAGTGTCCTACTTTCTAATTAAAAATCTACCTTTTTCTGGCATCAGTTGTAAGTTCTCAAATGGGTGCTTATCTTGCCAAAATATTTTGGAAATGTTTAATATCCTGCAATTTAAGATTCAGTCTTACTTTTACAGCTCTGTTCATTCAGTATCTCGCCATTGTGACTCTATTAACCAAAAATCAACATTCACTTAATTTTGCACTTCATTTTTCTTCCTTATTAAGTCTTCTGGAAGAGTGATCTTGAAGTGAAATAAGAATTCTGTTTTCTGCAAAATTATCCTTACAGATACCAGAGACTCCAGCCATTCTGAATGTCTTTGGATAATGAAAGGAAGGAAGGGGCTTGGCAGGGAAAGGCTACGTGGAACGGTTTGCAGTATAAATGTTCAGGAAAAGGAGTGAGCACTAAGAATGGGTGATGGAGTTGATACGGTGGCTTAAGGCAGGGTTAGAGAAAGCATCTGGGAGTTTGGAAAATGTCAGAGAAGATCAGTGCAGGAAGGGTTGGGGTAAGGACCAGTCAGTTCACAGATGTTTCAGACAAATTTCAGCTCAGTTGAGCTCAACACAGACTCCACATTTTAACATCAGCCTCTTACAGTGACTCTGCTTGGTAAGAGCTTCTCAGGACACTTGCAACTGGTTCTCAGAAGAAAGAGCTTCTCAGGTCTTGCAAGTGTTCCAGGACATTTCAGCACAAATACACACGTCCAGTTTAAGCCACTCCAGTCTACTTGTTGCTGGTTGGTATTGTGCATGGAGGTTATGAAAGCTGCTTACTTCTTATTACCTTGTCTTCCCAGAAAATGTCTGTATCAAAGGCCACTAAGGCCAATCAAAGGCCAATACTGAAACTTTCTGTGGGGAGTGCATTCCTGCACTGAAACAGAGATAAACATAACAAAAGTACAATGTTTAAACTCCTGTAGACTCTATGAGACAATATTTCATTTTTTAGTCCAGGTGGCACTGAAAGTACTGCAACATATATACTGTGTGAAGAATAACAGTTTTCCCAGCAGGAAACAGACTTGAGTGCTCCCCATTATGATGAAAAGAATCTCCTAAAAGGCAGAGGGCTTTTTGTCCTTTAATAACCACACAGTTTATTTCAAAATTGGTGGGAATGGGAACATACAGCTTCTTGTATGGTGTGAGCTTGAAGCTAATTTGTCAAGACTCAGGTACAAGTTGATATGTATGACTTGTGATTTAGGAATGAACTTTTTACTAACACCTTATGAAAGAGTGGAAGAAGTGGCAATATTTAGAACATTAATATTAAAGTCTGTAGGACAGCTTTCAGAAGCAAACAAACCTAAACAAACGTACTTCACTGTCACCATAATTATGTGAGAAAGAATACTTTCCTGTTTAGAAGAACTTCTTCCCATGAATGCAGGGCATGCTGAGAAATGAAAGCATGAACTCTTTAGTAACAGAGTTCAGCAAATGCTGCAGCCCATTTTTAATTATTTCTCTGGTAAGCAATGACACATGTGCAGCCTTGACTGTTTTGTCTTTACAAATCAGCACAGAATATTTCAGTGTACAATATAAATCACCTGGTTTTCTTGTGAGCTAGCTTGCAAATCTTGAAAATTTACAGAGTTTCCATCTGCTTTCCAGCTTCTGCATTTATATCAGGGAAACCAAGTCCTGAGATGAAGCCAGCAGAAAGACTCATCTTGATTTCCAGAGGCTTTGTGTGGTTCTCTCAGAGACGATGAATCTATATTAGGAGAGGCTAGGGACCCACCAGACACATAAATTTATCATCTGTCCCTGAAAACCTCACACCAAGGTCTTTATGGTTCTGTTAGTCTAACTAGGACAGTAGGGTTTTACTGCTTTATATTCTTCATGCCAGATCAGTTTGAAAAATCCAGTAATATAATTCGGTTTAGTGTTTCTGTGATAATGAGACAGGCATGCATGAGCTGGGACTTGTGACACTTGCTCATGTTGACAGAATTTCCCCCACTACTCCATTGGTAAGAGTTTTTCCATTGATACCAACAAACCTGAAGAGTTTTCAGCCACCAGCAAGTATACTGAAAAAAAACACTTCTACCAAACACTATAAGGATGCCAGCAAACAAAACTTGCAGTATTTTGGGGAAACAGTACAAGAGAAATGAGGCAGGGAGACATGTGGTGTTTTTTTTTGGGCTACATAATATGATCTGTCCAAGGGGATACGATGTGGAGTGCTGGGATCTTCCAACACAGTTTTCATTCTAAGCATGTCTTCTCTTGGCTTTTCTTATTTCTGCTGTAAACTAACTATAAAGTTATGTAAACTAACTGTGTTCTGGACTGTCCTTTAATATTTTTTTCCCATTGACATCCGTGCCCCTCCTCTTCCTTCTTTCTTTGAATTCATTAGTCCACTTACATGATTAACTGGTCAGTGTCAGTCAGTGACTAACAAGTATTCCCTTTTCCCCTAATTCATAGCCCTTGACATCATCCTACTATTTTGGCCTCTCTGCCCAACATGTCTTCCTCAATACCCAGCTATCAGATTGCATTTAGTGGGGGTTGGATAAAACTCCTGATGTTTTTCTGAGGCTCTGCTTCCTTTCAATCATTCTGGCAGTTGATATTAACATAATATTCATATTGCTGGACCGGTAGTTCATTTTGTCTCCCTGATCACTCATACCTAAACAGCTATTGTCCATATTTAATTTTTAAAGGTCTGATCTTGCGTTTTAGGCAGCACACCTGGAAGTCCCAACCAAAGTCCTGTCATACTCTGTTCTGTCATCTCTTGCTTTTAATTTTGTTCCTCCGTATGTGTAGCAACGTGATGCAACCATTACCTTTTTTGCCCACACCTTCATTTAACTCAGAGCCTAATATGTGGAGAGAGGTTGCCCCAGAAAGCAGTGAGGACTTACTTGCTGAAGTTCAGTGTTCTGCCTCTCTCAAAAAGAAAAAGAGCAAAAGGGCAAGGGAAGCGTCAGTGTGAACATCTCCCAAAATATGCCTTAGAGTTCATCAGTGATGGCTCACAGGGCAAATTACTGTTCTTGGCTGTATTCTTGAGGTTAACTGAGCCAAAGCTTCACCTCCTACCTGTACCTTTCTTGGCAAGTTGCTCGTATACTCATGTGGTCTCATGTCCACTCGTGTCCACTGGTCTCATGTCCACTTATGCCTGTTGCAGCACCTACCAAGCTCATTTGTAGAAGTTTAGAAGAGCAGAAAACCAAGATGACCTATGAGAGAAACAGTTCAGAGCAGAGACAGAAGGATTTAATTAACTGGTACTGACTAATCAGGCTATATTTGAACAGACTTCTCAGAGACTGACAGTTTTCTGGAATTACAACCTTTCAGGGGAATGCTCCATGAAAGAGTGGTGGAAGATTTTGTGGCTCACTGCTTGCACCTCCCTGTCCCACGAGAGTAGAAGAGATTTCACAAGCATAAACTCCACGGCAATGTAGGGGGTGTGTGTCATTACACTGTCAGCAATCCCGACCAGAAGCTAACCAGAGATGGGCAATAGAAAGAAGGAGGGCTGTGTAAAGTGAGTAGTGATGATCACATATTACATTACTCTGAAATTGAAAAATTACTGCTCCTGAAAGTATATCCTGTGTAAAGCTTAATCGCCACATATAATTCCTTTATGGAAATGCAATCTGTTTGCAGACTGATAGAGAATACAGAATATACAGTTCATTGTTTCACAGATTTCAGCACACTGACATTAATGAGCTAAATGAATTTCTCCAAGAGCTGAGTGTGGCCTTTAAGAGCACCTCCAGACATTATCTGAATTGCTCATGCAAAGCAAGCACTTACTGATAACGTGCAAGCTGCTTTGTACATAAAGGAAACAGTTCAACTCTAAAGCATAACTGATGAAAGAACAATAAAATACTTCTGATATTTTGATTTTAATAAAACTTTTCTGGATTTACACATGTGAAACTCAGATGGAATCAGATCTTATCACTAAGAAACGAGCAAAATACCATTTATGCCATTATTGTTTATATTTTTATTTTCTGTTGCCCTTAAATCTGGCCTGGAAACTTCTTTGAAAACTGTATCTGATTTTGAATTTGCCTATTTCTCATTAGCGCATTTAGATTAGAAAAATAAGCAAGCTAGTAGACAACAGTTTAATTTCTTTTTAATGAGTTTCATCAAATTATTTGGTTTAAGTAAAACATACATGATTATAGTTATACACAAGAGAAATGAATGAAGTTACATAGTCAGGCTGCATGTATTCCACCGCACATTCAGCACCAGTTTGTGGAGCTTAAGAATAAATATGAGAACAGTGTTAAAAACACCAAAAATTACTTTTGAGGTACTGTATCTCCATACATAGATAGCAGGCAAACTCCATCATCTGGAAACTGAAGGGTGTGCTGCCTGTCTGTAATACACTCAATAACCAAGATATAATGAGTAGCTTCTAGTGGGGTCAATAAGTGATGCTTTTTTTGTGAGCTGCCACTGTTAAACTGTGTATTGCAGCATTAAGTTCACTAACGTGAGTCACAGATGAGGGGCACTGCCACGAAGGAGCTCAAGACCAAAACTCTTTGTAATATCCCTTAGTAAGTTTATATCAGGCTTACTTCTTCTGGAGGCTTTTAGGGATCCAATAAATCTGTACTGAATTTCAGAAACAACTGATGTACCTAAGGTAACGCAAAATACTTTCAAAGGCAATGATTTGCTGTTGTAAGGGAAAGTTCTTAACAATAGCAGCATTCATACTATGTCTATAAATAGAAACATGTATATTTTTGTTCACTTCCCTCTGACAGGGCCCATTGAGAATAGCAGCTGCTCATATGGTCCCAGAGCTCCCTTGTGTGTTATTCTACTGCCTTTCCTGTCTTGCTAATATGTGAGGGTGTGGAGGTGATCAGAGAGACCCCATCATCCCTTTCCTTTTCCACTTCAAATACTGTTATATCTTCAAAAATAGACAAAGCACATTCAGATTTTTCAAAAGTAACCCCTCATTTTGGATATGTCAGTGTCTGGATAATTTTTCATAGGTATCTGTGATAGCTAGAGAATCTTTATGACCAAATAATACCTCATTCTGGAAAACCTGGCTGCAGTACTTGAAAGCCCACATACTGCCTGTATACCACCTTGCATACTTGAAAGGCTGTGATTAAGCTCCAATTGCATATTGTCCATTTGCTGTTTTGCTGTGAGAAACACAGGACATGCAACACATTCTTCTGAGTTTTAGTTTTGCTTGCTCTATAACATTTGAGGTGCTTGCAGAAATGTGAGATAAGAAAGCAGCCTCTTATATTTAAACAAACCCCACATTGATCTCATATCTAAAGGTAAAGCAGAGCACGGTAAAAGATTTCAGTCCCCTTCCAACTCTTCTGTGATACATTCAAGTTATATGGAGCCAAACAGATACTCTGTACGGCAAATGCTGTATTCTAGCCAATAGAGCTGTGCTGCTCAAAGAAGTCTGTGTTAATGGCTTTTGCAGAAGTTGGAACACACTATGGGAATGTTATCCTAGTCAATGAGAGGTTCAAGCCTTCCTCAGAAAATATTAATGGAAATGGTTGTCCGGAGATTTCCCAAAAGATTTGAAGACTTTTCCCCTTCTCTAATAAAACAGTTGTTGAAAAACTGCAGACCTTGCAGTGTTCAGAATCAAGAAATACTCAGCAGATGCTGTTTCTGTCCCAAAGTGAGAAGTTCATGGCTTTTTTTGGCAGCCCCCTGCCTGTGTTGGTGGAGTTCACACAGCCTTTCTGAAAGGATGCTCCGAGGTGGAGTGGGCGCCAGAGGAAGCATGCGTCATGGAGGATGACGCACTCCAGCCCTGCAAGAGAGCTGAACTTGCCCTGCTGCTCAACACTTCCCGACGGCCAACACACGCAACACTGCTGTGTTGGCTCTCTGAAGAAATGCTCATTTGTTCTGCGGGAAGAAATGAATTACTCTCATTGTCAGTCAAAATTAAAACAGAGCTTCTGGTCAAAAAACGAATATGCACCAGGGCTGGTGGTGCACCTTGAGCACCTTTTCCATGCCTCCCCTCAGAGCAAGAGGTTCTGCCAGACCTCAGCAGTATAGTGATTTGAATGCAAAGCTCTTGGCAGGTATTGGGTGCATAGGTAAGGAAAGGCTGGTAATGGAGGTATTCACGGGAAACAGACTGACAGTCTCGCTGGGAGGGCAGAAGCGATGTAGAGGTGGTCTCCATCCCCGATGTCCCAGTCAGTCCAGCTACCTGTTTTCTTGCGCTCTCCCCAAGAGCTTTTTATCTGATTCCTCACAGTGGTGACACCAAACCAAACAACCACAGCGTACCACCGGTTACCCAGCATCCTTCCATATTTCCTGTAATTGTGAGTGAGTATTTCTACAAGAACTTGTACTATGTCATATGGACATACCGTATGAGCTCAAGGTTTCTGCATTGTGTGGCATAGACACACACTGCAATAAACTGGTGAACAACCCCAATCTTCAGTGGCCTAAATAAGTGCCCGGTTTGTCACATCACAGCATGGACACCTTCGGCCATTTTGGCAGCTGCTTCTGTTCTGATGCTTACTTTAAACAATCTTTAAGTATATTTCAAGGTGGGAGTGTGGAACCACTGAAAAACGTATTCTGTATTCTGCAGTGATGGGTGCCTTGTTATCCACTGCTGGGGCACCTTCAAACCTAAGGGCATGGATTTCTTCCTCTACTCTGATCTAAAAAACCTTACAGTCTAGCAAAGGCTCCAACAGGCATATTTTGTCTTGCATGTAAGACATATCTACACAGAGAGACACACAGCTTTTGTTTCTATCAATGTACATCAAAACAAGTCCAGTGAAGCTGAATGGTGTAAATGTGATCAGGACTTTCCCCGTTCCGTTTTCTTTTCTTTCATAACTATATGGCAGCTCTAGGAAGCTCTTTGCCTGCTGGCCAAAATAAAACTCCTAGCACTTGCTCGTATGGACATCACATCTGTTTTTTCAGATTATTTTTTTTCACATAGCATGCTAACACCAATTATTCTTCTTGCATTTCTATATCATCAGTGTGAAGGAACAGAAAAGATACATTGTAGTGTTTGTTCTCTTTGAAATGGTCTAGCACTGATTTGGAGGAGAACCTTGCTCTCATTTAGCCCTATGGAGGCTGCAAGTACTGCTACTACTCAATTTATTCAGCACAGAAGAAATGAAAGACTTGCATTACAACCCTGAAGTAAATGGCTAGCCATATAATGCAGGTCCCACCAACTCACATATGCACAAGGGGACACACACACAGGGAGTAAATTCCTGTTATGATATTTCTGATATCTATCTGGGCTTGAAAAACTCCATGTGCAAAGGCTGCTTCTGAAAATTTGACATAAACTTTCTTTTAAGGTAAAAAACAAACAGCAGCAAAACACTGACGGAGCTTGTGTTAGGAAAAAAAAAAACAACAAAGGGTCTACATTCGTGGCATTTCCCAGAATTGTGATATTCTTGCTGACAGTACTTCTGCAATGGTAACATCTCCACCTGAGTTTATAAAAAAACCTGAAGCTTTTATTTCATATTTTGAAATAAAATTTCCAGCTTCATCTGACTCTTATTTTTTTTGTCTTTAGTATTCTTCAACTATCTTTTTAAAGAGGAACATGTTATCTAAAAACTAAACCCTTTAAAGTACTTCAAGAGATAAAAACTCAAAGCAAACTTCTACTGAAAGAAGAAAATGAAATGAGTAACTTAAGTGATCTGGCCTTTTTTCCTCCAATGCTGCACCAGCCACTGAGACAGTTCAAGTACACGCTATAATTCCCAGTTTAAGTAGAGAGGACAAGTTCAGAACTGTATCATTTAGCAAGAGGAAAATGGCCAACCATATAGTGCAATCTGGTATACGTTGTCTTTAAAGCTGCTTACAAATCATACATTTCCAAATAGTTATGTGCTGTCTGCTAGTGGCTGATGTGGTCTAGATTGAAACAAAATTGCCTGCATCTGCATTTTGTCAGATCTTTTAGATCTTCTAACGTACAGGGACAACCAAAAAAAAAAAAACCCTGAAAAAAAAACGCCAAACAAAAAAAAATGATTTTGCTGAACTTTTCAGACTGCTATGGGAGAAATACAGGCTGTATGTGTAAATACAGTGTGATGTAGTTTTGATTTACTGGTATGGTTCTCCAGGCTCAGTTTCCATTAGAGATAAAAACAATAAGAATAAATATTCTTTCAGCTTGACATATAAAGCTTAATTGCAATAGAGAACAGTATCCAAAAAATGTGGAAAAAGAGGGAGCTCTCATTGATTACAAAACCATACGGATATCCCATTAGAAATTTCATACCATTAGAAAGATTCGCTTCTTTTTTATTACTTTCTGCTTTCCTCCATAGCAGATGAAGAGTTCGAGTTCACTGAAACACTTCTGCTGCCCTTGCATCATGAAGCAAGCACCACAGCCAGCAAAAACTTCAGGTTTTGCCTGTGATGTTTTCTGCCCAAAGCAGACTTTTAACCTTGATACCAGCAGGGGCAGGTGGAGGTCGGCAGTAAGGGAACTGTGGCTATCGCTGCCCAAGGAGGCAATGCTCCACGTCCTCCCATGCCTGCGGGGAGGGAGAGGAAGTGCCCGCTGCTGTGCAGCCTCCCATCGAGATCTCAATGCTGCTGCTACATTTTTAGGTTACATTCCCACAAATCACTATTTTCCGAAATGCCTGACAACCAGCTATGAAAAAAACATGGTAAGTGGCATATCTCTACACAGAGTCATGAAAAGAAACGTGGTTTTATGTTGTACTCATTTGCACGGGAGCAAGAACAGCAAGAGCAGAGCCAGCCTGTGAAACAAGCCCAGCACCGGACCCAGGGTGCTCTGCTGAAGGTCATTGTCCGAGCAAATGACATGTAGGACATGGCCATCTCTTCCTTCCATAAGCCTTATTTTCACCTCATTTTGTTTGGGTTTTTTGCAGCCAGTTTCTTAGCTGTGGTCATAAACTGATGGATGGCTTATGATTGAGAAAGTGCCAAGGCAGAAAGAAGTACTTCTCACTTACCTGGGGCCAAGGTCAGCAATCTGTGTGTACAACACCATACATACAGTATATGTTAAAGTGTAATATATAGTACAACATACCCACATTAATATGTCATTCCGTGATCCCTTTTTCATGCTCCTGTAGATGGGGAGTAGCGCAGCATGGCTATGCGTAGCAGTAAGGAGTTCACTTCACAGGAAACCCCTCACGCCTTTTCTTTTACACTTTCTCACATAGTGCAGGAATGTCATTTGTGTCTTTGTCCCGTTACCAAGATGCTATTCAACTAAGACATCTGGCACTCTGCACCCTGTACACCCCAGGGAACTTTGCAGTGTCACCTTTTAATGTGTTTTTTCTCTAGTAGGAAGCCTGGCTTTCTACTACAACATACAAGTTGCTGCCACATCTTAAAAGTATTTATTAGTGACTATTGCTTCATTAATATTACTAGCGGCATCGAATGTAATATTATGACATTACCCTTGCCTCTTCTCACTTGCTGGTTTAATAAAGGTGTTTGTTTGCTTTACTGTTATTACTTCCTGTACCAGGAAACCAAACACACTCTAAAGATGTTAACAATGGAGTCAAAGTCGCCCATATGTAGCTTGAGGGAATAATTTGTAAAAGTCCATTAAAGGGATAGGGGCAGTTTCATACATATTTCTGTTATTTCCCTAGAAGGAAGCAACTTGATTGCCTGGCTTTATCTGCAGCATATGCTGGTATTTATTTACACTGGCTGTTTGCCTAAACAGCTCAATTTCCTATATTTCCGACACAAGAATAAAGCTAATGATACTCTATAGTGTGCCCCACTGCAGCCAAAGTAACATCTCAATTACTGAGCTCAGCTGGAGAAATTCCAGCAAAAATCAAATTCTCTTTGAACCTTCAGAGTGCTGTTAGAGAGCTGCAGTCACGCAGGAAATCCCCTTGCACGCGGATCCCACAGAAAGCACCTGGCAGTCCTGCAGTGGGAGCGGTTTCAGGAAGATGCACCATTTTGCATACCCTTGCCCAAGGAAGCCATTGTCCCAGCTCTGTGGGTTGGGATTGCTGGTGGTTGTGCCTGTGACCGATCACCAGAGAGTTTAGGGCAGGGTTTAAGATAATGTGGTCTCCAGTTCCCATACAGCCACTCACAGAGCAAGTGGGCTGGTCAGAAATCCAGAAACCAGGGGCTTTGTCCTGCCCTGCCCTCCACTGGGGTCTTCTCTAAGGTGGTGGCTGCAGGGCATTGTCGCAAAAGGCACTTTGTCTCTCTGCTGCTGCCTGCACGGAGGTCACACTTAGCAGGTGTGGGCAAAGAGCAGAACAAAGGCTTTTCCAGCTCTGCCAGGGCAGGAATTTCCATTGGCATAGAAAAGGTGTTGGGACAAAAGGATCAATAGTCTGTTCCCTCACAAGAAAATAACTGTGGGAGATACAGCCCAATGACTCTGACAAGAACATCAGTGGAAAGCTTATTTTTCAGGGGCTGTCTCTGAGCCTCACACCACTGAGATGACAGGGTCTGTGCACCGATACTAGGACATTTGGCTGGTGTTGCTGGCTGGTCCAAGAACCCGATGTGTGATGCCTGGACATGCTGCTGAGGTTTATCTTCACGAAGATGTGCTGATCAGATATGAAGGGTAGAACATTGCTCATAAATGAAATGCAGCCTGCAGCCAAGATCCTAATGAGCCACAGCTGGCTGCTGGTCTGAAGGGCTGGTATGTGCACCAATTACATCATGATGAAGCATCCTCACTGACATGTCACCACACTGGTTTCAGTACACAGAGCACAACTAGCCAAATCTATATATAGGAGAAAATGAGTCTACTAACTCCCTAATTCATCAGAATAAAGTAAACTGCAGAAGAACAAATTACTGTCACAAGATACAGATATGTGCCTGAGCTCCAACCTTATAGTTGGCTGATTAACTGGGGCAGCTAGGACTAAGTAGACCCAAGAGCCCATTGCTTGGGAAAAGGATACAGGGCAGCTATTGTCTCTCCCATGTGCTAAGGCAGTAACCCACAGGAAAAGGTTCCCAGTGATCCTGCCTCTGGCAGCTGTGGCTATGTGCCAGTCTCCCAGGCAAACCTAATCTTCCATCCTATCACAACTCGTGGCCTCCAAAGAGATGGTCTCGCTGCTCCTTTTATTTTTTTCACAAACTCAGTCAAGGTGTGAACTACTACATCTGCTGAGAGCTAAGAAAAGGTAGTAGTCTAGAAAAACTGCCACTACAAAACTTAGTAACAGTGCCGGTTATACTGGAGCACCATCTACTGTCTACTAAATATCTATTAACACTAAATTATGTATTAAGCACCTCTCCTGCACTCACACCAAAAACTATCTCTGAACACCTTCCTCTGATTTGAATTTTCTGCCCGCCTCCTGAATCTTGTCTCTGGTTTAAAGCACAACCATCTTCTGAGAGCGGGCACGCGCGTGTGTGTGTGTCTGTAACACAGAACATGGAGAAAGCAAGGTAGAGAAGAGCCTGCGTGTGCACAATCTTCAGATACGAAGACAGGTAGGTCTGGAGTAAGGCAACGCTGGCATCAGACACAATAGTTGAGGCCCCACATATACAAAGACAGAGGCACTCACCTCTAACACATCCAGACTAATGTAAAAGCAAAAGTTTTCCATACACCTATGAGAAAAAACAGCATTATTTTTCCTCCCCTTCCTGTAGCGCAACTGGGATGGAACAAAAGAAGATCTGGACTAGTATTTCAGACTTTCCACAAGTTCAGGCAAACATTGTTACATCAATTAGATTAGTTGCATCCATTAAAAGTGTTGCATTAATTACATCAGTACTTTCAAGACTTTTGGCAACGACAGCGGTAGGTGTTTAAGGATGTGAAGCAAAATTTTGGTGTAAAGTCTCGGGACCTCTGGTCCTGAACATGGGCCTGTGATGCTTATCTTTCACCTCCTGATTACAAGAAAATTGGGAGGGTATAAAATGAGAGTATGGTGAGAAAAGAGAAAGAAGAACAAAGGAGATTGTCACTAGTGGAGGAAGAAAGCAACAGTTAAAACCAGAATAAAAGGACTAAAAAGAGAAAAAAAGGAAATGAATGAAACAATTACTACACAATACAGAAAAAAGTGTTGAGAGAAATCTTACAGATACAAGAAAGGGGTGGAAGGCTGATTAGGGAGAAAAAACTAAGGGAAAAGATAAAGTAGGAGGGAGAAAAAATGATCAATGAAGGTAGAAAATGTATTAGAAGAACAAAAGCAAAGAGAAGATCTTCATTTGTATGACATATCAAATGGACAGCAAGTATTTAACAACAAAGTATTCTGCTACTGAATTAGGTCAGAAATGTACGTGTAAATGCCAAAATTCAGTTAGGACCACAAATAAAAGGTTTACTGTCTCAATCATACATTTCACTGTCTACTTTAGCCACCTTCAAGTAAAAAAACCCTTTGGTTTTGGGCCTTCTTGAAGCTTTTTTTAAACAAAGTTGCACCTACACATGTGAAGCTGCAAATGAATGTGGTTTTCATTGTGGAGTATTACAGTGTGACCTCTCCAGTAGATCTCTAAAACTTTTTCCTTAAAATCTACCATCAATAGAAATGTTACTGTTCAAGTCTGGAAGCAAGAGTCAAGCAATGGGCAGATTTATTTTCCCATAATTTTTCATGAACAAAAGTTCCTGGCCCATCTCCCTGCTCTGAAGAGCAGCTCTGTGCGTACTCCGTGGGACAGTAACTGCTCTGTTTCCCATTTAAAATGTTTAAGCTGTTCTTACAAACAATTTCTATTTACTTACATTAAACAGTTGGTCACTGTTGAAATAAGTGAGGGTTTTATTATTGCCTTCTGTGGATTTGGCCCTTGGAGTGGATTCAGAGAACAAGATGAGATGAACTCACTGTACAAGTGAGCCGAAATAAACAGCCAGTCTCCAAGATTTTCCAAACAAAAAAAGTGTTTACAAGTTTATTGGAAAAAAGAGGGCAATTTGCTGGTCCTCCATTCCGCGCCCCCCTGCTCCCCCAGTATTTCTAAAGACCTTTCTTTTAAATGCCATCAATAGCCTGCTGTAACCTGTGCCTTTCGGATGCAGGTGCAGAAACGTCACAGGAATTTGTTGGGCTGTTTCTGAACATGCTGACAGATGACAGGGACTGAAGAGGTAGAGCGTGGCTGCGGGAACCTGAGGGTTAGGATAGGAAGCCTGAGCTTTCGCTGTCAGACCGAGGCAGAGGAGTAATGTAGCAATTTAGCATTAATCCAGTGTGTCTCAGAGCCCCTGCTGGGAAACTCTTTAAGTTCAGAGCTATGTGGTACTTGACACAGTTTTTTTCTAAGTGTATTTTGTCAAGCTGTAAATGTAATCTGTTTAGTTTGGAAATATAACTATACTGCGTAATCTTCCAAGGAAATGTAATGATTTTTCTATCTTTGGAAGCTTGTTTTCTGTTTCGTTAACGAGAACCATTTTTAAAGCTCTGACTGTGTCTCAGGTTCTCTCTTACTCTTTCTTGAAAATACTGATGCTGCGCCTCTTTAGAGAGTCCTTTTGTGTGTAAAGTGGCAACAGAAAATAATCTTACCAGACAAAGGATGTTGAGGAGGTTTAGACAAGATCTATTTGGGGGCTTAACTGATTGTCAGCAGCAGCAGCAACACAAACTGCAAAACCTCTTTTGTCAAAGAAAGGTTATCTGAAGGTCGCTGGGTTTAGAGGAGAGCACGTCACTCTCTTCTTCAGCCGCCCTCGCACTCTGCTCAGGCACGTACTGTTGTAGATATATGTTGGCTTCTTCAGATAACGTATTTATGACCATGCAAATCAGAAAAATCAGTGACACTTCATTTATTAATAATGCTGTTGTTCAAGGCAAACCACATGTGATTTCAGTTGCTCTGGGCCAAGAAGTGGCATCAAAAATAAGTCTTGGATCAAAAAAAAGTTTGGGGATGATGGAATGCATGAACCAGATCACCTTCTCCCTGTATATCCCACATCTGAATGTGATCAACTCATATATCTGACGAACATGATTCCGTAGATTTATTGCTCATAATGACACACACAAAAAAATTGGAAATACTGTAGTTTTCCAACTAATAAACTAGGATATTTAATTTAAAAATAGAGATAAGCAAATGCGTGGCTAGCTACAAATCTTCCTGTTTGCGCTTCTGAGAATTGATTTTGACTTTTAGTCCAATCATATGGCACAAAGATTACAATGCGAAACTATGATTAAGGTAAATTGATGCCAGCAGCATTTTCCTCCCCTTGGCCTCATTGTGCTTAGGGCTATGATATTTCAAAAGTAGTGGTTTAATCTTGCAATCTCATTCTCTTGGGAACACTTACAATGATAATTATGAAGTCTGATTAAGTGACAAGGACTGGATTTCTAGGTGGCATAATTTTTTTTTTTTTTGCAATATGCAGTAGTTATATTTCTTTCTATTTCATCGTTCTGGTGTTGGCATTCCCACCTTCCATGTGGATAAACACAGGTACTTGCAGTGTGAAGTACTCAATGAGAAAACGGGAGATCACTGTCTTTGTTAAAGAACTGGAGGCCAAGCTACTGAAATCCCAAAGTACACACTGCGTGTTTAGCAGCGCTTGCTCAGGATGTGCATTTGAGCAGGGACTTGACATGGTCGGCAGACCCAGATTGCCACGAGGTGATCAAATATCCCCTCAGAGGTGGCTGTGGGCAAGCATTTGTGGAGAAGAGCCTCACTACAAAAACATGTGGCTATTTTCTCATCTCTCCCCAAGGGTATCGTGGGTGGAGGGGCGGGAAGAGCTGGCATTGGTGCTCCTTTCCCTGTGCTCTCCCCATAGCAGCCGGTGGGAACTGCAGAGGCAGATGAGTGCGTGGAGCTGAGGGGTGGTTAGGCAGATGATCTGTCTCACAGACTTACAACGCAAGAAGGCGGCTGGGGATAGCCAGTTTTCTCCCACGGAGAGACTACATGCACTAAGCTAAAGATCAATGCGAGTTTCACCTCAAAAATTCTCAGTGAGGTTGGGTTTGTCTTAGCACGTTCATGTCCTTCCCGTTGTTCTCATGGACATCTGACAGCAGCCTGCCTCTGTTTTCATGACATAGGTCACAGTACAAGTCATGGGGAGACAAGTATAGGACATAGTACAAAAACGGTCTTTCAGCTACTCTTCGGGTAGATTATGTTTGTTATGTGAGTTTCTCAGCTCTCATAGGAAATTGCTGAGGGGTTTGGGTTTTTGTGTTTTTTTTTTCTTTTCTTTTTTTTACGAGCACATCTGCTTAGCATCTGAATTTCTTAATAACTTAAAATTCAACAAAGCGCAGGGTTTAACCCATGTGAGACCATAAATCTGTGGGTCCCTAGGAACTGAATTTTGAATTGCTTCATCTGTTCTGCACTACAACAATGACTATTTCCATACAGCTTTTTATATATGATCTGAAAACACGGGAATGCGGAACTGAGATCAGCATGAGCTGCAGCTTTACACCTCTCTGTCAACTGTACTTCAAAACTGTTAGCTTTACAGACAGAGGTGTCTTCACCAGCTGACAGGAATAGAAATGATCAGCAAGAAGAAATGACCGTAGGAAAAGATGCAAATACTGATTTCTTGGGACACAAGTATACGGGTGATACAGCTACAGAAACTGCAGGCGTGAGTTTGCAGATAGCCTTAATGCTGTTGTTACTGCAGTTTGGAAGATGACACTTAGGTGTCTGGACTGCAGACATGCAAACCTGAGGATGCCCTTGGCTGCGTGTCCAAGTGCTGTTGTGGGTGCCCCCTGACCCTCTGTGGGGGTGACAGCCACCCAGCCCCAGGCTCGCATCCCACAGAGAGGCCACAGCATACTCCAGCCCCTCCTTGCCCCTGGCGCCTGGGGCTGGGTGATGCACAACTGCCTGTGGCTTCCCTGGCAGGCAGCTGAGACGTAGCCAGTGATTTTTAACCAAATGCATGGGCCAAAAATGCATTAAACAACCTAATAAATGACCTGTTCTTTAATTTGAGGGTTGATTTTTTTCTTAATGCATTAGTAATGTCTTTTCCATGTGGGTTTCTTAGGTACTTCTGCATTAGCAGAGGTTGCTGGTGAGCATATCAGACTTCAGGCTCTAGCTGATATAAACCAAGGTGCCTTTACTTATACTGTGACGTTTCCATAACAATATACACTAATGGAAAATTTGGGCCAAGAAGTGTACAGGAAATAGCTGACAGTGCACTAAAATGCATGCACCTTTCAAAGAGTGACTGATTTAACTTTTCTTCTACTTGTTGCCAAGAGTCGCTGTTAACTCCTACCTACCCAATAAAGTGCTAAGAGAGTTTGTTTTGCCACTTTTGCCAGATCGCCAGTTTTCACAGGGAATAATTACCACTGATAAGCAGCAAATGTCACCTTTGACATCTTGCTAGACTCAAGCCCATGACATACTTCACCGATTTCTGATGCCAGACTTCACAACAATTCTAGAACCAGATAAACAGAATAAAATAGCTGATACTTCAGAGCTGACTGGGTAAAAGCACTCTCTCCCAAATGCAGTAGCAGATTAAGAAAAATTCTGACTGAGAAGTTCCAGTGAAGATGAGAATTTTGCATGCCAATCTACAAAGCTTAATTTTGGACCAGTTACAGATACCATAAAGTAGCATCTCCATTGTAAAAAGCACTGAGAACAATGTATCTTAAAAAAAAACAAAGAGCAAAATTTCAGTTTATGTGCAGACTTGGAAAAACCCCAAGAAGCATATTACTGAATCCTCATGTCCAAGATCTGAATACACCACAAAATGTTGTGATGGGAACAACTTCCTGTTGCTTTGTTCATTTCTGTATGTACACACGTAGAATGAAGAAAGATTGATTCTAGATTTTTATAGCAGCCCTTTAAAAAGCACAGCTATACTATAATAAAACTATGTTGTTTTTATTCATGTGACAGTCTGTTCTCCAGGCAGGAAATTCTGACACAAGAACTCTTATTTTGATTTTTCTGTGTACTATTGTTACTCGTGTACACGCTGGTTCTGATTTTTATCTTGGAGGTTGTGGTGACATTAAACAAACAAAACAAAGGACACTTACTTACCATTTGCTTTATACTCCAATTTGTAAAGTCCCCAAAACTCTGGAGAAGTCCCTCAGGACATATTAGAAATGAGAAACGTTTTGGTTTTCCAGATGGTCTTGTATAGCCTATTCTTTATTGATGATTAATGCTCTATAGATTCAACCACAAAAAAAGATGTTTCTAAGTTCATAATTTTTGGTTAAACCCTAATGATTCTTTTCTATACTGAAAATGCAAGCTGCTACACAGGGATACAAGCCCCTTGTGCTCACTGTGGGTTTTGATATGGGGACACACATCAGGCTGGAATTTCTGGCCAGTAGCAGCCTCTGAGATGGTGCTTGAGCCCATGCAGTGCACCGGCAGCTGCTGGGTCCCTTCTTACTCTGTGCCCGGGGCTATGCGTACTCTACCGCTGTACTCCAGAGAAACATTCAGCTTTCTTCTCTATCCATTGGGATCTCCCTTAAATTCAGTTTTGCTTTTTCCTTCTCTTCTCCCTATTTCCTGGTCCTGCTTTGACACGGCATTTCCCTGCAGTCATCCAAGGTCTTCGCCTCCTGAGTGTTGAGTGAACAGCTATAAATGACAGCCTGGCCCTCACGTGGGCTCACTTTGCTCTAAAAGAAGAAATATGAGAAAGTATCTCTGCAGATGTTCTCACTACAGCCAGGAGACATCAGGCCATATGCTTTAAGATCATTGTCTAGCCTGGCTGGATCAGTCACCTTCGGCTTTTTATATACACACATCTTTTTAAAGACATTTGTCTTTGGAAAGTTGTCCAGATCCCTGTCCAACAGCTGGCACTTTGCAGCAGCAGCCACCAAAGGCCTCTAGCCTGCTAAATAATTTTTAAATATTCCCATGCAGGACTGTCGCTTTGTTTGAGCCATTCAGCTGACTCAGCACTGGAGTCATGGAAAGGCTGATTAATGGTTTGCTTATTTTACAGACTAACAGTTCACAAGCCGATTGCCCACTAATATTTCCCTGATGAGCACAGCCTTATTTCTGTGTTGCAGTAGGTTGCTGAGAAACTAAACTTCTACTTTCCTGGATTGTTTGTGATTATGGTAACAACTATATGAAACGAAGCGCCTATTATCGTACTTAAACCTAGCATGTAGCCCTGTTTATTTACCATAGGTCATAAGGTTGACTGAAAAATTCCCCGGAATTTCATTTTAGGATGAAAATACTTTTGTAGTGAAATTTAGGAAAAAAAGACATTCTTTCATTTGAGGATGAAAGAGACACAAGATAAAACACAAGGGGTAAAAAAAAAGAAAGAAAAAAGCAATACATTGGCTGCTTGACAGAAACTATTATTACAGTTTGTACAGCAAAACTGCACTTTTCTAAATAAATAATTTTGTTCACTTCTTTTAATTCAGTAGTATTAAATTGCTCTGTTTCTGCTTTCCAGATTTTTGAAATCTGTTGTCTTGTGTTGGCTCTTTTGATGTACAAGTGCAGACTGACCTGTACTACAAAAGAAGATGGGTTTAAAATTCGTTCTAAGGAATGAGATAAAGACAGTAAAAATAGAGAGGTTTTGTTTTTTCTTTTTCACCTCTTACAGTGCTGAAAATGAGAGGTATGATTCGTGATAATAGTAGAAGAGAATGTTTCAGACAAAAGCACAGTGCTACAAAAATATGCTTTAATTTGCAGAAACACATTTTTCTGAAGACTTTATATTGCCTATTACCTCCTCCAAATTATGTTTCAGGAGTCACCTTACTTAAATATAACAATGGAGGAAAAAAGTAATTCACACTTATCCCTTTCTGCTTACTAAAGCGCATTTGATAGCTCTGTATGTTCTCTTTTGGCATACAGACCTTATTTGAGCTTGAAAATTATATACTAGTCCAAGTGTTTTCAGGTTTTGGTGATAAATGTTTCGTTTTGTCTTAGTAAATGCAAACAGAACAACAGTAATGCAATGTCAGACCCAAACGGAAGGAGAGAGTGGGTCTCATTATTAACACTTTTGTTCTGTTTGCAGGTTGCCTTAAGTTTAAAGGACGTAGAATTTCTTAGAAGTTAATAGAAAGCCAAAGTTCTATTTTAAATGCATTCGTCGCTCAAAAGTGCTGGGAAGCTCAATTTTTTTTTTTTTTGAGCATCAGCCATTTAGGCTGTATATAAAGTGTGTGCCTCCTGAAATTGTCATTTCAGAGTTAGTTTTCAGCCATGTTTAAAACCTTCACAAAACCCCGATTTTCAAAAAAAAATCACTGGTGGAATCCTTGGGCCACTCTCCCCATCATTACCTCCATCTCCCATATTCACAGCAACAGGGGGCTCAAAATCACAAAAGTCAAGCAGAGAATGAATTCACCTGCAGGACGTCTCTCACTGGGCTCAGTTCCTATAAAATAAACATTTTTTCAGTGCACCTGCTATTCTGTACAGGAATGGTTAGGAGCTGACTCAGAACCAAAGGTTTGCTCCTGCAGCAGTCCCTGGTGGTTTAGCTGCCTTGTGAATGCCAAATCCCCACAAAAACTTCAGCCCCGATAAAAATTTTCTCTCTCTGTGGACTCAGGGTCACTGCTGTACCTGGAATAGAGTTGCACCACTGAAATTTGGAAGAGATGAGATGAAAGAGACCAGCACGTTCTTCACAGCAGCCACATGACCCTGAGGACTTTGCTGTCCTTTGTGTCCACGGGATGTGTTATCAGTTTTGCTGTTGAGATATTCTATTCATATCTTAGAACAGTGACACAATGCATACAGATCTGACGTACAGTCTTGAAAGGATGACAGCATTATAGTTTAATGTGCTTTGTTTTCACTTAGATTTTTTTTCCAGATTATGTCCTGGAAAGGGATGCTTCTCTGTAATGTATTTTTGTTAAAGTTGATGAATTCAATAATTCCATTCATTTCAGTCCTGAGGGCAGGCAGAGCCCAATGAGGCATTGGCTGCCACCAGCGCTTTCCACAAACCCCAAGGAACTGATGATACTTAGCATTTGCAGAAGCAGGCTCATCACTACAGCAGGGCCAGGATGAGCCCCACACTGAAGTCTAAGGAAATTTCAGTTATCTCAGGCCCATTGATCACCCTAACCATAGGAGAATCATTAAGCCACTGAAATGTCATTTGCCTTTGACAGAAACCTCTCAGTCATGCTCAAAACTGGCACAGAGTGGAGGGCTGAAGTTGTTGACAGGCAGAATACCTGTTTTTTCATAGGAGAAAAATCACTGCAGGGTCCTCAGTTTTCAGTGGCCTCAGGGAGGAAAGAGGATTGCTTTGATTTAAAAAAAGCTCATCTAAACTTCACATGTCCTCATTTCTACATACCCCCTTTGAAGTCCTTATTTATCCAGTTAAATATAAAACATGATTCCTATGATTCTTCCCCACTGTTTGGGATACACATTTCTGCTCATATAAGCACTTTGACATACAACATATTCAAGTCCATAGTTCCCGTGAATTACTCCAGCTGCTTCCCTCCATTTCGCGGCCTGATAGTATAGACAATACCTGTAGTCTTTCACTTGCGTAAGTGTAGATTTACCTGTGTGTACATACAGTTCAGGTGAATAAAGCATTTGCAATCATGACCTAGTTCTGCTATTTCCTCATCCTGGGAACTGATATACTGAAACCTGGATGTGATGGGAGCATGCCATGTGAAGGGTCTCTGTGCAGCACCACCTGGCAGCTAAAGCACAGAAAACTGAGGAGTTATGTGGATTAATTACAACTGAAGCATGAACTGTAAAATGTCACACATCCACCCCCAAAAAAAACTAAAGACTGTCAAGCGGATTGATTTCCGAAAGTTGACAATTTCTATGAATTCAGCTTCTCTGATGTGTCAGAAAACCAGAAACTGGGGAAAATGGGGACATTCCGACCATCAAATGCTTCTGGAACTATTAGCCAACAGTTCCCAGAGAAACAGAGGACTCACTTATCAGTTGTCATCTGATATACAACCCCACCACCACCGCAGCCTTCAAGAAATAAGCAAGTTAGTAATAAATCCCGTATTCTAAACAGGAAATGATTCCTCAGCTGGGGATGTCTAAAAAAGAAACAAGCCGCTGTCTCTCAGTCGGCGTGTAGTGAAATGACCGTGCTCCTCACTCACCCCTAGATAAGTTTTATGGCTTGACTGTGCTGACTTACTGCTGTTACCAGATCTATTGGGGCAGGGGCAGGTTGTGAAGTTAAGGTTATACAAGGGAGATGGAGATGCGACTGTTTGTTTAGGTTTGGACTCTGGGGTGTGAAGGGAAGCCTCAGGGGCACTGACCTTGTTGCTTCAGAGATGTTTTTTGCTGTGCTGTAGTTCCTGGCAGCAGACTGCATGCCTCTCTGCTCCTGATGCACTGAGGGACAGCAGCCCAGCCATATGGGGCAAAGGCGACGACTGCTCTTAGGTCAACAGAAAGTGAAGCAACTTAGAAAAAGCCCCTTTCTCTCCCTTTCCTTCCCTTCTGAAAAATTTATGCTTTCCTGACATACCGATTACAGGAAAACAGAAAAGATGTATGGATACTGTCAATAGGATAAACTGATTCTAACAACGAAGGGCAAGGTAGGGGATAGAGACAATCATTTGATTATGTGATGAATAATGTTCCTGCAAACGATAGGGATCTGCTGTCAATTAGGAAGACCAGGGCTGAAGCAGAGCAGAGCAATTACCTTGCTTGCAGATAATGATGGCATGAATAACCTTGAACCTAAGCTCCCTCACGCACAAATCCTGTGTGACGCAGTCAGTGTTTTGAGGTGGATTGAGCTTCTCCCTGTTAAGCCTGCAGGGATGGGGCTTTTCTCTGCTTGTGCTAAGTTCCCTCGGGGGACGAGGGTGTCAGTCTTGCATCGGCTTTATACAATGGGAGATACATTCTGCTGATCTTGTTTAGGGCTGATTCTCCATTGAGGACTTGTCACTCATCCTGGCACTTAGATGGCATTATTATGCCATACCTATGTGGCATCTTCCGAATCTTTTCCTGGATGGTAGCTTACAAGTAAAGTCTTTAACTTATGCTTGTGCCTTCCCACAGTTTGATCATATTTAGTAAATTCAAAATGCAGGTGACAAAATAATAGCAATAGCAAATTAGTTCAAATACTTTCAGGCATTGGTGAAATGCGAGTTTATTTTTTTAAAAAGCATAACTCTGTCATTCCAAAAAAAAACCCCAATAACCAAGACAACCAACCTAAGACCTGTTTTCAGAATTGACAAAATACCAGCTTCAAAATGTATACTTACCCTGTTAGGAAGGTATTAGAATAAATCACATCACAGTCAAGAAAATCAAAGTTATAAGTAAGACACTGAGGTTTTTTTGACAAAGCAGCTGATTAATAATGAGAACAAATCACTGCACAATGTGACAGATCCTTCATTTCCAGGAGCTCTCAGTCAAAATTGCATTCAACCCAAAAGATATGCTTTAATTGAACACAAGTTGGACTTGATGATCTTCGAGGTTTTTTCCAACCGAAACGATTCTGTGATTCTGTGAAATGATTCTGAGTTGAAGGAAAAAGTTATTGAAATACCACAGCCTGTGTGCAAAAGGATAGCAGCCCAATGGTTCCCTGTGGCCTGGAAATCTGTGGTTGGGCACAATATTCAAAGATACTATTTTTGTTAAAATGCCCTGTAAATACTAAGCCTGTTTCAGCTACCTTTCCTGCCAGTGGTACATGACTGACCTAGCATCTTCTGCAGACTACAACAGTTTATAAATGTCAAAACTTGTCAACAGCAATGCTTCATAATTTTTTGCCTTTATTCCTTCCACTTTCTATTTTTTTCTTTTATCTTACTGCATTTAGACATGCTGTTAGTCTTTTGTTAACTTCATTGCTTTTTAGACATTTCTCTATGTTTAAATTTCTTAGGTCCAAAGTTTTTGCTCAGACCATCCAAAAAACACAGGCTAAGAGCAAAGTTCCAGTCCTAGATTTTGATTGCTTTTCCAACATCTGCAGTATTATGAGTTTGGGGCTGTTACTAATAATATTTCTTCTGTGCTAGTGATACTCTGTCAGTGTCAATAAAATTTTGTGGCTGAGTTTAGGAACTTTTAATCTGAATCCACTTACTCAGTCCATTGCGTTACTTGCATGAGAAAAAACCCAGGCAATTCCCTAGGTCTAAACCATGTGTGTAGAGAGCACTGAGTCCTGAACGAGGATACATTTCAATGGGGATTCCTTTTCATTCATTTTCTAACACTGCCTCTTTGTCTCAATCTGAAAAAAAATGTCTATAAATTCTTGAGTAAACTCTGACTGGCTGCTCCTCATAATGCTTGTATCTCATCTTGTGGGAAAATAATTTGTGGTTTTGAGTTTGAGTAGAAACTTTCTGATATATGTTTTCAAGCTAAGATTTTTTAAGACACATACACACACAGAGACTGCTTTCTGCTTCATCACTTTACTCTGACAATCCTGAAACAACCAGACTGTAGCTGATAAAAGCCTGTGACAAAATACTTCATGGAGGCAGGTGAGACAGATTAGAGACAACTGTTACAGCTGTATGGGACTGCACAGGCAGCTGCATCTCTCTGACGTTTCCTCTGCCTTTAATTTTAATATCACTTTTTCCAAGCAAGTTTGGAATTGCTTCAGTTTATGTGGCTTGCAGCTGAGCTATGCAAAACTTTTAATCTGAAATTCAACTTCATTACCTGCATTTGGATTTCATTACAGGCATGACCTGGAGCCATTGCTTGCACATTTTCCTAATTGCATAAATCACTCGAATGAGCTTCTACAATATACATTTCCCAACAGCACCATGAGAACCTCACAGTTTCTCATGAAGTCAGTTGAGACAAAACACAATGGCTTTTGAGGAATGCTAAGGAAGGAGAAAAGAGATACAAGTACAGGAACTAATGAATGACTTAATGAAGACATAGCAAAAAGTTCTCATCACATTTTCTTGTAATATCAACGTGGGCAGGGTAGTTACTCTATAGCCATAATTGAACAAACTTCAAAATAATAAAAAACAGTATAATTTTCACAGTGCAAATTAAATCCAGAAACTCCACTTTCAAAAGGAGCACTGAAACAAAGAGCACAGCACGATACAAAGCTTGAATTAGACATTCATAACATGTTAGAAAAAAATAACCACAGTTTTGAAAGGGACAGAAACTCTCCTGATTCAAGGCATAAGTCAGCCTCAAACACCCGAAACTACAGAGCACCTTCGCATGGTGGCAACTTACATATTAAATCATGGATTTCTGATTTTCCAGAGTTGTGTTCCAGTTTGTAATTTTCATTTCCAAGTTGAAGTGAAGTTCAAAAATTAGTGACAAACCTCTGCGTGTCCTTTGATACATATGATCAGCTGCCAGCTCCTGCCTTGGATCTCTGCTGCACAATCTCTTCTTCTGGAGGAACAGATGATAGCTGCTCTGCTTCAATACATGTAATAGCAAGACCACTGCTGCTAACTGGGATGGCATCGGTTATGTTGCTATGTGGACTGGGTATTCATTTGGACAGCTGAATTCCGTATGACTGAATGAAACGGATATCCACAAACTCTGTAGCAGCAATTAATTGGAAGCCCAAAGGCAAGAGGGACATAAAGGAAACCCGTGTATTTTCCAAAGCCAAGGAGAATGTCCTCACGGTCAGTCTCAGAGCTGTACCTCAAATATATGTGCTCTCCACCTTTTTCAGCACAAACAAGCGTCTCTGCTCTGAAAGTTTTCCTTTCTGGCCCCTCAATGCAGCAACTAGCTGCAGAGAGGCTGACATTGACAGGCAGTGGCTGTGCTGACACGGTGTTTCAGATTTCCTCATCTTTGCAGCATGTTCCCCGGATGTTCCTCTGCCTGCAGAAGCAGAAATGACATCGAGCAAGGCTGGTCTTGCTCAGGCACAACTACCTTCTGTGTTAACCAGCTTTGCTGAGAGCAGCTGTTGAATACCAGCGCTGACAGTGACTCGGTCCACACAGCTGCCATTGACCACTGATAACTTCATAGCAGAAGCAGTACTCAGTAACACATGTACAGCCACAAACACAGAAGCCAAAAAAGAAGTGGGTTTGCTGGAATACTTTAGGGACTGCTAGATGTGAAGAGATTTCCCTTCCTTCAAGCAAGTGAATGGGGGGCAATCGATGTATCAATAGTTTCAAATTGTGCTTGCTAGAAATGAGTTTGTAAATGTTAACTGGTGTGGGGTAACTAGAATGACTAAGCACTTTGCAGTCAGCATATACCCGCTAGCCTAACTTTCAGGAAATGTCTATAAAATACTAATATGCATGCAATTTAATATAAAAATGGCAGAGCAGCTGTGTTTCATTAGTATTCACACAACTGTTAACCTTCAAAGATCAGTTTTCCTCACCACTAGATCTACGACTGAAATGAGGTTTCCTTTTAAACAGGTATCTTTAACTGGAAGGCAGCAGATATGTATAAAGGTTCAGAAGCAGATCCCATTAGTGGTGAAATGTAATATCCCTTAAGTGAAAAACTAAGTTTCATCAAGTAGAGCTTTTAACTGCCATAACTATAAACTTCAGATTCCAGATAGGTATAACTTTCTACTGCATCTTTTGAAATTTAATGTAAGAGACAAGTAAAGAAAAACACACTAGATACTTCTTCAACATTTCAGGTAGGGGGTTTCTACGTTTTCTTCTTAGTCATCTTGCATATCATCCTTTTGGAAACCATCTTTAAGTTTGGACCTCTACTCTTCCTCTAGTCTTCTGAATTTAGCTCTCTGTCTGTTTTTTGCACAGTCACAGACACACAGAGTGGATATCACACAGGCAAATTGCATCACCTATTCCAAACTCATCACTACTATAATACATTTTCCAGCAAGGACATCTTTGACATAGGTAGTTTAAACTTTCTGTAAATTGAAGAAAGAAACTCCTTAGATGCTGGAAGACAGTATTTTACTCTTTGTTCTCCTCTCTAGTTTGCTGAATTAAACTGTGTGAGGTTTGCTGGGTCTGGGGTAGCTTACATCTTTTCAGCCTCTGGGTCATCTGCAGAGAAAAGAGGAGAACGCTATCCTGAATCAAAAGTCATCTTGTAATTGTTGTAAATAGATCAAAGGACTGCAAAGTAAAGTTGACATATAGTCTTGCTTAGGCTGAAGATATGATACTCCAATTTGAAAAACAAATGAGAAAGCATAAAAAGTTAGATTTAATCCTGCCTATCAAGGTATAATGAATTTGGTTTTGTGCAAAGCCATTTGTAGTGGCAGAATGTCTGTACAATATATTAAAATGTGTATTTTAAAGGTAGACACAACTTAAAAAGAAAACATGCTTACAGAGGCAAGGCTTATATGGTGAGGTAGTACCTTTTTTTAAATCATCACGATGGGCTAAGCCATTGATCAGATAGATCAGTGGCACGACTGTATCAAGTATAATAGTTGATACTATAAAAACCTGTCTCCTCCCAGAGATCTTATTTCTCTGATATGGTCAGACCATTGCTGTTGCAACAATGCTACCAAGAAAGTGTTATTCACAGGGGACAAGACCAAAGGGCGGTTTGAGGATAAAGCTGTAAGAGAACCAAGGGCCTTTACTGTACTGTAACACAGATGGCATCCAAACGCAATGCTTATCTGCTTGATTCAAAAAACAGCTTATCTTTGTCCAAGATATATTTATCCATAATGCACGTGAACCACATTTTTAATATGTGCATTATGGCCACATTACTCACACTCGAGGGCCCGGCAGTTGTAAGGTATTAGCCAAAACTGACCGATTTTTCACTTGTACTCTCATTGGAGACAGAAAGAGAAATACACAGTTACAAGTGCTGAGCAAAAGAAACCAAGGGAAAGGGACAAGATCCTTAACATTCTTTGGTTCAGTTTCAGAGGTGAATCTTAGCACCTGACCTCAAGTAGAGATCTGACAGCAGAATTAGAAAATAATCTTTTCTGGGGAGGAAATCTGGGGGACCTGGGTTGCTGTTAAGGTAAATCCGCCCTTGAGATGGTGCAAAAAGGCTCCTGGAAACCCTGAGATATCCACTGATGCACAGTGACAGTGGCATGATTGAGGCTGCCTGCACTGCCATTTCATCTCCCCTGCAGCCCCTTCACGAGTTGTATGTGGGATGGCCAGATTTCAGTCTTCAGATTTAAATATACAAGGGCAGATATGAGGAGCGTGAGATCTACTTGACGTACTTGCAAGAGAAGCTCCCCATTAACAAGACCTTGTTTTTCAAGCCAATGTCATTCTGCATCTTTTGTCTGTTTTACTTAGGATTTGTAAGATTACAGTCTCCTGAATAGAGTCTGTCCCTCCATTTTTCTTATTTTTTTCAATTGTTGCAGCAAAGTTGTCTCATTTCAAGAGACAACGTCCTCTGAAATACACCAGTATGCCATGCTCCATCTTTTTATAGGGAAAGTCAGTTTTAAAATCCATGGTGATTAAAGTTGTTTCCATCTTATACTGTTAGACTACTGAAATGCCTTCAGAAGAAAAATAGTTAACTCGCAAAGACATTTTATACCCCCAAACCATTCCATCACTGCAAATTAAAAAAAAAAAATTCCTGTGGTCCTCAACTGTTATTCCTGCAGCAGTTCTCAGACTGGTCATTAAATACACTCTTCTGTGCCTGTTTTTTACCTAATATTGTTGATTTTGACGTGAACTCTACCTTGAAGTAATGGGCAGTTTATAATATATCAGTGTAATGGATTGCAGATATATTAGGAAAACTGACCTTCTCTTGCTTAATCCTGACCATCAGCAATTTTTCCGTTGTTGAGAGAAAAACTGTCAGTATTCAAATAAATCAGAAATACATAATGTATTTGGCATATCTGTAAGTGGCCTGGAAATACTAAGCAAAAGAATACTTAATTTGGCAAGCCTGGGGTGAAATTTTCCTGACCTATAGCAGTTAGTTTTGGGGCGCTCTCACTTGCACAGGCTTTACCTTTGATGTATTTTGAAGCTTGGCTTTCTGTTCCCCTCTCAAGTTCTCCATTTCCCTTAGGCTGTAGAAGGTCCAGCATGCCAGTCTCCACCTGGCACTTCTACTGCTACTGACCAGTGAAAATGTGAAAGCTTTGCCTCTGGCACTGTGTTACAGAAAAAGCGATGGAGGATATTTGGTTGCTCCATTCCACCTTCCAGAGGCTCACAGAGTTTGCAGAAGGCACCTACTGCTTCACATAGGAATAAATAAGGTGCGTTTAGGTACAGTGGGATGGAACCTCAGGGCACGTGGAGGGGATCACGCAGACAAGGGGAACGCATGATGGTAACGTGCAGCTGGAGCCACAGGGAGGACTGGATCCTGTGGTGACGATCACAGAGAGCTCAGTGGGGTCTGCTCCAGGCTCCTCGCTTGCACTTCTCAGAAGGCATCTAAATGCCATCAAACCCGGAACGTACGTGCAGCACTTGTTGTAACACACAAAGAGGAAATAGTTAAATGCATTTAAAAATGCAGTTAAACAAATTAATGGAAATAATATTCTGAAGTAAATTTTATGCTTGTCTGAACATTTCCATGGCAGATTAGCTCAGTTTACAGACCAAAGATTGAGGTTTTCAGTTTCAAATTACATGTGGGCTTGACACAACATGAGATCAGTGATCAGAAGGGATGGCACGCGTCGGTGGCAACCCGTGAGATGGAACAGGAACCACATTTCTGTGGTTCAGCTGATTCTGCTGCGGGTAGCCATTTTTGTCAGAAAAATTCACAGATGTGAAATGGGACAGAGTTATTAGGAGAAGACAGGAGGAGGAACAAACAGAAACCACTTTTACTTGGCTGCTTCTGAGGGTGATAACAGACAGTTATCAGACAACAGACAACAAGACTTGCAACTTCATTGCTCTGGGGAGTATTTAACTAGCAGAAAAGATGGAATAATTGGGTTCCTTGATATAGTTTCCTGTACTGAACACCAGCAATGCCACACACACCTCAGCTGTCCACGATTTTTACTTTTATTTATTCTTTTATCATCCTGTCCTTTCACATTTACACTTGTGTACTTGTGCACTTGTGCATGCTGAAAAATAGTTATAATGTGAAGGGCTTGCCTTTGCTGTGGGGTTAAAGTCAATTTGCCTTTAGTCTCCTGGATTTACAGAACACTGCAAAGGGGCTACGTATTGAAATCCAATAGAAAGGTACTGCTTGTCTTGTAATTCCTGAGCATAGGATTCCTTTTTGATATTTCATAAGAAAGAAATTTTTACAGTAAGAGCAGTCATTCACTGGAACAACCTCTGCAGGGACGTGGTGAAGTCCTTATCACTGGCGGTTTTCAAGATGCGACTGGACAGGGTGCCGGCGGTTTTCAAGATGTGATATCCAGGCTGCTTTTCCCAGGAAAGGCTGGCCCAGGTGACCTTCTGTGGTCACTTCCAACCTGGGCTGTTCTGTGGTTCTGTGGTTCTATGATTTCTTTTTACCTAGTTAGAGAGATCCATGGTTAGCTCAGGACACTGAGAAACTGCATCTGTTGTAGCAGTTGCTTTAAAAATCAAAATAATGTTAGGTCTATAGTTGCACAATATTGCTCCTCACTTTGAAAAAAGTCCATATTTTATTGTACATTACAGTTTCTCTCAGACCACTCTTCTTTGTTTTCTATTTTGTTTTTGTTTACTTGGGTCATCGCTTTGCACTGTTCTAAGCATTCCCTGTTACATGTTGAAGAGAAAACAACTAACAAGTCTTTTCCTATATTATTAAAAGGCATTTGGTCTAGGTCCTAGGCCATTGTGTAACATGCACTCAAGCTTAAAGTCAATACAGACTTTCTTTTCTAGCATATGTTATGAGAAATACTGACAGTTCCCACTTCGCATCACACACAGCCTCAGTACTCCTTGCAGCATGCCCGGGAGGTTCTATGGATGGAGGGTTTGTAAGGCCATGTCTGCATAACACCATCTGCTCATCGTTCCCCCCTCATACCAGGAAAGTCAATACTGCAAAATATATTGTTCATTTTCAGGTGAAGGAAATGGGAACTGGAAAGAGAACACACTTTAAAAAAAAAAAGACATACTTGAACTCAGACATTTTTCTGAACCTTTGCTGTCTGCAAATTGGGAAAAGCAACGCAGGCCTCTGCAAAGCTTGAGAGCAACTATCATATGGGAACAGGTCTCACACTGCTAAATCTGAAAGAAGGAGAAACAGAAATCAGTCTATCTCCAGTTTGGATCCTGGTGCTTGCAGCAGTCACCTCTTTGGCTGGTGACCTGGTGGCATGTTTTGCAAAAGGGAAAGGTACATAAACCCAGTCAGAGCAGCTGTAGAAAACAGCTCTTGGGATAGCTGTTCCTCGCTGGGCACATCATTATGAAAATTGTGTCAAGGCTTCACTGTCCATGTTCTTTCTTCATCAGTTCAACAACATCCGTTAGCCACTATTGTATTCTCAGAGGCTCCTTCAAGTATGGGCCCATCTAAAGCTCATTTATTCTGTTCATTAAATGCTGAGAAAGCTTCTGTTATGACTAAAATCCCTTCCACTAAAAGGAGCAGCAGCAGGGCTGTTTGCTGACCTCACACCCATAATGAGGTTTTAGTCCTTTGTTTTTCGCATTAAGGAAGTTAAGTCTTCTTACTGGATCCTCGCTTGAGTAACCTTGTTTTGTTGTTTTGTTTGCTGTTGAGTTTAATTTACCATGTCTTTCATTAAGCTGATTCAGCTATTACCTATGCTGTGAGTATTTGAGAAATAAATGACCTTTTGGCCATTAAAAAAGAAATAGAGAATAAAACCCTGAGATCCTAATGGATCACCAAAGACTTGACAAATGACAAAAATCACAGTAGCCACTTTTTCTGGAATGGGTCCAGTTTTTGCTGATTCTGCCAGCACTCCAGATAGATCTATTTAATACATAATAAAGTGTTGTATCATTTTTGCTGAAATTAATTGTACTTCAGGTCCTGTGTTTTAATTCAAGTTTGCATATAGGCTAAACAAACAGATCTCTTGTCTCCTCTCCCTTGTATCTATTTACTCTGATTTTTTTCTTGGCATGTTTAATTCAAAGGCCTGTCCTAAAATGACAGGGGCATTTTCATCTAGATATAAAACAAAGTCTTGTCTTATTGAAGAGGGCAACTTCAGCAACAACAAGGCCTCCTGCATTACAGTTGCATTTCACTAGAAAAAAAAATAAATTCAGCTCTCAAGGACTCATCATTCAGTCACTATCAAAGTTTTTACAGTGCTATTTTAAGGACCCCATGGGAGCAAATCTCACGACACCTTTCCAAGCTACTTTGGCTAGTGGAGACAAGCAGCCGCGGAGGCAGGGAGGCACTCTGGCTGCCTCAGGCATGATAAGAGGCAGGGTCTCCAGACCCGCCACCTGCAGAGCATGTCCCGGAGCACTGCTTGTGAGTCACACAGTCACTGTGTCACCTTTATCTGATGCTTTTGTCCTCACCGGGGCACTCTCTTCGTTCAGCAAATCTTTCTCACCCCCACATATATATGTATGCATACGCTTCTAGATATACACCTACACATACAAGCCCGACTTCTCCTGCACCATAATGGACCTGATCCATCTTTCCTGAATCCCTGCTTTCATTCAGCATCTTTTCCTTCCCATTACACAATTCAGAGCTGCGTTAGCATCGCTGGGGAAAAACTCTCAAGCGTCCGCAAGCAAATGTCACCATTCAGAAAGCTCTGGCTCCATCTGTTTCTCCACTGTCACTGCTTCAGTTCCCGCTAGCCCTGCCTGCACGCTGCCAAAATCTCGTACTAAACATGCCTGGATTTGGCCTAAAGAGGCCCTAGTCCTCATTTTGATATTTTGCTGTTATCATTCTTAAGCTGTAAGTTATTTTACCTTGAACAAAGAGTTAGTTTTAATAGAGTGTGCAGCATATGCATTCCTAGCAAAGCATGGCTGGATTTTGTTGTGATAACACCCCAAATTAAAATTGACAAGTGCTCAGCTTCAGAACTGCTCAAGTCAGCTGTGCTTGTTGTTAATGGGCTAGACATTTCCCAGAACACACGATGGGAGAAGCTTCCAGGAAAAAGTTAAGTGTAGGAAAGATTAAAGACAGTTTCTATAGGCTGCGCTGGTGTTCAGGAATGACAGTGAGGGAGATGATAGATCAGGAGTCAGCAATTGGATTTCACACATGCGTGATAATTCCCTTCACTTTTAAAGAATCAGATGAGACAGAGACAATGGGAGCTGAAATGTAGGCATGACACCTGGTTACAACACGTGGCCTTCTTTTCTTTGCTTATGGCGTTGCTATCCTTTTACTGTTCAGCTGAATTACCCCTTGCTGGTTTCCCAACTCAGGATCAGGAATGTGTAGATCTTTTTAAGAAAAATTTCCTTAAAAGTATTTTCATTGTTTGGCAAAGAAAATTTAGAGACCTGCAGCCATTGTATCAGGAACACGCCCTTTTCCATTTTTAGATAAACCACGGCCAGTGTTTGTCTGTGCTATTGATTGCTGTGTAATTGTTTGCATATAGAGCACGGAGTTCTCCAGGCTCCCAAAGTGCAACCCCATGCCCCAAGTGCCTTCTTGTTTCCTGCGGCATCCAAATGCTTCTGAATCCTTCCAATGGATTTTAAGGGTACAGGAATCAATATAACTTACAATGTCCTTGGCTGTACATAAACATAGAGGGAACTCAGCCACTTAGCATGTTATACAGGGATGAAATTCAGAACTATGGAATTAAAATAAGAGGAGAAAAATGCCCCTGCCACAAATGCTTTCATGGAAGTCAGCCTTCTTAAGCTACAACATGGCATGCATGATCTTGCAGTGAGGAAGGAATGAAAGAGCAGTTCATGTGAAATCTTATGTATCCTCCACTTTCAAAATTTATATTCTGATCCCAGACAAAAGTTATGGGAAAACTGAATTTGACAGTATATGTCATCAATATAAGGTATCATATAGCGTAGGGCTAAGAGAATTATTTCAATGCAAAAATTACGAGCCCATAAAACTCATAGAATAACTCTTACATGTAGTGATACTCTATGGTAATGCTCATATGGTTATGATTAAGCCATTTTGGTCTCCACAACCCTAAATTAGATTAAACTGTTTAAAAGGCAGATTCCTCCCTGCCCCTGCAATAGTGCCTAAGGCAGAATGAAAGCTGTTTGAATAACCTAAATGCACATTTTCATAATTTAATAGGAAAAAAACCCCAAAAGTTATATTTATATCTGACTTTCTCAGGTTTACTACACTTTGTCAATTTGGCAAATGTAATCTATAATGCCTCAGAACAGGACTTCAGTTATTATTTGTTCTTTCAGTATCTACCTCTGTGAAGCTCTAAAATTGGCTGGAGTAGCTTGCACACCTTATGATACACATCCACACAATTTCTGTGAGTTATTGCTATAAGGAGGTCTTATATATATGGTTATTGAATAATGGAGATTGTTCAGAACAAAAGAATGTTTTATTTTCTTTATATATATATTTATATACATAGATCTCTTTTATGTGTCTTAAGGGTCCTACACACTCTTTAGCGTAACTAGCTTCATCAGAAACCTTTCAGGAAAGGAGATGTTGTTTTCACTCTTTGCAGGCCAGAAAGGAGCTGGCTTGGCCAATATCAGAAATTGAATTTGTGGTAGAAAAAGGAACTGAATCCAAGTCAAAAAGACCCAGACTTAATCACTAGCTTTACAGTAATTTTAACTCCATGTATTTATGGATTTTTTTGTAACTTAAAGGAAAAACAAATGCTCAGAGTGAGTTGCTTTGATTCTCAGAGGATGGGCTAACATTTTTCATATATCAAGAATGACACATTCCTGAAGTAAAATAAAAGCTTAACTGTTCATGTAAAAATGTACAGCCAGAAACTGTG
This sequence comes from Himantopus leucocephalus, assembly GCA_003993805.1. Lineage (NCBI taxonomy): Eukaryota > Metazoa > Chordata > Aves > Charadriiformes > Recurvirostridae > Himantopus > Himantopus leucocephalus. Next base: position 42,052,052 of record RSEF01000031.1, on the reverse strand, counting down.
TAACATAGACAGAAGAAACCCAAAAAATTTTTACATGTACAACAAAATTGTGCTTTTTTGTTCTTTTAGGGGGATAAAAGTAAAAGCCACGATTGCAGTTTTTTGGAGCACCTGCTTTCATAGTGGTTTATAATTCTGTGTCTTTAGACACTTCTGAAAGCTCACATGAGATTCATGCCGTAAATATCAAGTCACTTGAGTGGCACAATCACATTGCTGAAGATACATTGGCGCTTAGATGCTCCAGGCACTGGCGTTACATTAAGACTGATAGTAACTAACTAACATGGAAACATTAAAACTGATAGTAACTAATGGTAGATTTTGAAGACAAGAAAAAAACCCCACCTACTTTCTCATAAAATCCAGTCAGGGCATAACTTTAAATTTCAGATCAGCTCAGGAATGTTTTTAAGCTTCTTTATTGCCAATTATTTCACATAAGAGTAAGGGACATGTCCTGCTACACCTCGTAAATTTGACATACTGTAGTTTGAAATCTCATTAGCCTTCCATGTTGCCAGATGCAGCATACAAACGTTAAGGATCTTATGGACGTGTTTTTACACTGTTACTCTCTACCAGTGCTATTTTTGCAAGCATGTGTTTTCTATTTGTCCTTTCCATGAACTCTCCATTTTGTTTAGTAGCTATATTAAACTATTTTACTATAAATCTAAGTTTTTAACTACTTTGGAGTTCTTGGGATGATTGGTGCATGCTCAGAAAAGTTGTATACATAATTTTGTCATCTGGAAGTACCAGAGGAAATTTTTATGGAAATACCCATAAATTACCCTGAAGTGTCTTGTGGAAGAATGCCTGCTATTCTGCTGCAAAATCTTAATCCACCTCTTTGTACACTGGTAACATATCATAATTTAAAAGCCATGTAAAGTTAAGGCTCTGGCTTAACTTGTAAATGCAAATTAAATGGCATTTTATCCTTAATCCATCGTATGTGAGTACACTGCCCAAAATGAGATCCTGTAATACCCTACTAGCACTACTGCATTAATACAAACTACCAGCCTATACGGTAAATTTGGTGTTGCACTCTCTCCACTCTGCATCTTCTAGCTCAGGCCATGTTGGCAAAAGCGAAATCCAGTCCCTGTAGGTTTAGATGAGGCCTAAAGGAAGAAAGTTATTTTTGCATATACAGAACCTAACTTACAAATTCATAGCTGTATGCTGTCTTCACTGGTTTGTGTTTCACTGGCATGCATACAATATATTGCTTTTTAACATGTATTTTTAAATAAAATGTAAATTTTAGCTCCCTACTGTTGGTCAATGAGTCTTTCTCTCTTAAGCATTTAAGAACCGAATAAATTAGAGAGACTCTTCTGCTGTGAGCTGGCTAACATGGATACAGGATTGAGTTAATACTGAACAGCATGAATGAGAAATGCCTAAATGCCTTGTAATAATAGTCCCCATGTTAGATAATGTAAACCATCCATGGTAAAAAAATTCCATACCATCTATCTGCCTCAAGGAAAAATCTGTTTGAAGTTTGCCTGATGACAAACCTTAAGAAATACCGATTTGTACATGATTGTTACAATGACCTTTGAATTCAGCAGTTATACGTGGAAAGGTGCTGTCTTCCTCCACATGCCTGAAACCTTTGATCTGAGCAGTTATGCCTCTAAAGGTGCTGACCTCCTCCTCCACAAGCCCGAGTCTCTGGTGGGTGCCAGTCTGCTGAGCAGTAGCACTGAAGAAGTGCCTGTGCTCCCTCCCAGGATTTTGAGTCTCAGGAGGACTGCCCCACTGATGGCTCCACTCAGGTTTTGAGACACAGGATCTGTCCATGTTGTGCCAGAATCAAAGACTTACTGCTTAAAAAAAAAATAGGTGAATCCAATTTGAAAAGGCAACACCGGGAATTTTCTATCAACTTTTACTGTAGAAGCTTTGGAACAGATGTATATTCTCTTTTCTGCCTAGCAGAGTGAATTTCTACACAGATAAACCTTCTTCAGCCTACTGCTGCTTCCTGTAGAATATATTGGTATAGTTCACTGATCTTGCTCCACTGTTTCCAAAAGGCTAAGACCGTATTCTGCACTGTAGTCAAGGGCTTCACAGATATGTGCTGGGGGACGCAATATTAATTTCCTGAAAAAGTAGTTGTTTTTCAGAACATTCTCTGTTCTGATATTTTAATACAAAAACCTTCTTTCCCTTAAATCCAGCTTGTTTCCATGGGAAGAATAATATATCATGAAAAATGCCGAGCAAAGTCCAATCTGTATACCCCCTGGGGCTAAGAATTTACCATATGCTCTTTCCTTATGCTGCCGGTCCCTCTGGTTCTCAGGGAGGAAACGCATTTCCAAAGACATCTGTGAGCATGTAGCAAACACATTTGTGAAAATAGAGGAGGAGCTTCCACAGTGAAGTGATTCCTATGGGGAACACAGATTTCTTCCTTTTTTAGACAACCAGCTAGCTTGTAGCCAAGCAGTCACCGGGCATACTACTGCCTTTCAGGTAAAAGGCTATCACTTTCCTCCGACACCCATTTTGCTTCATTCATTGGCACTAGTCCCCTAAGATTTGTGTCAAAAGGGGCAGCAAGACCTCCTCTCCATGGATTAATTGTCTTGGCCTCAGACCCAAATAGAGCAGCTGTCATTCACACGAATCATTGCACAGATTAAGATTTGGATTATTTCCCCTCTTTGCAGGGTTTTACAGATGAAATGCCTTAATTAGACATGATCCCTTGCTATACTGCCATTTATTCCCACCATTCCTAAGCATGTCACTGTTGGCAAACCATGTTGGGGATGAAGACATCAGCCAGATCTGGGTAATGGTTTCTGAAGGTAGTGGTGGGCAGCAGAAGTGCTGCAGGTTTTGCCTCTCTGTGGTGAGAAGTAATTAGGACAGGCTGAGCCGCCTCCAAGTCCTATGCACCCACATCATCCTTAGCTATTTTTTACCCCGACATCTCAGAAGCATGGGGGATAAAATCATCTGAGATTTACTGTTTAGGGAATCATGCTTTTCCCTGTTCATGTCCCCTTTCAACAAGATGTTTTTTGTTCATCCTTTTCACCTTTGCAGCACAAGGCTGGTTTTCTGTGCGCAAGCACATGTGGTGTCTCCTTAACCAGCCTTTCTCCAGTTCCCTAAAGCTTTGTGCTTCCCCTTGATGGTTTTATTTTCCTGTGCTGCCTCTCTGCTATGCCATTAATACAACCTTGATACAAAACTTGCCAAGAAAATTGCATTGTCCTACTACAGGCCTTTTATTTTGGCTGGTCAATCTGTTTGACTTAACTTAGCTATAAAAATATTTCGATGAGTATCGTCTGACAAAGCTAAATTGAACTTTAGTCAGGCTAAACATTTGTTGGCAAAAACAAAATTTGTATTTTCTTTCCTTCCACATATTTAATTCTTTCTCACTATTTCCAAGTCAGTGGATGTAGAGCTGGCTGGAGAGGAAGAACTGAAACAAGGTGTATGAAACCTGAAATGTTACAGGCAGAATGAAACCCTGTGTATGTCTGTGTCCATCCATCTTGTTATTCTTTCAAACAAAGCAAACAGTTATTAACTGTAAGTAACCAATTTATGTTTATGCTGTTGTTTTTTTAGGGAAAACAATTAATTGCTTGTTCTTTAAAAGTTGAAGTATTTATGTTTCTGGTTTCTCCAGATCATGATTGTTACAGTCACAAGTTTCATGGGGTGAAGAGGTAGCTCTTGTAGTTTTTATTCTAAACTGAGTCCAAAGCTAAGTTTGTAGCTACTTCTGCTCAGCTAGACTTGCTTGTGCTTGCGGCTGACCAGGGTCTTCTTTTTTAACTAGGCTGATTAAGCACAGGACCACCTTGTACTTTTGTGTATGCAGAGTGAAGGCACTGCAAACCCACTCTAGGTGGTAATTTCACTGCAGGGGATGTTATCAAAGTACCAGAACATTAGCTTTGCTTACATTTGAGAAATGCATTTTATGCCATATATGTATATATAGCATTCTTGACCCTTAGTCTTGGCTCCAAGCTTTCCTATGTGTCCAAAACATATACATAACAGATGTTTCTTTGTTTCACACCAGCCACTGTAGACACAGCTGATACTCTTCAGTGGACATGTTTATTGAAACTTTCAGACAAAATGTCTCAATCACCTGGTAAGCATTTTAATTTGAAATCTGCCTTTCTTCTGTGCAATATGAAGCTTGCCTTTTGCCTCACTTCTTCCCAGAGGTTTTTTTGCCACTCCTGCCAAGCTTGAACTGTGCTTTACCTGGAGTTTCCACTTTTCCCTTGACTACGAAGGCCAGACATGTAGACTTATTTTTTGCACCAAGCAGTTTTATGGATTAAGGTGCAAATCAAACAGGGGAAATGGCATCCACTTCTTAACAGAAGTTTACCACAGATCTTAAGGGTTCAAAACTGGTGATTTCAAAGACAAGAGGAAAAAGCCTTTGGCCTGCCTAAAAAGGAGGCTTTAGCCCCAGCTTTCTGTACTTTTTTCAGCTTCTTTCCTAGCCCTGTTTCACATGCTGGTTTATTGAAGCAGAAACCACATGGCCCAAGAGAAGTGTCTAAGCACTTTGTATGACAGTCAACCAGTTTGCAGCTCTATTTATGGAGATTATATTAAGTTACCTTCAGAGGACCTTATATTGATGACACCCCTTAAAAAACAGGAGTAACTGTCACTAAAGCAACCCAATACGCAGCCAAAAGACAGGCATAGGCAAGATCAGTGTTAAGACATTCAGTGTCTGTTACGTTGCTATGTATGCTTCCTTGCTGTACCAACCTGACTGGGGCTTTTATCATAGCATGCACAGAAAGGCTTCCCAAATGTGAAATAAGAAAGATGCTTAATCCCTCTAATTTCTCCAGGGAAATCCTCTTCTCCCTTCAGGGTTGGAAATGGCCCTGTGACTTCTGAACTGGTTAGACTGGCTGCTAAGTGTGCAAAATTTTGCCAGGTTTGATAGATCTTCTCTTGCTATTTCTTTCCTCACTGAGCTCACTATAATTTTAATTCCACTTCAGGTCTTACAAAGGTAAGGCATGAATAAACTCATCAGGGAGATACTGGACACAAAAGCAGCATTCAGGCAAATTTCCCTCTCCTCAAAGTCTGAGTGCGTAAAGCTTAAAGACGTCACATACTAAACCAGGAACAATAAAAACATACATTTGAAAATTATTTTTCATTTTTCTCTTTCAGATATACTATTCTTATTTCATTAGAAAACACTTCTCTCTCTTCTAAGAATTCACTTTGGAGGTCATATTTTTTTTACACCTATGTTTAAAACTTCTTTTAACAGTGGGTTTCAGGTATTGCCCTTTTTCCTAGGTAAAATGGCTTTTCCAGCAGCCAAGAACCACTTTCTATACAGGAGAAACAGTCTTCACCTCCCAACATCTGTTGAAAATGCACATTAAAAACTAGTACTAGAGAGCCTGGGTTTGATTTCCACTTAGCAGTGCCTTGATGAATATTTTTTTGCCTGTGGGCTTGTCAAATGTGCACTTAAGCAGACAAATAAGTGCATTTTGGGCACCCAGCTGCAGCCGTGCACAAGACACAAAACAGAAACACCCTCTACTGCAAAGCGCATGGTTTAAAGTTTCATTGATGTGTTGAGACAAAAATGCAGCAGAACTTGTCCTTGTTCAGAGGCTGGATCTTGAAAACTGGAATTCCCAAGAGAAAAGCCGACAGTCGGAGAAATTTTGAGGGCAGTGTTCCAGTTGTCTGGGAAGAAGAACTTGTCAGTGCCCTTTATGCAGACATACAGGCCTTTGTACGTTCATTTGTTGAATTTAAGCGGGATTTTTTAAAACCGATTCTTAAAATAGAGCAGCATTTTGAATGTCTTTTTTCAGGTGTTTTGTCATTGCTTTAAATGCGCAGAGCTCATGTGCACCAAGCTGTTCTTTCAAAACAGCTTGCAGGAAAAACACCCTGCACCCAAAGGTTACAACTTCAGAGGCCTCCAGCTAACTACCCTGAGACATTTTCTTCATGCTATCTTTAATATAAATAACAGGTGGCCAATCACCCATACTCATGCAGTAGTCCCAAGAGCTGGCCTCAGTTTCACCTTTTGAAGAATGGTTGATCATCATGGCCATCTCAGAGTTAGTACCCAAGCTACTGTCATTTACGAAAAATCCCTAAATTACACATCCAATGCACCATTGAAAAGGAAGCATGAGTATAGGCTGATTCCCAATTCATTCATTAAGTCTTCCCAAGGATACAGAGGGTGATCTGTGAGGACAAGAGTCCATGGCAATGTCAGTTGTCTTTCCCATTTTAGTTACTTAAGAGTTAAAGAAACACGTTGCCCTTGATAAGAATTTACTCTGAAGTGGATTTTTTCTGCACTTTGCTTTCAGTGCAGGTCACTTTGCAAATTTATATTTTGGGTTGTTCTTGGTTTAGAAGCTCCACTTTCTGGGCCTTTGTAGGTAGTGTTATGACTCGGCATAAACTTGATATTTTTAAAAGGAAGAAAAGCACTTTCAGTTTCTCTCGGCTCTTTGTAATGAAAGGAGCAAAAAGCTGAAACTAGGTAGGAAGCAGTTTTCAGAACCAGGATGCATGCCGCTTTAATGACATAAAAGGATCAAGAAAAAAATCCTTAGCCCTGAGGCATTGTGTGTCAAAGAATTAAGGGTTATTTTAGCAGTATGTAAGCCATTGAATCTACTCTTTCTGTAGCATTTTGGGGACCTGTATGAACTGAACTTGGAAGAAAATATGTTCAGGAGTCAAAATGTTCAGCATTCTGTTGATTCAAAAAGATGTATATATAACAAGACAAAATATGTCCTCATAGAATCATAGATTAATTTTGTTTGGAAGCGACCTCCAGAGGTCTAACTTCAACCCTTTGCTCAAAACAGGCCCAGCTTCAAATCAAGTTGCTCAGGACTTTGTCCAGATGGGATGGGCTTCATCCTTGTCCAGCTCCAAGCATGGAAATGCCACAATGTCTCTGGGAAAGCTGTTACTGAGTTTGACCACTCTTATTGTGAATAATTTCCAATAGCATTTTCCCTTGCTGAACTTTGAGCTTATTGCGTCTTGAGCTTCTACTGTGTACCTCCAAAAAGAGCCTAGGTCCATCTTCTCTGTACCCCCTTTAGGCTGTGGAAAACAACAAATAGGTTCCTTTTCAGTGGCTGAGCAAACTCAGGCACATCTAGAGCCAAAATAATTGTGTTTCTAGAAATGGCTTTTTCAAAAGCAATGTTGAGCTCCATATGTATTGTGTCTTAATGGTCATAGCTATAGCAAAAGGACTTGTGAGGAAGAAAGGCAGTGTTCGAGGTTTCAGCCTACTATCTGGTAGTCAGGCACCTTCCTGTTCTGAAAGTCAGGCACTTCACTGGCAATCAAGGACCTTAAACAAACTGATGGTATTTCAGCCTTGCGTGAAATACCAACTCACTCTTTCCCAGTAATATTTTCTTTAAGACCTCACCTATACCCCTCAAGTAAAGAAGTGGAACCAAAGGGACACACTCAAAGAAGGAACCAAAAAAAGAATGAAGCAAGTCTAATTTTCTTTATTACTTTTCTAATGATAATTTCATTCCTCTACAGATCATGAATACTGTCAATAAATATGTTTCATAAAAATGAAGTATACATTGTATACATGAGTATTTCACTGAATTTTTGAAGGGAGAATTACACATATGCAATTTTTCTTGATGTGAAAAAATGTTGGTGAGCTGTCTACAGCAGGTCTTGATTCCAAATGCGAGGGCATGGTAGGTTAGAGCTGACCTGCATGCCTGGAAGGAGCCAGATTGGAATAAAATAATGATATGAAGCCACTCTTGATCCTCCTCACTCCCATCTGTCTTGGATCTGAGGCCAAAGGGTTTAGCTCTGAGGTCTTGATCTGTCTGAACAAACAACAGGCCATTTAAAACAAATACTGAAGATTGAACAACTGTCAGTTCATGTTTACATTGCAGAGCTTGTTATTGTTATATTTAATGCTGTACACATATATGGTACAATTATGCTAATATATATGTCACCCGTCTCAGAAAGTCTACAAGATAAGACCCTGAGGTTGCTCATGAACAGAATTGTCCTGGGTCTGTCCTATCAAGAAATCTGTATGTTGCTATCACCGTCTGAGCGCTTTAAAATATGATGTTCCACTGGGTGGATGGTTTTTCACTGACTTTCTCGTAGTGTTCGTGTTCCCTTACCCGTAGGAGTACCACTGGTGCATGCAGGATGTGCTGTACTTGCTCCATTCGTACCACTAGAAAGTAATATGAGCACAAGGCAGTCCAGGTTGTCTGGCCTCTATGAAAACACACCTTCTACACCCAGTGACCTTTATTTGCATTCTTGTGAACACAAAACATTGCCTCTGTGCCAGAAAATACAGTGCTGTAGTCAAAACAGATGTGGTCCTTCCCCAACTTTCCAAGCATCTGCTTAGGAAACAGGGTCTGACTGTTTGACTCTGACTCTGAAAGGAAATGTGGGTCACTTTGTAAGAAACAGAGCTGGAAATAGCCCGCATTACATGCAGGCTACTTCTCTCTGCATGTACCTTGGAAAGGACAGAATCCTGTAAGTAAGGAGCGGTTTATTCACAAGGCTACTAGAAAGCCTGTAAATTCCTGGCAGAGAAGACATTGCAAATATCCTGCATATTTATTTTAAGATAAACCATAAAAAAAGAGATCAGTATCATCAAAATATATGTTGCAAAGGAGACCAAGGCATCAGATAAATTGCAGTGTTTGGCTTGTATTGGAGAGACGTGCCTCAAGGCTCAGTAATTGCTACAGTCTGCTGTGTAAGAAGGATGGCACTGAAACAGGTAGGTCAAACGGGAGAAACAAGCTCCATTCCCTGCAAAGAAATTACACTCTTGCATAAAACCAGGGTGCTCTTTCTGGAAGATGTGTGTATATTCATGTAGAAAGAAAGAACCAAATATAATTACTTGCAGTGCTACCATGCATATAATTACAGTTGTGATAATATGTGAAATGAGCCAAAACATTTGCTGGGCAGTTTTCTTTAGAAGAACCCAGAAAACACCATAATAATAACCCTACCAATCTAGAAAAGGGCAACTTTTGCTGTGACACATGGACATGGCTTTGAAGAAATTTTGGCTGTCCTGCCAAATGCAAAGAGACTTAGATCTTTTTGTTCTCTGTTCTAGGTGAACACACAGTCCGAGAAGCAAGAGTCATGCCTGTATTATTTCTGAACTACATTATTAATCTTTGCTTTCTTGCTTTAGCTCTTTCTTTTGTCTTCTAGTTCAGTAGTCTTCAAGATCCTTTCAATATATGAACCCTTGAAACATTCCCAGTGGGAAGATGGACCAATTTCCCTTGTATTGATTCCTGTAAAGCATTTACAGATTTGCTTTCGTTTGTCACTTTTCACTGACCCCTTAAAAGCAGACTCCAGTCCCCCATGGTTTTGCAGTCCACAGCCTGAAAACTACTGCTCTAGACACTTTCACGTTTAATAATGTGTTTCTCTGTCATTGTGTTTTTAAGCAGCTGTTGTTCAGAAGTAGGTCAGCATGTGCCAGCAGCTCATGATCTGGAGAAAAGGGGACATTCTGGGTCATGGCTCACCATTGCTATGGGAGTCCTGACCATGAATTGAGTGTCTATTCAATTGTTACTTCTGTTTCTCAGATCACACAGGCACACGGACACACACACACAAGCACAGAGCACAGGATCCTTTTTAACCATGAGCAAATATCTGCTTCCTACTTACAGATTTACAAGCTGGGTAAGTCATCTGTGTTGAGTGGATTTTTCCAGAGCAAGGAAGAAAGAAAATTTGCGCGGGGACAGCAGGATGCAAGCCCCTCTTCTTTAATGAGGACTCCCAGCCTCATCTGCAGTGACCTTCATGGCAGGCCTCCCACGGGCTTCAGTCGGGTCAGGGTTTTGCTTTGAAAACTGCGTGCTGGAACATGTCGCTCTGCTCAAAGACTGTTTACAACTTGAGGGAAATGAAACTTGCCCATTTAATGTAGAGGGCTTTAAAATCCCCAAGTGGTTCATTTTCCAGTGTTAACTCCCCCAGCATAATACACCGCATTGTAACCTCAGACCCAGGGGTTCAGCCATCTGTGACCAAGACCCAGATTTGCAAGAGTAACAAAAATGACATCATTATGCATATTACAACATTACAAAGCTCTTGGTTTAGATGTACATTTTTTCCCTGGGTGATGGGGAAATGTAGTTAGAGGTTGCCCAATGTTAAGACAAACACGACAGAATAGCAAGCCCGTCTCTACTGTTTTTCAACATGTGGTTATTTTCTGTACCCACAAGGGACTCACTATCCCTATCCCTCTGAGACCAGCACTAGCCACGTGGTTGTGTCAAATGCTTAGGGGATAAGTGGTTTGATTACTGTAGGCATCTTGCTTAATCTACTAAGTCATGCAGTTCCACCTGGTGGTAAAAATATAAAGATTTTATCTTTGTAGGTTTGTTAAAAAGGTGCCAGATGATACAAGTTATGCCCACTTTGCTCATCAGAAAAGCAACCAACGGGTATAGAGAGACAAACTTGCAATTTTGATGGCAACATAGGTTTGTTATAACCTAGGTAGTTTTCAGCAATGGTTAAAAAATTATGTAAACACCCATTTGAATTAAAAAAAAAAATTAACTGATACTGACACGTTTAAAGCATGAGCCTGTCATCCTCCACCACCATATAAAGACATGAGTTTGTATCTATCAGCAATCCAACTCTATTTTGATGAGCAGATTCTTACCCAAAAGTGATAATTTCCTCACTTTTTGAAAAACCCTGATACTGGGATTTTATTTGTTTTTCGTTCCTCTCTACCAGTCTCTTTAATGACATGAATGTCATTATCCCATTTCCTACTGAGTTTGCCTGAGACTTTAGTACCAGAAATTACTTGCTCCTGCAGAGCAAGTAACTATGACAATCAACACAGTCCTATTGTTAGTATGCTATTTCAGATGCTCAAGTTAATCAAATAAGAAGAAAAGATGGCTTTTAGAGCAAATTTTGCTTGTTATTTTGTCAAACCCTGTGCATTCTATTAGCAGTAAGAAGAACATCAATTAGCAATCATAGCACTATAATTTTTGCCCCTTTAGTTCTAAAGTTACACTTAAAGGCAAGAAAAGATCACCTGAACAGAACAAAGAATTTTATTTTTTTTTAAAAAAGACTTTACTATTACTAGCCATAATTGCAAAGGTGAAAAATCTCTTTCTTATGTTTGCAGTTAACTTTTATGAAAAATGTTGAGCTTTACTTCTTGGCTGAGCTTGTTTAGCTTCAAATCCAAGCATTAAGCTGGGTTTTGCAGTAGTTCTGCCTACTGAAGTCTCTGCCAAAGACAGGTCTGTTCCTGAAACCTGGGAGCTCCACTCAGCCACACAGTTACCACATCACTTTTTTCCCATCTCACCACAATGAGATATTCTTCTTTGTTGGGACAGAACAACCTTAAAAAAGGACTAGCTCCTTTGTCACTTTAATACAGTTCCTAAGCACGGGTTTTGTACATATTGTGCTGCCTTTGCTCCCCTGCACTTGAAGCCAGTTCTGTTTCCTTGGGAAATCCCAGGGCATGCATACAGTCTTTCCTAGACTGCCATTGCAGGGATGCCCAGGGCACTCTGACTTCAGAGGTTCTTCCTTCACAGCCATACAAGACTGAATTTGACAAGAGACACATGGTCTCTAGCAGTTCATATGCACGGTCACTCCTTACTTCTTAATAGCAGTGAGGCAGAAACCCAGACAGAGAAAATAATGGAATGTTATAGTCCCTACTTCAGGGATGTCACCACTCTGAAATTCTCACTGTGTTTTCACTGCGGACCTCTGAAGCACACAGATATTTTTCCTGTAGCTTCAGGTTTCTCCTCTGAATCCCTATGAAGCTAAAATCAGTGTATCTGCTGCAATAAATTTCATTTCTCCTTGGTTGATCTCACTGTGTGATACACACTCTTCAGACTACAAAAGCATTTCTTTTCATCTTTATACCTTTCCAAAATTTTGTTGCTTGTAAATCCATTCTTTGGCTTTTTAGGCAAGTTGGTTTTGAAAGGCTTTACTGCAAGTTGCCTCTTTTTTTTGTTGTTCAGATCCTCATTGAAATTACATTGTTTTCAAATGCTACTCCCCTTGGACATACTGCAGAAAATTAGTTACTCTGGTTTTCTACTTCCCATTCTTTCAAGGTGTTTCCAACCTGACTGGCAGCCACCTAAGTTCCACATTGCTCCCAAGACTTGGTGGTAGTACCAAATAATGAACTCCACAAGCAGCAAGTATTTATAAGTCTGGACCTTCATAGCATTAGACAGAATCCATAGAGCTTACAAAACCAGACTCCTGAAACTGCCATTGCTCTGGATAAATCAAATAAACTCTTAACCTTCTCTTTGATAAGCAGAATAGATTGTGATCCTTGGCATCAACATTATAAATCATGGTGCTATTCTCCCAAGCCTTAAGCCATTATCAAGGTTTTTCGCTGACTGTCAATAAGGTAACATTTCATTAGTGATCATACCAGTGATCATATCATAAAATAACTTCATTAATCTCATTTCAAAGAGTTCCTGGATATAATGAAGAGTGTCAGGATAGGGACAGAACCTGCAACAGCCTGCTGCCTAAAAAAGGATGCCGAAAGCATACGTTACTCAGATACATTCCCAGTTGCATCCTCCCATCAAAATTTTCACCTGAAGCTGTTGAAGTGACACAACATTAAAGAGCTTGTGTGGTGGTTTGGGCTTTTTCCTGGACAGTAGGGGTTTGAATTTCCTAGAAAAGAAGCAAAGCCAGGAATCCATCTAGTAGCACCCTCTAACCACTGAGCTGATCTCTGACAATCTGCTCTGTTTGAAGCTATATTTTAGAGGGTGAACCAATATTTTGTTCAGCTTGCTGGAGCTGAAGCATCTTACTCAGCTAAGATAAAAAATGTGATTTCATAATGATACTCTAGTCATGTAATCTGGGACTAGATTATGTAACCTGGGACTATCTCTTGTAGAGGTCACCAGGCATTCCTGAATGACAAGGCCATCTTTTTGGAAGCACTCCCTCCTCTTTGAATGAAAATCAAATACCCTGTGTACCTCAAAGGACAAATCAAGCTATGACCCTATCCTGACAAATCATGAAAATTGCTCAACAATGAAAACTGTCTTCACTCTTTCTCCATCTCTCATGCATTTCCCTCACACATGCAGCAGTCTGGTTTCCTCCAGCTGTGATTCCTCCTCTGCTTCCACTCTTAGAAATCCTCAAAAAGGGTCCTCGGGATTAAATATTAGGGAGGGCAGGGGCAGGGTATCATTCCAACGAGAAGATTGTGGAGATTAAAATGTAATGTAATAAAACAAGTCTTTTAGAAATATGCACTTACAGGCATTTAACTATAAGCAGAACATTTCATAGCTTTTATTACACTGGACTCCTGCCAGTAAATGAAAATCGTACAGAGCATGCAACTTTCACAATGAGATTTTTCCCTTATTGCATCTAACTACCAGAGACAGCAGTCACCTCCACTGGTGCTCTGCCTTTGGCCCCCTTCTGAGATTTAGGCCATTAAATTGCTTCCACATGACAGGAGTTGGAATGCTGAAAATCAATCTAACTTATGATTCTGAAGTTTAGTTTCCTTTCAAGAGTCGTATTTCAAAAGTTTCCAGCTGAACCCCTTCCTCTTCTAGCTTCAAGCTAGGATCATTTAAAGGCAATTTAAACACTATGAGAAGATTGTAACATAAGCTCTTTTTCTGCATTCGTTTATTTTCAACACAAAAGAGTTAAGAGAAGAAAAACTTTTCAGAAGGTATCTAGCACTAATATTAAGGCATTAATTGGAGAGAGTATCAGGACGAATGAAGATTGTCTGATTGCTGTTTATTTGCACAAGTCATTTACTATACAATTCAACAGCTCATTTTCAAGCTTTCCTCTCCCTCACACAGATTGCAAGACACAGTGATCTAGTTTCTGGCAAACTAGTGCTATACTGAATGATGGATTTGGACACCATTGGCCAGTCTTCACAAATACTTCAGGGTAAAGAAAACTGTCCTTTTATTTTTTGTCTGTTCCAGCCCCTCTTGCACTGAAATTTCTGTCTAGGAAAAGAATCTATACCAGTATTTAAGTGCTCCTGATACCTTTGTTCCTGGTGGCCATGAAAGAGCTGTGTTCATTTCTTAGTCCATTAATTCTGTGCGATCGTTTCACTAAACTGATACTTACTGTCCATTTTAAAGGTCTTTTCAGTAAGATTAAAAGCAACATAATATGTGATGTATAAATATTTGGATATTCTGTTGTTTACTAAACAGAATACAAAGCACTTGCTTTTTTCCTGGGGTCCTTCTTTGCAGCACTTAATTTATGGCCTGAGGGTTAGTATTATACAAACAATCATTTATTTCAGAAGAAATGTGATAATTACTAAGCTGTTCCATTGGTTAAAGAAGAACCTCTGCTTTCTTTATCCCAGCTGGGTTGAGGTAATTGCCTTAGGCTGCAGGCAGGAGAATGGAAAGCAGATGAAGCATGTTGAAGATTAAGCACACAAAGAAACTGCCTAAACAAAGAAAGGGAGAAGGAAGAGAAAGACTCTCAGCCCAGACAGGCATACTGGCAAAAAAACTGCACGTAGCTGCTTACTACTTTGTATCTTCACAAAAAATGAGGAAGAAAGTCATCAGCAATTCCTGTGGACTGATCTGTGCACATGCAAGCAAACTGGGCTTGCAGGCACTTTCTGATAAGAAGGGAAATGCGACAGCCCACCAGTGACACAAGTCATTAACCCAAATGCTGATATGAGGAAGATCGTTTAAAGGTGAAGCTCTTCTTCATTTTGGTCTGCTTACATTCACACTGGAGACCAGAGGAGTCTATTTAATCATGTTAGATGCTCAAATTAAATCTGCAGAAATCTCTTCAGCCACTTACCCTTACATATCCCACTACCCCATATGTCCCAAACACATTAAGGACTTTTGCTTCCTGTACTTTATATGGGATTCATCTCACCCAACTAAAGAAATTAAAGTTTTAAAAAAATTAAATATAACTAGTCACCCTGGCTTCCTTTGTAGTCAAATAAGAAAAATAAGGAGTGATTTACACAACTTTTCGTAGCTATCTGTCTTAGAAAGAGATAAACTGCCCTTTGGAGATGCTCGCTTCTTTCTACTGACTGTAAAAAAAGACTATAGCAAAGGCTTCAACACCTAACTCTGAAGCACCTAACTGAAGAGAGAAGACATCCCGATATATAAGCTCGGGGTTCACTTTCTGCTAGAGAAAAGCGTCTCCTAAACATGTTCAGGAGACTGGCAGTGTCATTGCAACAGCATGTTTCCACCTGGCAATCTTAATATTAATGATCACAGGAGGTTTTTTTATTACTATTTTTCCCATTAAAAAAATCCCTAATGCATTGGCTGATGTTCACTGCCAATTAAGCATCATTTTGCCTGATACCAAGTCAAACTGAAACCACAGTCGGTATTGATGATAACTCAGAGCAGCGTCTAGCACAAAGTGTCCACGGGCAGACCCAAGGAGACATCTTTGGAAATCCTCTTGGTGGAGATAAACCTTTGGAAGGTCTCCAGTGTATTTCCTTGTTCTCTAATAAAGGTCACTGCATGCCAGAAACATGCAGTCACGTTCTTTAAATTTGGTAATTCTTACGCGTCCAATCCTCCCCTTTCAATGCCTAGCTACAGGATAGATCTTTATTTTGAAAATCTTTACTTACTCCACATTAAAGAACTTGTGTTCAATTATGTTTAAAGAAAAATTATTCCTGGTTTTACATAGTTTCTAGCTGAAAAGTGTGATAGCTCATGGAGAAGACAGCATTCTTGGAAATATAAGTCTGGTTTATTTGGATTACTTCCTTTTCTATTTTCGTGCTTAAATAAATACGAGTTGGGCTGGAATGTGAGTAGGAGTGATATACTAACACTTCATTAGCAACCATACGCTGTTCCCTCTTTCTTTCCTAAATGAATTCAATCTTAATTCTATTCCTCAGCTACAACCATAGAAATTTCCATAGACAACTGAGGCAGACTTTTGGAAGGTAGGCTAAAAATAGCAAAGTCTTTAGGTATCCACAGTTTTGTTACTTTTAGCTGATAATTAAAATAGGAAAGCTCGATCACACTTATGTTAAGAAGGAAAAATATGAACTCAACGGTAGTCCTACTGAAGCCCTGTGAAAGCCATAGGAGTCCATCCATGGACCTTAACGGTCTTTGGATCAGGGCATCATTAAGCATTTGCCTGAATGTGCTATTATAGACCCTTGACTGACTTTATCTCTGTTTCAACGACTTCTGTGATAGAACTGGGCTGGACTTATCTGCCTTGAGGTTTTAGCTTTTGGACAAATGGACGTAGGATTTAGGCTATCTGTCTAACTAAGCTATCATCTGAATGCCACGTTAGAAGGAAGAATTTTTAGAAGTTTTGTCACAGAAGAGGCACATATCAAAGTGATATAATTGGGGATTTTAGGTGATCCTTATGATACAGTATTCTGCTGAGACAGTGAGTAATCTGAGATAAGCACTGGTCTATCCAGAGTGAATGACAAATCTGTTCCTAACAATGGGATCAGAAGTGTGTACCTGGATTCCCCTGGGGAGAAGCTGGTTGGATAATGTTACACCACTAAAAAGCTGATGTGTCAGTGGAAAGTTTTCTGCACTCAGACCTTCTCTTCATATAAGTTTTCCTTGAGCTTATTTAAAAACACGATTTGGAAGTATCTGTGATCAATGCTTCAACACAAGGTTTACTGTCTTCATACAAAAGTTGCATTACCTGAATAATCTCTTTTTATACACTGGGTGATTCTATCAAAGAACCTAACAGCTTTCTCCTCTTTTCTTGCTGAAGACACATTCCTGACTTCTACTGAGGAAAGGGCTAAGGCAAATCTCCTGAGCCATCAGCTGACTTTTTATTAGATTAATGTAATAGGACTGCTTCATGAATTTTTCAGAGTGCAAAGACCTCATACAAGGTTTAAGCAAACGAATGAAATTATAAGTCTTGCACTCTAGTAGCAATACAAATTTTTATGATTTATAAACACTTGTTTTGACTGTTAAGCAACAACAAAGCTGTACTCAGCACATATTAGTAGTATCCAATACCACTATTAGTAGTATCAGGGAAGTCTATGATTTATCTGTCAGGGGTCGTTTTGTCACTTTGGAGTACAAGCGTTCCTTTGTTGTTTAGTAAGTGTCATAAGTGTTAATACTAAATGTTAATATTAAGCACTCAAAATAAAATTTTGCTTTCATTTCCAAAGACATCCTTTACCCATTGACATGCTTTTCCAGTCTCACGGTGATCTTCATTTACTTGTTCTCTTTCAGATCACACTGTAGTGTAAACTTATGTCTTGGCAGGGCCAAAAAATCTTACACATCTGTGGAATATCGCATAAATGCGAAAGTGAATTGGATTTATAATACCCAAAATGTAAGAGCTGGGTGCCTGAAATTCTTCTTTTGTTAAGTTGTTCATGTCAAAATACACAGTTTTCCAGGGGGGTGTCTACATCTCACTGGCATATACCAGTCGTAGAAGAACTGTTCTGTGGCCTACTTTTTTCTGGTCCTCCACAGTTACAAGGATTCTCTTTCTTGCCACAGTGATGTTTTGAAAAGTAAAATCTGTTTCTGTTATGCATTTTCTTTCCGTGTACCTTTATTACTCTTTGAGATTAACCACCAAAGGTGACATGGTTTTGATTTTGCTTTGAGCACATATGATATCTATTGAAACACTATTTTGCCGGGGGCATTCAAAGTGCCCCAGCAGTTGAGTACAAGCATGCTTCTGACTCTTAGATATGAAGAGAGTTGTTTGAACAGCTACAGCCAGCTCCATTGTGTTCATAGCAAACTCTGTGAAGTTCCTTTCAGCTACATGTCACTTTCAGTTTATGTTGTCTGAAATTTTAACAATGATCGATGGTACTAAACTCTTTTAAAAATTTTTGCTCAATCAGAAGCTGACACCCAAACCTGGCTGCACATAATTTTTTTTAATATGATGACTTTTTGTATAAGTGTGAAATAGTTTTCATGGGCACATTCAGGCATTTTTTGGACATTCAGATATTTTATTCTACACCGTATATTTGGTACTACTATTTACCTATGTGGAAAAAAGATAATGAACTAGACAAATCTGCCATATGAAGAAGACACAAATGAGAGGTGCTCAGTACTTTGCTTACAAAAAATAATACCGTTCAGTTTCATACCATTGTCAATTCTAATTTCAGCTTAATTGCTCTTTCCAAAGGCTAGGAGTACTTGCTTTAACAGAGAAGCTGGCCTAACTGTTCTGCAATAACTCCCCCATGTGGGCATTCCATTTTAGTCTATATTTATAATTAATTTTCAAAACAGTAAAGTTGTCTGAAATATTAGTCTTTCTTTCAAGTGTAGTGGCTGCACATACAAATTTTTCTGGCACACTTACGACATGTGGAAAACTTTATCTTGGTTACTCTCCCTGTGTCAATAAAATCCAGAGCATGTCATCTATGCTAATCTAAGACTCAGCATGGGCAGACTGTTTTGATTTCTTATTGGTTAGGAAGGATGGTTCCGGTTGCATGAGAATGAGCTGAATTGCCCTTACTGGTAGAAGGATTGAACAGTAATCTCTTCCTCTGATTTAGTTGGTTGAATCTGACTCCTCTGGAAGCTGCTTCACCAGCCCAGCTTCACCTCAGTTTGTTTACTGAAGTTAGACAAAGCTTGTTTGCTGTCAGCGGCTCTGAGTGTGTCTAATCAGCCTCGTCTTTGAAGTACTGGTTAGAGCTGACAGCTATCCCTTGCTGATGCTGTCAGCATTACTCATACCCATGGAGATGAACTGGTAGTGCAAACGATTTGGAGGGCACACATGACTTGGAAGCTTTGGAGAATTAGACCGTCCAAAACTCTGTCTGGTCTGTATGGCTATGAAATTTCATATCAAAAGCTTAATGTCATTAAGGAATAATTTCTAAGCAGCTCAATCACACCAATTCTGATTGCTTCCCTGCTTCTTACCTAGAGATAAAAATGGTCATCTAGTTAACTGATGGACTTTGTGAGAATAAATAAAATACTGATTTTTGTCTTTTCTTTAAGAAAGACTAAAATCTAAGTCTCTTAACTGACAGATTACCAAAGCGTGATAGACTATGCCCACATTTCTGCTGCCAGTAGGTTGTATCACACAAGCATCCCACACAGGCTTTTACATGGGCACTAAATGTAAGTGGCACAAAGAGATCCTCCAGTTCACTTACCTCTTTGAGCTGGTTGATTGAACAATGGGCTAGAGGGAGACAGGAGGGAGGTCATTTTCAGGCTGAGTAAACACAGCAGTTTGTCACCCAGAAATCTCCCCAGTGGCAGCTGTTTGACTGATAGGGAACTTGTCCTTTGTCTAGTCAAGAACGCAATTGTGAAATGGCTCTTCTTGGATGTTTTCTTTTTCCTTAAACCTATTTAATCTGGGAGCTAAGGTACAAAAATACCACAATAAAGGCAGTTTCCAACCTCTTTTCAGATGGACCAATCCCAGGAAGTCCTGGCATCTCTCTAGGCCATTTTTTTTTCATGTGATTCTAGACCATATATAAATGTCAATCACTAATGTCTTTCGTTCACGGGAAAACAAATTAGCACCATCACCCCAGCGCCCCACCCCCCCACCCCCCACCCCTGACTAATGTAACATAATCCAGGGATAATAAGGTGAACGAATTCTTAGTTTCCTAATTAGCAGATGCATACAACAGGTCTCCTTTCATCTGAGCTGGGTGTGTATTGTCACTGGTCGAAAGACAACTGTTGAAGTTTAGGGCTGATACTTAATGTAAACTTCAGCAGTATTACTGTGTTTCAAGTGCTACCCGAATTACTAAGTAAACCTGAATCATCACTTGTTAATTGCTGTAATTAAATACCCATTGCATCTTTGTGTCAACTGTCCTTCAAGGATATTAAAAGATTTTCTAAAAATTTAGGGAACTCTATAACGTACAAGTGAAATAACAGCCTAAGAAAGCAGAATTTGTGAATATGCGGAAGCTAGCGGGGAATATATATACACACCAGCTGCTTTAGCTAGGTTCAGAGATGAAGCTAAGTGTCCTGTGCAGTCAGTGGAGAGATGCATGCCTCCATGGCCTGATTCAAAGCACTTAATTTAGACACCTATACAGCTCTAAATGCCCCACAGCATTCATTTTGCATGGTATTAAAGGGTCTGTTGTTGCACAAGCAGGAAGACTTTTCCCATTTCTCACATTTGACTCGTTTTGTTCGTTTTTCAACTGCAGTCTGAATTGCTCCTCTTATCATTAGCAAACATTTTGCCTAGTAAGGCTTTTAATTGCTTTGTATACTTGAACACGGTCTCAGTAGAAGCCCTTACTGTGTGGCCTTATCTTTATTCTACCCAGAGTGCTGCAGTTTATACTTGGAATTATATTATTTGGCATTTTTCTTTTTATATAGAAAATATAATACAAGTTTTACTTGTGCTGCTACTAGTCCTGCGAAAATCTCGCACGCGGGAACAGACTCACAGATAGGAGAGTTTGTGGGAGCTCTTCTCACTGCTTAACAGATTCTCTCTCTCTTTAAATTCCCCAGGTTCCCTAGCACTCTCAAATATTAAATTGCATTTTTCCCTTTCATATTGAGGAACAGAAAAAAAATCACTATCTGCAGACAGAGAAATCAAAGGTAGAGGTCCATGTGCTAAGTAAGAAAGCAGATAACCTCTGAGTCTGACTATATTTCTGGGCATAGTCAGAATCACACAAGCAGACAATATAACTAGCATCATTTGATAGCTGCCTTTTAGTTCCCTTTTTACATAAATAGCACATACCTCTGTATTTATTGGTGTAGCATTCAGCACAAGTGCAGACTGAGTACCAGATACGCTCCCTCGCATTCATAGAAAGATGTCTTAATTGCTCCATTATCTCATGGCTTTGTGCTAAAAATACATAGGCAAATGTTCTAGTTATGCCATCCAGAAATGTACCGGTATGTTTCACGTGTTACAGAAAGATTAAACTTCCAGGGAGACTGACAAGATTAAAAGTTCTGGGATAGTGACAGATTTCTGGGAACAGCAAACTAGAAAATAAGAGAGGGAGCATTTTGTACTGTCTGTGGGAGGTCTCTGCATGATGCAGAGCAAGACACTAACTTTCTGTTTCCCAATAACGGGCATGTTAATTCCTTCTATTTCAGCTTGACTGCCAAAGCCAGGTAAAACCAGACACTGGTGTCATCTTAGTGTCAATTTTGTCAGTAAGTTTAGATATCCATGCAATGTCAGCCATGAACAACCCAGCAGGAGTCAGGTTTTAATTTGAGAGGGTACTATCCCAAACGTGTGTTCTGGTCTTTTTAGTAACTCAAATTGCCAAATCTTACCCAATAATCTGGAAAGCAATACTGTGAACTTATTCCCAAATCTTGTTTTTTGTATCATGTAGTGGGATGTTTGACATGACAGGTGCTGAGAATGGTAATACTCATGCCAACCACATTTTCCTTACAGGCACCTGCTTTCAGAGCTGAAACGAACAGCCAGAAATTGTTCAATATCTGCCTAGACAAGTATCTCTTATTTGGTAAATAAGAGGGTATTGATCTGATGGCAGCACAGTTACAGAGATAAATTTAAAAGTGTCAGGAGGAAAAAGAAATGGGATAATCAGCAAACACGTGAAATGGGACAGAAGGTAGGTGAACACAACCTGATCATACCTTAATTTTGACACCAACCTATCACAAACATTCTCTACTAAAAAAACCCCACATTAATGGTGATGTGGTGCTTTATCCTTACCACAAAAAGTAAGTGTATCTGACCTTAAAGACAACTTTACTCATAAAAAAGCATTGGTATTTTTCGTATTCACCAGTACAAGTCTATTCTAACGTTCTGTCTCACTCAACATAGGCATGTTTGACTTGCCAATTAAGCCTTTCAATTAAAAAAAATTACCGTTTTAACACTGATCACTCTGACTGAGGCTGAGCAATACATTACAGACTTATTCAGGTACATCTTTGGGCATCACGCCAGATGGCTTTTCCTTGTTCTTGTCTGTTTCTAGGTACATTCATATACTCATGAACCATGTATTTTAGTGAGCCATAAAAATTAACCTTGAAATAAATAAGTGATAAGCCTACAATAACCAGTTCCTTGGCATTGTGCTGCTCTGTGGTGGATTTATATCAGTGGATTTCAGTGGGTTTATGGTAGTATAAAGGAACAACTCGCAGCTTCTGCTGTTTCGGAGTACACTATTTTCCTTTACTGTTCTGAAGTCATTGGTTGAGATGAACTACACTGGAGAATAAGATAGGTAAAACTAGCCAGAACAATCTATTATGGCTGATCTTAGTTCCAAAAGACAAACTTCATGACAAAATCTCCTTACTATCACTGTAGGAAAAGATCACTTAAAATATGTTGAAGGGTTGGTATGCCCTAAAAAGGACAGCAGGTAGGAAATTTACTATGCTACTGTGCTCCTTATCTAGAAGAGAGAGATTTAATTATTTCCAAAATCGATCTGGGAGGTACAGGTATTAACTCATATAATTTCAGGTGTGTTTGTCTGCAAAGTACCAACGGAAATGCGAAATGCCAGGTATTTGCACTTCCTCGCTTCCAAACAGGTGTTGTACTTATAGGCAGAGACAAACCAGTCTGGAAAAAACTGAAGAATAAAATAGTTTATTTAACCAGGTTCTGCTAAATAACAACTCCATCAGCTACTAAGCATTTTTCATTGCCCCAGTAAATTTCGTTATATTTCTGACACTCCTGCAGTTTTTCATAAAGTTCTGTTCTGAATACAGAATTCCTTGTCATGTTGCCCTGGGTGACGATCAGCAAGTGATCACCAGGTAATACTATAGTACGTGTCAGATTAGTCACCCTATTGCAAATGTCTCTGACAACTGCTTTGGAAGGCCTGGACCTGGTCAAGCATCTGATGGCATTTTTTCAATACTTGGGTTTTGATTTTCTAGGCCTGAAAGTCCAATGTTGCTGGCTTGCTTGACAGGGGATCCAAGCATATAAAGGACACTCCAATTTATGTCTTCTTAAATGCAATGACATCATTGAAAACTGGTCACAGAAGTTGATACTTCTTCTGTGGTAGTGGATTATCCTCCTAGTGTTGACAAGTCATAGATGTCTTACTTTTTTGGAAAGTCTCCCAGAAAATACTCCCAGTGCTGTACAACGGCACTGTTATCACATTCTTTCTTACTTCTGTATTTTTCGTATTATCCCACTCAATTCATATAAGTCAGAACTGTATTAATTATCATTACTTGGTTATTTCCAATGGATAATTAACTACATACATGCAGTATGCATCAATTTCAAATGAAAACTCAGGGCCACTTTGTTTCATAGACAGCAGGCTGTTTGTTGCTTGTCAATGAACTCAAGTGTCTAATAAAGCTTGCAGAGTTTGTAGTGATTTCAAATTGATGAATCATATTCTAGGTTAGAAATAATGGCAGAAATTATTCATAAAAATGATGTCAAGATCAAACGTAACAAAAATATCTGTGCTTCCACTTTCAAAGAGCTTTATAGCTCAGTGATTGCAGTGCTGCCTCAATTACTTAAAAACCACCTGATTATATTTTCTGAATATATAAAGAGTTTATATCTGTCCTTTCCAAATCCACTTCTCTGCTGGCTCTTGGTTTAACCCCAAAGAAATTAATAAATTGCCTCAACATCCCTATAGTCATGTGTTTGGAAGAATTCTAACAACTGTCACTAAAATGACAGTATCCAGCAGTTGTCACTTTAAAACACTGTTGTGCTTGGACATAAACAGACTCTCACTTAATTTTAGGCTTTAACAGTTTGGTGACAATCTAAACTTCTTCTACGGTCAATGGAGAGTGAGAATAGCCTTCAGAGGACAATTATTTGTCTAGGTTAGACCTGTATTTTTTGGATAAGATGTTTCCAGAGTGACTACCACTTTTCATCACTACAGAGGAAAAGTTTGACACCTAACTTTTAGACCATTGATCTTGTAAGACAAACACCACCCATAATGTAGAGTTTATTTACAGGAGTTCACATTGGTTTATGAAATAGTCTGAAAGCAATTAGAAACTAATTTTAATTGCTTGCAATTACTTCTAGTTCATAAAAGTCAACAGGCCAGCAGGTTGAGGGAGGTGATTCTGCCCCTCTACTCCACTCTCGTGAGACCACAACTGGAATATTGCGTTCAGCTCCGGAGCCCTCAACATAAGGAGGATATGGACCTGTTGGAGCAGGTCCAGAGGAGGGCCATGAAGATGATCAGAGGGCTGGAGCACCCCTCCTGTTGAAGACAGGCTGAAAGAGTTGGGGTTGTTCAGCCTGAAGAAGAGAAGAGTCCAGGGAGACCTTATATCAGCTTTCCAGTATCTGAAGGGCACCAGAAAGCTGGAGAGGGACTTTTTACAAGGGCATATAGTGACAGGATGAGGGGTAATGGCTTCAAACTGGAAGAGGGTAGATTTAGATTAGATATTAGGAAGAAATTTTTCACTATGGGGTGGTGAGGCAATGGAACAGGTTGCCCAGGGAAGCTGTGGATGCCCCGTCCCTGGAAGAGTTCAAAGCCAGGCTGGATGGGGCTTTGAGAAACCTGGTATAGTGGGAGGTGTCCCTGCCCATGGCAGGGGGGGTTGGAACTAGACGATCTTTAAGGTCCCTTCCAACTTAAACCATTCTATGATTTTATGATAACACTGTCACTTTTCGAAATATCTGTGGAAAAGAAAATGTTTTTTTTTCTCACATTCTATTTTTCCTGTAACTAACATCTTGGTTTAATGAGACAAATCTTAAGCTGTCTGTAACAGGACCTTACATTTTTTACTGTCATGGTTGTGTTGTGAGGACATTTTCTTTTACACTAAGAAGCATAGCAGAGACCATACATTATACAAACCTTTCTTGCCCCTCCTCTCTCGACATGCCATTAGGGTGCTTGAAACATCTATTTTAATAGCTGAAAATCTCTTGGATTCCCAGAATCTTTTCTCTCAGCTTTCTCTTCCTGAAATAGAAGTCTGGATTTTATTAAAGCCTATAAATAGCTGCAAATAATATGGTATTTTAATGAATTTCAGTGTGTGGGATTTTAGGTGCTTTTAGAAACAGAGAGCAAGGAATGAAATAACTCACACATATTACAGCTCTGAACAGATACAACAGGCATGTCCAATATCTGATGGTTCACAGATCTGTACATGTAATTTTGTCCCCCTTTAGCCAAGTGCAATAACATTATGCTACAAAGTCTTGCTTGCTTTTTGGTTCCATTATTTGTGCTCTTGGCAGCGCAATACTCCAACATCAACCATGGGCTTGGTTGGTGTACAATCTGCTGATTATAGCACTCATTTCCTTAGGAGCTGAAAAAGATTAATGGAAATTCCTGTGGCTGAAGACAGTTTGCTGCTGAATGCGTGTTCCTGCCACTTCGTGAGTAAATGAGAGGTAAGAGTTGCAAGCTCCATTTAAAGCCCCATTTAAAGCACCCCAAGGTGTCTTTCCATATACTGCATTTCATTTCTTCCATACTTCTGACAAATTTGTAATAATTTGTTAATAATATTGAATCTTGTGACTATTTTCCTTTTTTAAAATATATATTTTAATTTCCGGTGGAGAATACTCACCTTTGACATATGTGTACATGTAACACAGGTTTTTAAAATCACTATCTGCTTGTGAATTTCAAGGCTGCTAATCTTTTCTCCCTAGACACTCACCCATATTCTTCAGAGACTGTGAATCACAGTCATCATTAAGCTGTGTACTAAAAACATTGATATTTTTGAACACTGATATGATTTAACTTTTTCTTTGGCATAAATAATACCACAGGTTACATAAAGCAAAGTGGTTTTGCATATTCATTAAACTGGTTTATTCGGTTCTTAAGGCCAGATTCTAAAGACAGGACAGGACCGAGGTGGATATTTACACATGCAAGAAAAAGACCTATTTGGCCAATGAGGAACCAGTAAGCAGAGTTACAGCCCCTCCTACCATCTACTCCACACTGAGCTACAGTGCTGGTGCCTACCATGAAGTTGTGGTAGCACCAACATGCCAGAAGACCATCACACTTCCAGTGTTAACTTCTGTAACATAAATGATTTTGAGAAATGATTCATCTTTGACAGAGATATTTTAAACAACAGGAACTTGTAGGGAACTCACAGGGGAATAATTGATTTTTCTGATGGGATTCATCTGACTAAATGGAAATGTCTACATTGAAGATGTCTACATCTGTCAAGATCAGAGTTCCCCTTTGTATAGAGGAATATAGGTTATGATTCCTCTGAGCTTCAAGCAGACACTAAAGCAATACCTATAGTCATGCTCTGTTTTCCCCTGACTGGTGTGACTTCATAGATGCCAATATAGAAAATGTTTAAAATTATTTGAGAAAAAATCTAGCATCTGCCTCTACAGATAAATCCCATGGAACTGATCCACAGTCCACCAAAGTCCACATGAAGTTGTTTGTTGACCTCTCTGGGTCAGAGATCATTGCTTTCTTAATGAAAGATATACTGTAATAAAGGATAAGTGTTGGATTTCTTGAGCTCAGCTGTCAGAACTTTCTCAGAATTGTGGGACAACTATGGGAATACATTAGGGACAGTAAAAGAAGCATTTTCTCACATTAGTCATTTGATGAACATTTGGGTATTGGCCATTTTCCTTTAAACCCTTGATTTAGTAAGAGAAAACCAACTAAATTGATCTTTTTTTATTTAGTAAGGGAAAACACTGTTTTAACATATGGAAACCTTGGAAAAAATCCAGGAAAGGAAAAGGTTTGACTGAAGTAAGGTATGTACAGACTGCCTCTCCAAAGTATGGGCTGGGCAGGGATGTGCCACTCTGACTTCTCAGAAAATACGTGCCAGACCATGTTAAAAAGTGGAGCTCACTCATATTACCAGTAGTGTTACAAATGACTTTGTGCAAACATTATCCTTATGGCCCTTGGCTCACACAGACCGCACAAGGTCAAGGTTTCTGGGGATAGCAATACGTGTTCTGTATTCCCAAGAAAGTCCTCAGAACCTGGTATGGCCAGGACTTTATGGAGATGTCAAGAAAATGCTTGCTAATACCAGCCAAAAAAAAAAAAATCTGTTCCAAAACAGCCCAAATTTTGAATGGTCAAATGTTAGTGCCACAAAGTGAGTTGTTGAGGATTTCCACACATTTCAACTGTAGAGTGTTATACCAACTGCGAGAAATATTACGAACTTCCAGACTGTTTGGGGAATATGATCAAAGTAGGCAAGGTGACACTTCTAGCTGCTGTTTCAGCATTTAATTACCAAAGCATCCCAGTCTGGATCTGGAGAAGTGAGTGAAGGTTGTTTATACGGAAATAAAGTCATGTTCCATCTTGACACTGCTACATCCTTCTGGGACCCAGAGGTTACATCATGAAGGAGGATCTTCTCTTGTTACCTACAGAATTGTTTTGTGCTCCAGTCAGGGATGACATTGTACTAATACTGATTGTAAGAGATGTCTAAGGCCTTTACAATGAGATACAATGTCTGCTGGGAAAAAAAACCTCGCTTACCTTGCTAACTGAAGATCGTATGTGCTAAAATAGCTATTAACCATGAATAAACCTTTTTATGCAATTTTCCATACCCAATGATAGAACTCATCAACTATGCTTCAAGATTGCTACACCCAACGTGTAGCAAAGTAATTCTGTCTCCATATGAATAATTATCACTCATTACTGAATGTTAAAGGTCAAATTTTCAGCTGCCTGACTAGGAATTTTTAAGCATGTGCTCCAATTTTAGTAAAAAATCATGGAGAATGCATAGAAGTTCTGTTTATCATGAAACATGTTTTTATTAGACAATGCTGCTGCAGAGTTGAGAGAATATTTATGTGGAATGATATGACAAACGTGTCACATATCGGCTACAAATATAGACTAATAAATCATAAAACGTCTTAGCTGTGGGATCAGTAAAACTGCAGAATCTTAATGTGAAAAATGAAAATCTCATACATCAAAAAAAGCTAATAGTAGAAAAAAAGCACTAGAAAATGTACTTTCCAAGAATAGCCTTTCATTGGTTAGCATACATGTGTAGCTTCTAAACAAAACCAAGTTTAATATTTCTGAGTAGCATGCTTTTTTTTTTCTTTCATGTTTATTGAGATAAACAGGCCCTCCAAAATATGAGATGTGAGATGAGCCTCTCTGCTGAAAATCTTTTGACTCTCACCTAAAAAATTCAGACTTCTGGACACAAAGTCAACATTTAAAAAACCCAACAACAACAACAACAACAACAACAAAAACCACAGAAAAAATCTGTGAATTTTCAAAAAAAAATCCTAACTTTTTCATTATCATAGCCTAAATTAAGCCCTTTTATGTTTTCTACTCATTATGTAGAATTAAGCACTGCAGACACAAGTATGCAGTTTTTCACTATTTTTCAGGCTAATTTCTTTCTCTCGACCATAAAACAACAGAATGATTTGAAGCTTCCTCAAATATCCAGTAATGGTATGATCTTACAAATGCCAGTACAATTTAATCATAACCAGAAGAAACAGCAATAAAGATAATTTACACTGTCAAAGAAACAGTGTAAATTTCTTCCGCAAAACTGACTGAATTTTAAAATAGTTTTCACAAGTTCTTAAGAAAAACACAAGTGGAAAGGAAGTAAACTGCAAATAATAACAAGCGTTGTCCCTTTTGACTGAGGCATCTGAGTTAAAACTCTGTGTCTTGTGGATTGTAGGAGGAAAAATAAGTGATGAGTATCTTAGACACAGATGTGTCTGTATGCAAGAATGCACAAAATCATATTTACCTGAGCACAGGAGGTGTTAAAAATCCCAATTTCTCCGCTTGCCTCTCCAGACCTCTCTCAGGAGCTCATTCAAAAGTAAAAGAGAATGAAGTAGACTTTGTAAAGAATCCTTTAAAAGGAGGTAACAGATGGCCATTATCTCCCTAGTAATGTTTAATTATTCATGCAAATATGCCATTGGCATTACGTTGCTTACAGGAACCAAGGCCATGGTTTAAACTAGCCAGAGCCTGGAGTGTCTCCACTTGTATGTCCACAGCTTGAGAAAAATTACAGGACGTCGCTGTCGCAGGTAACATGTTCATCCCTTTCTGCAAAACATGCCTAACCACAGCTTGGCAGCTGTCTGTCCAGATGCTGTTCCCTTCTGTGAACAACAGTCTCGGCTACTTGGGTCAGTAATGTCATTTTCAGGGAATCTGATGGGGAGTTTTAACTTCTCCACTGTACAGAAATCCACTGGGGGGATGCACTGAGCAGCATTCATTAGCTTATTATCTTTTCCAAGTTGGTTGCTTTCTGTGTGGTGAGAAGAGAGAATGAAATTTACAGTTTAATATTGTTTTGCCTTGTGAATTTATATTAGAAACACTGGAGAGCACCGAGAACCCCCGTATAACACTTCTTGACATCCTGTTTGAATTTCTGTAGGTATTATTCTTTGTGAAACATGAACCTCCTAAGACAGTTAGGGCCTTTCTGGTCTCATACCAATAGTGCCTCCAGCTGAGGCACAGGAAATCCAAATTGCTCTTCAAATTAAATCACGGGAAACCTTGATTCCTTGCTTGTCTCAGGCAAAGTTAATGGGAAACAGATGCACACTCCTGTCAAAGCATTAAGTTGTATATTTATCTACTGCTTGCTTATCTTTTGGTGTACTGGGTTAAAATGATAATATTCGCCTTTTCATTTTTTTCCAATTAGTATTGCATTTTGTTAGTAGGCTTTTGCAAAATACTAATGAAAATAAATTACCAATTTGTATTGATACCCATATCTCTGATAATTAATGGCAAAGTTAAACCACTAATTTGATCAAAATCGAAATTTGTGTCCTCTGGGGAAAACAGTAGCAAAAGTACCATTCATGATCCAAATTGCTACAAAAGGATGAAACACATAATCATCTGATGTAACAAAACATTCAATCCAGACTCAAATGAAATATTTTGTTTTGACTTCAACTAACAACATTCTGTTAAAATAAATCTCTCCCTAACACAAAATTAAGATCTATCTTTGTCTTTAACACCCCCCCTCCCCCAATACGAGATTATGCAATCCATCCACTGGAACTATCACTTCAGTTGCGATGAAAGAGGCTCCTGGGTATCCTTTGTCAAAACTACCAAGACAATGTTTGAGGTTCATCAGTTAGATAGACGATTACATGCTGTGCAACACGTGAGCTTTGTGGCACTACCAGGAAAAAGTATTACTTTCAAGCTGGGTTAGATCCATGTGTACATTGATTACTTTTCTCCTTTACATTTCTCAGCGCTATGTACGGACAAAGTTAACATCTTCCTCCTCCCTCTGAATAGGGTTGTACAGAAAATACTCTTGCAATGTAAAAATCATTTGGCAAGACTTTCATTGGTGATTGTTCAGCTTAGTATATACTACAGTCAGCAATGATCGGGCACGTGCCATAGAGAGAATGCAAAATGGAACAAACCCCTTTCTTTCTTTGTGAACAAAGCTTATTTTTTTTTTTTTAATTCAAAGTCTTTGTGTGATTCAGAAACATGGACAAAAATTGCTTGTAGTTGAAAACAGAGAGAAATCTGGGTATCCAAGTTAATACTGTGTTTTATAAGTACAGTGCATATGATTCAGGTCTCAACTTCTAACTGTACATAACTAACGTCCTCAATTCAGTGACATTGTCCTCACCTGCAAGTACATAACTGAAAGATTAATCAGGCCTATTCATATCTTCATAAAGGCTAAGTCAGGAACTGTTCACGACACTGAATGTCTCGGTGCCATCCTGAAATTTATTTTTACTGTGACACAATAAGCCAGAGTTTAAAATGTGTCATTTTCATAAACCTGATATACTTACCCAATTCACACTGTGTTGGTTTATGCTTCTCCTCCCATTATTCTCCCCCTTCCGCCTCCCATCTCCTCATCATGCTGGGAGTCCAGGAGTCTTTAATTTACCTGTCATTTACCACTGACAAAGCCCCTTAGCAAATTATCAACTCTACCTTCCAGCTTTGAAAGGGATATACTCATTCTATAGTCCTCATTGTTTCCTAAAAATATATGACATCTTAAAAGAATGGTGCTGGTCTGGAGCACATGTACTGGTCTCAGTAAAGCCCAGCCCATGGTGACAGTGGTATTCTCCCATGCTTTAACTGAGGTTACTATGCGTTTATATCCATTTCATTTCTTTGCTTTCTTGAAAACCTCAGCTTAATCATCCCTGGCGATCTTGTGATTTGCAGGATGCTGAGGAGGAAATGGACTAGAGGAGCTGTAGCTCCCTTGCAAGGGTAGAAGTTTCTCCACATCTTGATGAGGAAGGAATGAAAACAAAAGGCAAAGCAAGGAATGTTTTTGCAGCGCCGCCTCCCTCTCCTGCCGCTGACCTGTGCAGGCTTGCCATCGGCTCCCCGAGAAGGCCTCCTCGCTGTTCCCAAGGGCTGTCCCAGCTCGCCCTTGGGTTGCCTGACCGCCTCCTTCTTCACTCTGTACCACGGATTTTGAGGCAGTGACAGAGTTAAATACTGAACGTATTCCTGCGTTATTTTTTATATTGTTCTTTCCCAGTCTCTTTCCAGAATGTATTTTTATAATCTTCTACTGTAATAGCCTGGCTTGCTAAATGAAGTTTTTTGCTTTCAGCTACAAAGCAATTTTGCACTTAAGATAATGAAATAAGTAGAAGCTGCTAAGTTTTATGTCTTCATTGCCTCATTGGCAGTAGGCCTAATCTAGCAAGCAAAACACATGCCGTTAGGAAATGCAACAATGGAGGTTTTAGACAACCCTTTAAACACCGTGTCACTGAGGGTAAGAACTGCACAGGAAAGGACCGCAGTAGTCATCTCATTAAATGCTTGTCCTCACAGAGAAAAAGTAGTTACATAGCAGCACAGATGGTGTCTCACCGTTAAAAGCACAGCGGTTCAAACCATGCAGGAAAAGTAGGGAGAGAAAGAGAGAGAGGCGGGCAACGTGAGCAGAATAGTTGTAAGAAATGCCAGGGGTCGTGATTTGGGAAGGAGTGGAAGTGCCAGGGATGTGCAGCATTGGGAAGGGGAGTCAGAAATTGTAGCATAAAACTATAGAGCTTGTTTGAGGGAGTGGAGAAAGAGTGGTGCTGGTTTTGATTTTATTTGTGTTCAAGTCCTGTGCAGAGCACCTGCAAGTGCTTTAGGCTGATGATGGCTGAGGGCTTTTTATTTTTTTTTTTTAAGATGGGTACAGCTTGCCAAAAGAATGTTTCTGGTATAGAAAAGCATACCAGGTTTGGGACTTTCCATGCGGTACAAAATCATTCACAGGATGGCTTAAACTTATTTAAATGCCTTTTTTTTCGGGTATTTGAGCATTTTCTGGGAGCAAATCTTTGGTATTTTTGTCCCCTCTCTTGCTATGGCTACTGGACATTACATATATTAATCTTACAGAACTGAGGTGAGATAAGAAAACGTTATTATCCTGTGAGGCACAGGCAGAGGTGGCTTGCCCAGAGAGAGCCTGCAATGACTAATTCCCAGGCAAGCATGCAAATTACTGGCCTATTTTACCCCTGATTTCATGTCCTTTGCTGTTTCCTGTCACCGCATAAAGCTGAGATCTGCACTGATAGCCGCTGAAAGGGGTAACCTCCCGGTTAATTTACGTCTGCTTAAACAACTGCTCCCTGGGTTAATTTAGCACCTGTAAGTCCCAGCACGTTAAGCTGCGTTGCTTCCTGTGCAGTCTTGCCCCATCCTCGTAAGCAGCATTTTGCAGTTTGTGGCTGAGGGCCAGGTCCTGCTTTCAAATACAGCTGGATAAATCTGCTCTGCCCACAAACTTACCCAGTCCGCCTGTTCCTCCCTTGGCTCAGCCTTAGTTACTCAGATGGTTGTATATTTTGTACACTGCTGTCCAGTCTATCCTTTTTGTTTTAGTTCAGGCTTTATGAAAAGTTAGGGTTGTTTTTTTAAAAAGAAAAAACAACTTTTTTTTTTCTTTTGTACACACACTGTTGGTCTGACGTAACTCTACCAGGATTTCTTCTTGACTACTTCTTGTTTACATCAAGGTCAAAATAAATCATTTCAAGTTGTGTGTGTGCTACAGCAGCACACTGAGGCAAGTTTATGTATTTTTCATGCCACAACAATCTTCTAACATCTAGTATAAATGACTCATTGCAGTTTCAGCAGGTTAGTACCTTCTTGAAATACTAGTAAATTTAGTCTCTCTTCCTCAGTTGTTGCATGGCACTCTGTGTTTCTGGCTATTTCCCACCATAGCAGAAAAATTAAAAGAACAATGCTTCGCAGCAGCAGGAGTGCTCTCTCATGCCTAACACCACACTGCTCCCCCACTGTCCTTTTTTGGTAATGTTTGGGTTAGGTTCCGGATGTGAAACAATCTGTCTGACAGAAAAGTGCCTTTATGTTTGCAATGGTGGAAAATTCCAATCTCCTTATTAGCTTTTTTACTGTGTTTTACTGGGAACTAACTGCAGGTTTAAATGCAGTGATTTTTTTTTAATTATATTAGTAAGAAACAGTCCTGCTGCTTGGAAGCGACTGAAGTTTTTGCAGAAATAAAAAATACTTTGGAATATAAAAATCAAAGCCTTAACTATAAACCAGTCACAAATTGGCGGTCTGGTTTTCTCAGAAGTGATTTACTCCTGATGTCACCACATCTCTTGCCATTCTTGCTGGAGACCAACTTTTGCTGACACAGACTCACTATGTCAGACACAAAATAATCTATTAATTCTCTTAATTTAAGTGGGTTTTGGACCAGGCCTGAAGGAGAGAGGAAAAATAACATAGGGAAGAGGGTTACCATTCTCGCTATGCAATAGAAAATACCATGGCAGTGCAGAGGGAGGGGAAGGGCAGAAAAGGAGAAGAATAGCTTCCCCTCTCCCAGGGTGCCCCAAGAGGGGAGGGAAGAGGGGTGGGAGTGTGAGCTGCTGCTCTAGTTTATGTACGTATCAAATTGGCTTTGTTTTGCTTACACTGAAATTTTATGGGATTCTTCCTGTTCGCTGCCATTTTGAGAGCTGCTTGGGGTTTTTTACTGTCCCGCTTTCTAAATCTAAAAGGCCATCGAGGCTGAGGTAAGGATGGGGTTATAAGATTGCTCTTTGTGTGTAAGAAATGTAGCCGAGATGAAGAGGAAACTCAGGTTAGGCTAACTTCCTTGAAATGGAGGACAGAAATGCCAGCCAAGCAGGAGAGCTACAATGTCTCCTGTTGAGGTTCTTTTGGAGGAAAAAAAAATTTGTTTATGCTTTCTGGTGTCAGAGGAGGGGAAGAAAAAAAGACAGAGAGCTATCTTTGCCCTTAGGTGTCTTACTGAGCCAAAGAACCTGGGTAGGTGTAGAACACCTAATGTTCTACAAAAAAACCAGTTTTGTATAAAATGAATACTCAAGCATTGTCTCTTACAAGTTCCTTGCAGCAGCAGCTGACACCCAGGGTGTTTTACAGCACATGCCCTTATGCCTGTCTCTGCCTTCTACCCCTCCAGACACAAAGGGGTAACCCAAAACCCCATTCAGGCTGTGACGGCCCCTCTCCTCCTCTCTGCGGTGGCCTGGAGTAGGATGTTGGGAGAAGCATCCAGCGTGGTCCCCGCAGAGGAGAGCAGCAGGGCCCCTGCGCAGGTCCGTGAGAAGAGGCAGCTGCCCAGCTGCTCAGCTCTCTGCAGGCGTGGGCAGCTCTAGACATGCCTGCAGAGATGCGGGAGTGTCTGAGGGACACCTGACAGGCAGCTGCTGTAGGACTGCAGGCATCTAGAGGGGTGAGCAGGCAGCAAACTGGGGTGACGCGGCTCCGAGTGCTGGATTTGGCCAAGTAACCCCGGGTGCCAAAGTAAGTGCCTTTGCTGGTTTAACAGCCTTCGACTGGCTAGGCAGCTTTCAGAGACTGTGATCAAAGGGTTTGAGTTTACTGCATCCTCACAGTTTGTATGAGTGGAGACCCCACTCTAAACCAGACTTGCCTTTTGCCGTAGCTCTCCTACTTTGAGCTTCACCCTAGGGAACTAGTGAGTAGTTAGTGGGGATAGACAGGGCTTTGAGCATGAGTGCAGGCTTGATCCCTAACTAACAAGACAGCATAGACAGATTTTTTTTGTCTTCAGTCCTCAGAAGTAATACAGAACCAAGTAGACTCCCTTTTCCAGCTGTTTATCTGTCTTGGTTGCTCACATTGGGAGCTTGATGTCAAAGACTAGTTCTTAAATGGATTCCCATGTTTTCCAGCTGAAAGAAAGTGCAATGTAAATAATAGAGGCAGAAATTAAGGCATTTAGTTCTTATCTTTGCAACAAGCTTATCTGGAGCTGGATTATACCTGGGGGAGCTAGTGTACACTAAAGTCAATGCCATCCTGCCTTAGCTGCTCTGAACGTAATCTGTATTGATTCAAAATGCTTGCACATGGTGCAATTATTCCTCCCACTCAGAGCAGGGCATGCCCTATATCCCTTTATTTTCCTTCCAGAGTATTGCTTCATTATTATGCTAAATTGCAAAAACATCATGAGTGTTTCTTCATCACTCTTAATAGCTGATTAAGCAGTTTTTTTCTTACTCCAATAAGCCCTGTTTAGCAGGCCTGTGTGTTAGCTAATTCTGAGGTAGCCATGTGGGTTTAACTTTTCTAATGAGAATGGAGCACATCTGTTATATGGAGATAGTAAATCACTTTAGAGGTTCCAGCAGCAGATTAGAAGATCCACCTACACTGTTGGCCTGTACCTATCATGCAGCTTGCTGTGCAGTTTTTGTCCCAGTACTGAACTATTTGAAGATTCATGGTTAAATACAAACTTGATCATAAAGTTTGTGTTCCACAAGTAGTTCAAGCTATTTAAAATGAACTTGACCTGACGTTTTAACCTTCTTACCAAGTTATGCAGACTGTTTATACTGGCAGGAGGATGTGATGGTCGGGGTAAAATAGGGAAAGAATGAGACTCCATCATCTTATCTTAGCTGAATCACTGATTCACTGCATGACCTGTGCAAAGCCCTTATTGACTTTTTTTTTTTTTAAGAATAAAGTACTGTGAGAGCCAAATATACCACTTGAAATGTGATTTTCTTGTTAAGTTTATGTCTGCTTTCAGAAGAATTGTCTACGCATGGAACATATTGTACAATGCTAAAAACAACACAGAGATATTGGAAATAAGATGATTTCTGTATTGTGAGTCTTCCAAAACATGAACTGGGCTATTAGTACAAAAACCTTATACTTAGGGCTGCCAACAATTCTTGAAAGTCACTACAGCTTGCGTGGGTTTGGTCATCTATTTTTCTCAGAATTCCCTGAATTCTCAAGGACTGTGAACTGGACTTTCAGCCAGTTCATCTCAACTTAAGCTCTTTTCGTCAGAGCTGAATCATAAAAGTTTAGAGCTTCAGGACACTTTGAGATGCCCCCTCAGCTGGTCATTCAACAAAGGCATGGCCAGCCCAGTGGCTCTCGCCTTTCTGTCATTCCTGAAAGTTGCCTGTCTCAAGAATCACAGTATGAAGAAGATGATTGAATCGTGCTCTGTATAGTAGAGGCAGTGTCACGGAGATATTAATTATCCAGGAGTGCATCAGAATCTTGCAAACAGCAGCTGCCATTTTGTATGCTGTTTCACAGGCAGAACATAAGGGAACAATTTACTACATGAACTGCTGTGTTCTTTGTCATAGCTCATTCTGTATTTCTTATCCTTAAATACAGATATTCAGGTAATGTGCATTCAAAATGAAAAGACTGCCACTAAATCTCCTGACCCCGATTTTGCCACAAGCCTAGAGCATTCCTACAGGCTGTGGCTTGACATATATGCCACATTTCTTTTAGTCAGGGTAAATTCCTTGTAAGTATAGTGCACATCTTGCTGTCTGGCTGTGGAAGGAAACATGCCACAGGTAATAGTAGCATACGATAAAAACGCACTAACAGGAAAAGAATGGTTGCAATATCAAGCATCACAATTGAAATAATTATTTCATTGTTCCTTAAAAAACAGCAAGAAATAACATCTTACCCACTTTTTCTCCTAAAGTAATACCACGGCATGCCCAGCCTGCAGCAAGGAAGAAGGTTTCCTTTGTCTGCTTTCTTTATGTTAGTAGCACTTGTGCTCCGGTGGAGGTATGAAGACGGGATGAAGTCGCACCTTCCAGTAAAGACACTGAATTTTCGGTTCTCTTGGGATTTCCAGGGACAGACTGTCAGTGTGCGCAGCTCCACACCATATCCCACAGTGCAGATCAGGCTGCCTTTGCCAGCGAGGGACTGGCTGTAGAAAACTGGAGCAGGGATAGGGGAAGGGGAGATGACAACCGTGGAGGGAAATATGTGCTCAAACAGACTTCCCAGCAAGGGCAGATCTCTGCACCACCTAGTCAAGTAGAGAGAGAGAAAAAAAAAAAAGTGTAACTACAGACTCTGCACTTGATTTGAGCCACAAATTTCTCTTTTAGAGGGTAATCAGTGTACTCTCTTACCTTTGTTGGGATTCAGAAGAGAACAAGCAAATAAAACGGCTTTGAACAAAAGTCAGGTAAATAGCAGTGAAAAGGTCAGTGCTGTAAGTGCACAGGAGTGCTGCTGATCCAGTGAATAGAACAAACCACTGAGGTCACAAGTATGACTTGGGTGTCTGTATAATCTTTCATTACCCAGAGACCTCCTCTCTGTTAGTGTCCATTTAGTCCCTCAGCATGAACAGGACTGATTACTTGACACTGTTCTTTTTACATTACCTTAGTGGCCTCTAAACAGCTAACCATGGGTTCATGTATTTAATTCCCACTGAAATTACATATCATGGGTCTTCTGGAGCATTTTGGGTTGGGGTTTTTTTGTTTTTTTATGGTGGTCCTTTTTTTTTTTGGTGGTCTTTTTTTTTTTCCTGAAAAGACACTGCTACTAGAATTATTTGTGAAAAAGGTGACTGTATGACTCTGGGCACCATTGTGGGAGTGAGGAGAGAAGGTGGAAAGGGATTTAGTCACAGAGGAGGAAAAGAAAAATACCGTGTTCAGATTTAGACAAGGCAAGAAACAGAAAGACAACAGGAATACTGAAAGATGTAATGGCCATAGGTTCTCTGTTGTGAAATGATCATGTACTTGCAGGCTTATTCTTTATGGATTTTACACCTCTTTGCAGATCATCTGTTCATCTCAAAAGTCACATCAAAAACAACTAGCTACTGACTGAAGCCTGGGAAATAACCAATTTATTATTGTATCAGAGTTGAAAAAAAAGTTGTTGCACTGACAATCTCACTGCTGTGTAAAGGGAAATAATTTCTTCGTTATGCATCTTTTAAATCTAAATGTGTGTTTACCTATGTGCTGTAATACACTGGTGCAGAGATAAATATGTCCAATGGTATCCTCATTAATCGAAGGAATGCTAATTCCCAGGCCCATCTTCCTCTGAGCCAGGCAGCACTTCTTCTGTAAGACAGGTGATCCCTCAGCTACTTCTTGTGGGGTTCTTGTGATTCCTGGAATCAGCATGGCAGCAATCACCTAAATTAGATAGACATGAGGTCTGATGTGGTTTAACATGCCCTCTCTCCTTGTTGGAAGCACTGAACTTTCCACTCACAATATGGGCAGTTTGGGTAAGAGCAATGCAAGCTTCGTTACAGCTACCCAATGGATACTTCAGCCTGCTTGCAAAGTATGGAGGAGTTCAGTTTACTTGTCTCTACTGATTCTATACATGTAAGATCTGACAGATCCTAAGATCCACTGGGACTTTACCAGCAGCTGTTGAAGTTCCAGATCAGCTGCAGGAAGCAGCCACATCACTTCCCACCTCTCTGTGGAGCAGGTAAATCATTGAGTGGGGGAAGCACAGGTCCTGTTCTTGCTGTGGGCTGGATTCACTGCTGTGGATGGCAGTCAAGGGGCCACTATCTGCAGCTGGTCATTTGCATCAATGAGAGCAGAAGGGAAGGAGAGGTGCTAGTGTCACTCCTGCCATAAGCAACAGCCAGCACCACCTACTCTGCCACAGTTTGCACCTCCTGCAGAAACCAAGGAGTAAGAGGAGACCGTAGAGCCATCTCTCTACTTTGCAACAAGGAAATCCTGGTTTACAAGTGTTGGGACCGCACAGAGTGGCCACGGGTGACTAGGGAATCCTTCTCCGAGAAAAAAAGTTGCAGCCCACCGAAGTCCCCATGAGGGGTGGATAATATGGCCACATGGTAGTTTCTGCTTGCAGGTGGGAGAGACAGTGCTTTCCCTTGTTATCACACAGGTTGATGTTATTGCCTTGCTACAGCCCCTGGCTAACAGACTGGCTGCGTGCCTCAGAGCTGGGTTTGGTGTTCAGCCCTGCTCCCCGCCTCTGCCCGGCTCCACTGCAATTCTTGCCCACCTATGGAGCATCATAAGAGTTGTAAGGACCAGAGGAAGACATCACTGCTGCTTTACCAAAGAGCAGGGTAATATTTAGCCATTCCTCAGCTCACAGATACGGGCTGGGAATGCTGCAGTAACATTTCCTGACTTAAAAAGCAGCAAAAAGCTAGTGCTACCCCTAAAAAGTGTCCACCTGCACCACTTGCAGAAAGGGTGTGACATCCTCATTTATTTCATGTTGGAGAGAAGGCAACAGGGAACAAGTATTATTGTGTGCATTTGGAAAATGGTGACACTGGGGGTTTTGATATCTTTCTTTTTTTATTTTAAACTGTGATGCCATGCCACTTCTATGCCAGAAGCTTCAAAAATAGGTCTGGGGGAGTGAGAGGAATAAAAAGGGGTCAAAATCTGGGAAAGGAAAAGAAGAAAAGTTCTCAGAACTCTATTATAAATTGTTACTAATGTTAAACTAAGGGAAAAGTGAAGACCTACTTCTGCAATACCTTTCCTGGGCACAACAGGCCACCTTTGATTTCTAAGATAAATTCCACAATTTTTAGTGTCCTCTGATTTCAAAGCATTTTTTCAAGATGAAAAAACCCATCATCCGCATTTAATTCATGGCAGACAGCAGCTGGCAGACCTGTTCAAGATCACACAGCAAGTGAATTTCAGAAACTGGAAAGAAAATAAACCAGTATGATTTTGAGTATTTTCCCCTGACCACTGGCTCACGCAGCTATTCCCTGGGAGACAGTGACTCCCATTGTCTGTTCAGTGATAAGACAGGCTTTGCATTTAATGGGAGGTGGAAACGGTCTTCTGTCTGCATCCCACTTCAGCCATAGCTTTTAAACCTGCACCTATTCTTTACAGGGCAGCTTCCCCGAGAGTGCCGCACAGTCTGCAGAACATAAAGTAGGATGAGCTCATTGCTTCCTATAAAAACTCTCTGAGAAAGAAGGATGACACTTTATTGCTATAACAAAGGTCATGACACTGCTTTCTTGTATTCACACCATATTTTTAGAAAGCTCACACAGCCCAGATCACAAAAATGACAAATCTCCATGAGAACTTTGAGGCTTCATCTTGTGGGCAGTCTACATTGTTAAGCTACTCTAAGTCACACTAAGATTTCATAGTCTTAATCAACTGTTGATTTTAGTTGATAAGTATAATCATTTCGTCCAAAATCCACAAGCTAGCTATGAAATTAGGATGGCTTATTATTTTGCAACTACAAGCTCTAAGCAGAGAACGGATCCTTGGTGCATGAAGCAGACAACAAAGAAGTGTCCTCTCCCAACATCTCTCAAGAATTGTTCACCACCTTGCAGGATGGGGTGGCGTTCAGTGCAAGCTTGCGTGCTAACCCTACTGTGTTGATGTTCTCATCAAAGAATGCCTGAAGCCCAGACCTCCTCTACCATGGCTGATGCTGCTGAGCCTTCTTTTCCCCTGGACCCTGCCCCAGGAGGCTGATGCCTGCTCTCACCCTTTACTTGTCCAGTCCTGATCTCTCTGTAGGGGAATTGCTCTGCTACACTTCACCAGAAGGAGCCTTCACCAGGTAGAGAGCAAACGAGAAATAGTCTGTGTTCGTGGTTCAAGCAAACCTCCAGAAAACAGTGAAAACTCATAGGGGCCAAGCCACGAAAATGAAACACCTGGCAGCAAGTGGCAGAAGACTGCACCTGTGGTGACCAAACTTTTCTTTGTTCCAGTCAATAGAACAAGTCATTGGAAATTGCTTATTAATTTACACTTGTAGGCATTGTCTGTTGTGCTCAACCCACTTTTGTCCAGTATTTTCCTGTGGCTGACCATTTTGAGGAGCACAGCTCCTCTTCCATTTCGGATACTCAGCCGAGAGGCAATATTCTGACTTGTTCCATCCCAGCTCCCAGCAAAGCAGGAGGACACTACCATATGTCTTCTGTGTCACTCCAGAGATAATCACTTACCAGGTTATGACTGGCAAAGAGCACCATGCACATATCCTCTAGTGCAGCAACACCCACCTGTAGTAAGGAGGGGAAGCGGGCTGTAAGAAAAATGAGAAGGAACTGCCAATGGTGCTCTAGGAGGTGGTATGATAATCAGAAGACAGGCAGGACTGGGATTTGGCAAGAAACAGGCGTCTCTCTCACTTGTCATGATAGGAAAATAATGAGTTATGACACTATCACAAGACTTTAATTCTTTAGTATGTTGGTTTTGAAGGGCGACACTTGGCAGCGTTTGTAGCGACCATTGCACCAGTAACAACCAGCAGCTTATCACTGAGCCTGAATGATCTGTTGTACAGACCTTTTGTCTTTTCTATTGCAAATGTGTTAAATAAACAAAACTTCTGTCATGTTCTGTCTTTCTGTACATGGGTTTTCTGTTTCATACCCTCAGGCAAATACTGATGTAATTAGAAGAAGCAGCAGTAAAATTCAAAGACTTCAGGAACATGGAACTATAACAATGGTACTACATTTGCAGACCTTTTGTGAAATGCATTTGCCTTTTTGATGGGATATAATTTGTTCCTTTTTTTAAATATAGAGATATATATACACACACACCTCTTTCCAAAGCCAACTATATCCCAGGTCAGTATTGTCCTTCTTCAAAGAACAGAACAAAATGCACATTTGAATTCCTCTGCTGAAATCCATGAAAGACAAAATGAAAATGTGTCAGCTTGTACCGGCTGAGTACAAATAAAAGTGACTAACACATTTATCTGGCTTTCTTTCCCAGCCACAGAGAGGTTAATGATTACAGGATCTAATTAAAAAAAAATAAAATCACTTGATTTCAAACTGCATTATTTTCCAAAGTGCATTTAGAGTTTATTTCGAACGGTTCTGTTTCAAAGCATATCTAGGTAGTCTATGACTATGACAATGACAGAGTCTTAAAAAACATCCAACAAAACGACAGTGTCACTGTTTGGACTAGACAATGGTCTTGTTTAAATATTTTTACAGTAGTATGACTTACCAAATCTAGCAAAGAGGATCTCATAATCCATGTGTCACGCTCTATAATTTTGTGCCACTGGCAATGCAATCTAGCATTTTTGAAAACAGAACCCCCTAGGATCAAAAGAAAATCTATTCTCAACTTCTCACACCTCCCAAATCTCTAAGCCAGAGTCCCAAAAACTAGCGCACATGTTCTGGGAAAACAACTTTCTTTTGTCCCCGAAGATGCACTTTACAGTTAAAGCTTCAAGACTGCAAGGGGCGGAAAGTGAGTTAAGTCATGTAAGAGACATGATTTATTTTAGTAAGACAGAGAAAATTTTGAAATGTACATCTTATTCTTTCCCATCAAGCTTACTCCCTGTGCAACAAATGAAGACCAGTGAACGCAGGACAGCAGCTGTAGCGCAGGTACCCTGCTGCTGCAGGGCCCTGTGCTGGGCAGCACGGTTCAGCTCGTCCCAGTTGTCAGGTTAGTCAGGCCTGTCTCAGTTTGGCTGTACTCCATATGTGACAAAGCGCTGAGAATATTCTCTCCCACATTTGGCTTGTTCAGTTAGAGCAAGTCTGCATTTAACTGCTACTTTATTAAGGTTGTACTTAGACAAAATATGAAACTGATAAGCCACTGAGAGCTGCGCTTGTGGCAACAAAATGACCTTTGCATTTTTTAGTAAGCATAACACTCAAAAACAAAACAAAAAATAAAAAGGGAGAGAATAAAACAGCTCTGTAAATATGTTCAGGCTCTTACACCATACTGGAGAATGAAACTAACAAAGAATCGCTAGGTAAAATGAGAACTGTACAGCAATTGTAACACAAACTGTACGGCCTCCTTCTAATCCTTTTACACCATTCATGCAGCAGAAGAGGCGTTGGATAGATGTAGATGGATGTTCAGGCAGTGGAAACCACAAAGCAGACAAAAAAGACCACAGTGTATTGTTCATAGTCAGCCAACAGATTTCCTTTTCCATCACACTTCTGTAGGTGTAACTGAATGCTTCAGAGAGCATCACCACTGCAGCACATGAATAATCAGCCACACCAGCCAAGACTGCACTGAATGAACGTTATCTACAATGGCAGGAGGCATCAAGGAATGCAAAAGAAAGGATTCTGCTGGGAAAATGTTGGAAAAGAAAACATCAGCAATTTGAACTTTCCT
This sequence comes from Himantopus leucocephalus, assembly GCA_003993805.1. Lineage (NCBI taxonomy): Eukaryota > Metazoa > Chordata > Aves > Charadriiformes > Recurvirostridae > Himantopus > Himantopus leucocephalus. The sequence goes on along the minus strand of RSEF01000031.1, from coordinate 42,008,231 downwards.
GATCACTGAATTACCAAATCCCCAAAATATCTCAGAGAATAATAAATTATTCCAATTGTAGTATTTTCTCTGTTTTGGAGAGCTTTTTGGTTATTAAAAAAAAAAAGTGTAACTCAATTAGAATAATTAGAATGCTGTAACTCAGACTGGAATGCTTTTTCTTCACTTTGATGTTAGGGTTTTAAAACTTGCAGCATGCTTGTTCTGAGTAAAGCAAAGTATTGTGTGAGCTTCACCAGTTGCAATACCGAAGGCTCACCCTCTGTATGTCTCTACAGTTTCCTTTCCAAAGGGCTGTGTCGAAACAGAAGTCCTGCAGCCAGGAAGCCCTCATACCTAGCCCTGGACGTGACACAGACTCACTTGGGTGATTTGTGTAGGCTCAAAGATATTAAGTGCGTCCTGTGAGATGCAGAGATGTGGCCCTGGCATGGATTTCTGCTGAGGTGTCTCTTCTGGAAGACCATTTATCTTTGCTGCCACTGTGATGAGGAAATAGTGATGTGGAGGAGTTGGATGTTGCAATACTGTGCTTGCACTGCTGACGTACCAGATGGCAAAACAACTGGTAGCACTGGGATGGATGATGTTGCTAGCTTGTCCTCTCTGCATATAAAGGCAAAGAGAACAAAAACCAGCTGTAAAGACTGCACTATTTAAAGAGGCAGTACACATCCTGGAGCGGCCAGGTACAACTGACCCACCTTGGGCTCAAATAAGCAAACACAATTTGTTGCTGTTATGTATGAAAAGCTTTTTTAGCAGATCAACAAAACCCAAGGTTGGTTTACAGGGCAATTTACATAAGTGTGTACTGATGCACTAATGATTTTTGGGGACACTGAACAGTAATTCCCATCTTCCTCTCCTCAATGCGTTCCTCCCACAGCTCCCCAACAGTAACAAATACTCACTGGGCTCATGTTCCTTTCATCCCCTTGATAACTGCGTTACTCAAAGATAGCAGGCCAGCAGTGAAGTCTGAAGCTGCTTTCCTCTTATTTAGAGGAGAAGAAATTTTTTAGTATTTAGAAAGTGAAGTACAAGATTTCAGCAGAGCACACAAGTTTGGGGCTTACGTAGTAACAGACAACTTTTGGGCTTACATTACCTTTGCCAGCGAATGGCCTCCCAGTTACTGAAGTTTCAGTACCTTTGCTGATAAATGGCAGTCCAGTTATTGAATATTAATAATTATAGTATTAAATACATCTATTTATGTGAGAACAACTCAGCAAACAGAGTATGGAGATGTCAGTGGAGGATGTCAAAGGCTCTGGATGTTTTCTTCTACTAAACTACTGAATGTAGGGATGACATTGCCCTCTCGTGGGTAATCGCTGAAATGGAAAATGGCAAGCTCCAGTCCTACTGCTGGCATGGTTTATTAGTCCTGCAAGTCTCATTACAGCAGGTGCTTAAACCTCTGGACATTTTCATTCCATGTGCTCAGGTCATTCCGAGTTGAGAACCCGTGGCATGCTTCAGGACCGGGGCTTAGTCTTGGTTAGAAAACTCAGTGTGTTGGCTAGGACTACCCCTCTGAGGATGTGGCCCAGAAGTATCCCTGTAAATGCCAGATATTTCAGCTCAGAATTCTCTTTACTGGAAGAACACAGGGAAAAGCACCACTTTTTAGTGTTTTAGCCTAGAACCTAAGACACAGAGCTAGGCCACTGGGAGTCAAATCTGGCTAGGACTGCCTTGCTTTAAAAACGCCCCTTTTCTGTTTGGCACCAAGTGTTTAACCTAAGTAGTTCAGGTCGTGTCTCCTAAAAGAGGAGTTCATACAGCACAGAGTGGAGGGATGGAGGCGAGACGGGATTCCTGTGTTTTCTTAATCCAGAAATGTTTCTGAAGTCCACATTGCTGCAATGATAAAAATGCCATAATCGCTAATCTCAGAATATCTTTATGAAGGAGCCACCTTGTTTATACAGGTGGGTCACTGGCAATGCTGCACACAGGATTGTTGCAGTAAGCCTGGCTGCTGTGATATTACTCATTAATAAACATTCTCTTCTCAACACCAGAAGAATATCCCCAGCTCCTGTCATCTGTTCTGAAGAAGTTTTTAACAACCACAGCAAACCTACCTAAGAATACATTAAACTAGCAATGTTCTGGTTTTAAAATGAATTGTGTATCTCCCATTCTCCCCATATATATATATACATATATAAAAATGTTGGTAGGAGCTGCAGCAACTAAGTAAAACCTTAATCTATCAAAGTCCTTGTTCAAACTGTCTCAATTTCAATTTATTTGGGATGAAGGACAAATACTGAGAGAACAAGCAATATCTTGCTCAGAGAACAAACAGTGCTTTGAAGATTCAGCTGACTGTTGGAAAGGTGAGATGGGAGATAAGAGGACTACCTAAGAGATCAATGCACACAAAAAGAAACCACATTCAGGCAGCTTGTCTTTCAGGATAATACAATAGAGGAGACTGCAAGCACTTTCAAAACTTTTCAACGGCTACCTTTATGGTGTTGGATATCGCATGTATAAGGTGTTTAAAGAGAGAAAAATGGTAGCAATAGTGCATCTCTCGATGAAACCAGTTGGGTTAAAGTTATGAGCATAAGGAACTGTTTCAGGTCCACTTTTATGCAACTGCCACAGCTTAGCACAGGGAATGATGTCACGCTGAGGTAAGCAAAGCAGTGCCTCAGTTTGATCTGGTGCTAACTCTGGGACTGAACGACAGGGAGTCCAGCACCTATGTCTCCTGCACATCCTCTGCACTGTCGCAGCACGGCACTGCAGAGCAGATGAACCATGTGGTACCGCAGCTGCCAAGCCAGAGCTGGCCTGTGAGCCCTGTAGCAGCCCTCAGTGTCTTTTCTGGGCAGCAGGAGTCCCCAGTGTCCATCCACAACACTATAAATGGCCAGAAAAATCTCCTCTATGAACTTACCTGGTGCTGCAATGGCCTCGTGGCTCCTTTCTGCCACATCTGCTGGTGACAGAACAACTTTCCGAAGGTAGCACCTGGCCTCCTGGCTGTCGTGTGTGTTTCACCAAGTATCTGGTATCTGTTCTGGTCTGCAAACCTGAGAATGTCCTGTTGTCTGAGTGGGAAGATGGTGGAGGTGTCCCAGTGTAACCGCATCCCTCCTGGACCCTCATGTAACATGCAGCCTTCAGCTTCTTCTGCTCCAGTCCCTGCTTGTCCTGATACTGCCAGTGTATCCTAACTCAGAATTATATGGCGGCAAGACAAAAATTCCATTTTTCCCACTCCAGATCAACCCATTCCTTTCAAATGTCTCCCTAAATTCCTCACCCTGACCTGCCAGTCTTCCCCTATCTTCTCATCCCAGCCTAAGCCCTCTGTCCTCAAGCCAGATGCCTGCTGGTCAACCCCTCCTCCTCTCCTGGCCCATGTACTGCTTCTGCCTCTCTCACACAAACCCGGCTCCTGCTTTCACAGAGGTTAAAAACCACAGGTGCAAGTTGCTTTTACCGAAAATATGTCTGGGCCAAACTCTGAGAGTATGAAAAAATGTGTCCTGGAAAAATGGTTGCAGTAGCCATAGTAGAAACATATTTCAGTATGTCATTAAGATAGGCAGCCTATATCCCTTTCTCTTTAAAATGGGCTTAGAAGGTACCTGCAGTGACTCTGCAACCTTCCGGTGTCCCACGTTATGTCTGGTGTCACGAGCATGCTGGGACTTCATCATTTTTCTTGGAGTAAAGACTTTTTTCATATACTAGAACTATGTAATTTTTCTTGGAATAAATATTCTCTTTCTCTCCTTTCTCTTTTTTTTAGGATCTACATACATTTGGTGCTGTGGGTGAGTATGTAATTAACATATCTTGCTACCATGGTGTTTTTCATTCGTACGTCTCTGAAGAGAAAAACACAGATGGATCAAGGCACAAACTCATTTAGCTATTACAGCTACAGGCCTTTTGGCTATATTTTGTTTCATACTCACAGCAGAAGGTGGTGCTTTCCAAATATTTCAGACCAAGAGAGTGTAACTTTTCACTCCCTTACGGTCAACTTTTCTTATTGAAAACATTATATAGGTGGTATGGTTTTGTGAATCACCTGTAGATTATTTACTGTAATTGGGCAGTGAGTCCACAGCCATAGTTTGGTAACCACAGCCTTAGGAATCAAATTACACCACAATTTGTGTTCAGGTCCTGGCACTGTCACAAATTTCACAGGCAACATTTCCAGACACTTCCATTATGTCTTATTTTCCCCATTAGTAAAATGAATACAGATTGTATCAGCTGCTTCCCAGGGCAGATGGGATGACTGGTGTTTTGATAATGGTGAAATCTGGGTGGATGTGACCAGACAGGCACAAAGTGTCATTATTATACTCTACCAACAAATAAACCCTTCAGTTTAGAGTTAGACTTCAGTAGACTTGGAAAGTGGATTAAGAAATTAAAAAAGTAGCAAAGGACTAAATGGCAAAGAATGTTCATCATCTTTTGTTAAATTAGGTGTTTGAGAAAAAATTACTTGGTTTAACAGTCACAGAAAACAGGCAGATTCATCTGCAAGAGCAGAAAGTCAAAACAAACCAACAGCCATGCAGAAGAAAATAATTCTGCCTTTAGCCACTGCCTTGCCTTCCCTGGAGCTGGGTAATGGCATAATTTGTCACCATGTTTTAAGAAACAGAATGCTTCAGGTACTAAATAATTTTCATTTTCCTTTTGTTTGGGATAACTTTTAAGCCATCATTTCCCTGGCTAATTTACAGCTTTGCAGCTTCTAGTATTTGGAAGGAAAGGCTTTTCTACAAGACTAAATTAAAAAAGGATGGCTGCATTGTTTCTCATAACAGAACTTCTTCCTAGCGGACGAATCATGTTGTTTAACTGAAGGCTAGGAAATGAACCTTAAAAATCAGGCCTGGAATCTATTTTTCTTGTGCTTACTAGTTTCTGTTTGTGAATCTGCTTGTTGGTTTCATCGTAAGAACAAGGCTTTTCTAGTCATTTTTGCAGTTATGAGTCCTAAGAGAAAAAACATTCTGCTTTTCATCATTGCTAGTTCCATCATTTTGCTTTTGTTGTTGTTAGAGCAGCCCAGCTGAAGACTTCCATGTAGTGCAAGAGTACCGCTGGTCCGCATTTGCAATATTCAGTGACAAGAATCATTATTTCTGAGCATGCTGAATAAAATGCTTAGACTTGTACTTTACATGGAGAATAATAGTTACCTTGGTACATAGTGGGAGCTACTTTACATTGTATTTTCCTCTAAAATTATGACTAATGTTTATGTAAATTCTGGAGATGTTCTCAACCGGTAACTGGGAGTAAACTGAGAAAACAGTGTCCCTAGAGATCAGTGTCAGGGTTTTGGTGAGATCAGTGCCAGGAGAGAAAGATAAATGTCATTGCTGTCCTGAAAATCATCCTTGAATTATTCAAATCCCACTTAAATCCTCTTTTCTGAATCAAATTTAATTTAAATGGGCAATAGACCCTGCTCTAGCATAGGGGACAATTTCTCTTCAAGAATCTGTCTGGTCTTGTATGGACATTTTTGCATTCCAGGGATGGTTTATGAATGTGGTTTAGTTTTTCTCTGGGGACTCACCAGCCTGAGACAGAGTGGTGACGAGCTAACTTCCTGAGCACGGTCAGCAGTTCCAGACATGCCTGTAACTAATATAACGTGTTGTCTCACTCTCTAAATTATAAAGAAAAGAGGGGAGGGAATAAAAAAGATTAAGCTTTAAATTCATTTTTAAAAGAAGTACTGTTTTACAGTGGCTTTTGTTTTACACGCAGCAACAGATTGCCTGCTATGATAAACCAGAAGGCTGAGAAACCACTTGAAGTATTCTCACTGGGATCAGACAGTTAGCTTGTAGGGCACCAGGTGAGTGAAATTACATAAGTATTTATCATCCAGAAACAGAAATGAAAGACTGACAAGCAATTTTCTTGCAGCAATTTGGCATCAGATTTAGGAGAATCAGAGAAATTTGGATCTTCATGCAACCTTTCGTGGAATAAAGTGAAAGATTTATTTAAAAAAATGGTATTTCATCCTGGGCAATCACTCATGGGAGAAAAAGGTTTTGTGTTTCAAGGCTGTAAAAATCTAGTGGCATAGTTTTTGTGCCTTTTTAAAATCTCAGAAGGCCATAATAAGGTGCAAGCTTTGTGAGTCCATGTTCTCTTTTCAATAAAATAGATTCTTAAGTAACAGTTTAATATTTCAAGGCAAGCTCGAAGATAGAGGGATCCTTAGTGTGATGTGTATCAGGAGTAAAACCAGTAAGAGTGGTGCTTTGCTGATAAAATATGGAGTCATGAATGCACCACTAAACTGACTTGAGAGAGATGATCAATTTTTTAAATTTATTCTTTGTTATCTACTGTCCCATCCTGGGTAACTGATATGAACTGGAAATGCTTTCCTGTCTGATAAAGAGGTCTCTTCGTTTTCTTGGAGTTCTTAGCTATCCATGGTCAATCACCAGTTATTTCATGTTTATTTTCAAGGTCCTATAACAGCAATTTAAGTCTTAAAGAAATTTTCTGAGTATTGCAAAAGTAAAATCTTCTTGCATTAATACACTGTTGGATAGCTTATTTTTTGTGTGTTTTAAGATCAGCTGTTTCTGGGGAGACCACTTGATGCTGAGTGATGTAAGTAACAGTTCTGCATATTTAAATCATATGTACATACACAGACCTTAAATTTTAAACTTCATTTTCCTTCTTAACTTCCAGACTGTAGCTCACTGGTATAACTTTACACATTCATTTTTTTAAAAGACCCCATTTTATTTATTACATGTATTGTAAATTACACCTAATACGAACAAAACAAGACTGCTAGAAGATTTTCTGTTACTAATGCATGAAAATTTAGGAGCTAGTGTATTTCAGTACAAATGGTAAATAGAAGAGAGATAAATGTGGATGACAAAAGCTGGAGAAACGCATGGAAAATTAAAGGTTATACTCTGAAAACCAGCAGGTGACTACTGCTCCAGGGCTAACCCCCGCATTAACTGAACCTGTGTTTAGTGAAGTGTGATACTGGTAAGATTAAAATAGCTTTTCTCATGAGTCCTCAGGAACTTTGAATCTCCTCCTTTGGTAAAACATTTAAGGATTTGGAGAGAAATCGGTACATCTCAAGCCAGCGGAACAGATAGAGTTTCCCAACACAAGCGCAGCACAGGACAGGGAGAGGGGGATGTAACAAATACAGTTTCCAGCCTTTTTCCTCCTCCACCTTGCCTAGCAAAGGACCAAGCCTCTCTCTTCATTACCTTGTGTGGGTATTCAGGTTTGGATTCTGCCACCGGATCTCGGCTTTGCTATTCCATACAGAAAGCACAGGCAATACAGAGGGGTAGAAGTGGTCCCTCCTCTCTCCCCCTCCTCACCCCCTGCAGTTTTTTTGAGCTACCCTTGGCCTTGGGTCTACAGCAACAGATACCAGCCTGAAGACAACCAGCCAGGTGAATAGCAACTCCAGGCTAATATAGGTTCCCCCTTTTCTCTCTCCCTCCTAGCCAGGAGCAGCTGCAGCTGGCTGTGTCTCTTGCTAGCTTGCCTAACCCTCAAACACCCACTCACTTGCTATTTTAAGGAGAAGAGACCCTCCCACATCCCACTTCAATAATCACCCTGGCTCTATCCGGCATGTTAATTACACCGCCCTTCTGAAAGCCACAAGAATGCTTCTGGAATCTCTGCACCAATGGATTATCCACATCCTAAATGAAGTTGGGGTGCGGCAACAAATTATTTGTCAACAAGTACAGTTTGTCAACAAATACAGCTGGGAATATACCGTGGCACATCCAGACTGCACTTGATGGTCCCATCAAGTTCTCTCCTTCTATATAATATTAATATAACACTTCTAACATAGCGTCTAGTGTCCTCAGATTTTGTATTGCATGTTGTGTTTTGGTATCTGACCATTAGATATGAATGTTCTAGGATGAGATTGAAAATAAATACCTCAAACTAATACTCTTCCTTCAAAGGACAAGTGTGTCAATGCTTTTTAAAACAAATCTGGTAAGCAGTTTTATAAACTGTGGTTTCATTTGTGAGCAAGGAGCATTCTGCCTGGATTCACAGAGTCGAGTTTAGCCGGTCAGAAATTCCCAGGCTTGAAGTACAACAGAACATAAATTGCTAAGAAGTGGTCTGAGCTTGTGCATTGCTACATAAAATACCTGTCACCGTGTAAACATGCAGTCTGCTTTGCAGATCCAGATGAGGCAGAAGGTTATTGCTACAGCTATAGGAGAGAAGGCTGAGAGACAGAGGTTCAGCCCTCTGTCGACACGAACTCTGACTTAACACAACAGTACTAGGGTTTATATGCATTAACAGCAAATACCAACTGTTCTGCGAAGGGTCTTGATACGGCAGGGCAGCATCGGTATAGAAGGGAACTGTGTTACAGCAGATGTACCCATTTCTTCCTGGTAATTCAGAAGCTGCAGCCATGCAACCTCCACATGCCTCTGTCCATCTTTTCCATCTCGCACTTGTGATGCTGCTGTGTCCTTGACCCAGTTTTAAGCATGGCAAGGCCTGCTTCCGCATACCTGCCAGAACGTTGCTTGGTTTTGGACATTTGCTAGAAGATTCAGACAAAGCTGGTGCTTACTCCCTCATCTTGAGCAGAAAGCCAAAGGATTGAAGCATTGTCATTTACCACCATCCAAGGTTTGGGGTTTTTTTGGCCAATCTTGTTCATTTTCAAAGAAAGTCCTGCTATCTTGAATGTAGGATGACTCAAATGCAGTAGAATTTTATTGTCACAGCCCCATACCTGTTTCAGCCCAGAGTCCCAACAACTTTCTCTGTAAGCTTCCAACATGGCAGTTACAGCTACTCCTACACCATGCCGTTCAGTTCTGTCTTTCTTCTTTCTGCATGTGGGATACTTCTGCCTTGGTGTCTGCACATGATCTCTCCTGCTGCACCATGCAGAGTAACATCCTCCGTATACTCAAATTCTTGTGTGACCTTAAACGTATGGTTGTTTAAATTTCAAAACAGATACCATTTAGAAAGGAACAGTCTATTCTCTTGGAGTGTGACAATGCGTCAACTTCAAATCTAAATTGAGATACTGTTAACATGAATATTATGCTGGTGATAGGTGTTAGTTAAGGGTACTAGTAAAAGCAGCTCTCTTCATAACCACAGACTAGCTGCAGTGCTGAATAAGGAACAAAGGAACAGGGCATGTGTGTTTCAGTGTTGATAAGCAAGTCAGGACTGGGACACCAGGCTACAATCATGGTCTCAATACATTCTCATTGCCTGCCCTTCAGTCTTTGCTCTCTTCACCACATAGGGATCCCTGTGACAGTAACTTTAGGAAGTTGTAGAAAGAAGATACTTAGACTTAGATGGTGGAATTTTGCTTTGGCAATGCCAACAAGATACAGCTGCATGCCTCCAAAGTATGTAGACCATACTGGGTGACAAAATATGTATGCATTGGCATTGCATCACCTTACCTGGAGCTCCAGAGCACCCTTCAAACACCTCAATCTTCAGAGATGCATTAATTGTGTTACTATATGTTTTACCAGGAGAAACTAGGAGCAGAGAGACTGAGTGACTTGCACAATGAAATAGAAATTAGGAACCCGAAGGGACTATTTGAGGCTCAGAATATTGTTTTTAATCTCAGAGTACGAGATAAACATAACCAGTAGATGGCTGCATATATGAAGCATGACTAAAAATATTGTCTTCTATGTTTAAGCAGGCAGGCTATCTGTTAATGAGAACTTGGGTCTCAGACAGTCCTGCTAGAAACCTGGGTGCATTTCAAAGCCAAACTGTAACTACCAGCAAAGCACAGAATCACACTAAACAGCCTTGTTTCGGAAAAAAGCTCCACTTAGGTTTAGCTACTGACTATGCAAAACAGTTGTTTATCTTTCCACGGATCTATTACTTTATCAACATCTTCGAAGTCTAGGCACAGTTACTGGATCAGCATAGTAGAAACATTTCCAGGCCAGTAATGTATCTATTCACCACCTGCCTCCACAGTTTTGTTTATCAATTTGAATCGTCAGGGCTTACAGCTCAGTTCCTAGTCAGACAGGGCTCTGAGAACGCTCCTGTGCTAAATTATTTTAATTTGTATTTAAATTATTTCTTTGGGACTGTACCACTGCACTTATGTTCAGTTTTTTGGATAGAAACAGCACTTTCCATAGCAACTTCTTCTGTTGACACGGACAGCATTACTTAACATTGTAGAGTCACGAATTATATTGAACTTGATCTAGGGAAATTTAAATGAAATTGAGGAAGTAGCAGGCTTAAATCCACCCCTGTTCAGCTTGGCTCATCTGTATGTCCATCTTCATAGAAGCTGACAGAAGAAAATTTAGGGTTGTCCATTTATTAATATTGCCTACATAGAGAACACGTAACAGCTAGAGCTGACTCTTATCAGTGTCTAGTCTTAACAAACAACTCAGCTGTACAAAAAGCCAAATCAGGTTGCGCACAGGGTGGAAATGGTATGAAAAGCAAAAAGCTGTCATGTTTGTATCAACTGTTACTTGTTTTCTGAAGAACGCCTGTTTGTGTCTACTCTGCAAAAAGAGCTACTGATATTTCATTTTGTATGTACTCTCAGTTGAGATGCAAAGTGAAAGATTACGTTTATATTAAAAATGCATATTCAAGAAATCATTACAGCATTTGAAGAAATTTCCAAGTACACATTTTAGATCTTTATTCTTCAGCCCAAATCTCAAAATTATACAGCTTAGGTGTGACAAAAACTTTGTTAATTTCCATTTTTCTATTGCCAGAGAAAAGGTAGGAGTTTTGATAACTGTAACTATTTTCTGCGTAGGTATTTATCATGGTCCCACCACATTCTGGCATAAGACTTGCAGTTTTCTTCCCAGAGCTCCCAAAGGAATCTTCTAGGTAACAGACCCGAAGGCTAAAATGTGAGCCTGAAAACTCCTTTCATTGCAAGTCATCCAAAAAATTACAGTAATATGAAAAAGGAAACACAGATTTAAAAAATTACATTTACACACATATATTTTAATATGTTCTTTGGACACCACCTCTTTAAGGGATATTATGTTAACTTTGTGTGAGGCAGCCTCACAGAAGCTAGAAGGAAGAGGACAGAAAACTTTCTACTGGCTTTGTCTTTGGTACTATTAATAAGTTCTGAGCCTTACTGAACTATGCAGAATGTATATGTAACCAAGTTGTTCTATACTGTTTAATGTATGTTATATAACTGTGCTCAGTAGTAAAGCAGCCACAATTTACATTCTACACAAGTGATGAACTGGAAATATGACATTGCCTTAGCACCCAATATATCTGACTTGACATACATCAAAGACCTTCACTTCTGATTCCAAAATCTAATTCTAGGCGAATGAGAAGAGGTTCTTGGTGGACAGAGGTATGCAGCATTTCAGAAATCATTTGCATGAAAAACTGGCCTGAAAAAGGAATTCTCTCTATTAGGCAAAAACTGGCATGCAGATCACAGAGGTAAATGTGGCAGCCTGAGGTGAAGCATCATCACTTGGAATGAAACAAACTCAACCCTTTACTTTGTCAAAACATGTGAACCTTGTCTTGAATAAAACCTAAAAGGAAAATGCAACTTTCTGTCAAATTAATGTAAGATTACTGCACCCTTTGTAATGTAATGGTTTCTTTGTCTTTTTTTTTTCCTGAGTCCATAGAATCATAGAACCATGGAATGATTTGGGTTGGAAGGGACCTTAAAGATCATGTAGTTCCACCCCCCTGCTGTGGGCAGGGACACCTCCCAGTAGACCAGGTTACTTAAAGGCCCATCCAACCTGGCCTTGAACACTTCCAGGGATGGGG
>RSEF01000031.1:41976401-41996341 GCA_003993805.1 Himantopus leucocephalus | reverse complement strand
CCAGCCCTCTGATCATCTTCCTGGCCCTCCTCTGGACTCATTCAGGCTACTCAAGCTTTTAGTGGCTAGATCCAATGGCAGACTATTACTATTGCATTAGAAGCTAAATGATATCTGGTTTTAGCACAATTGAGAATGACCTGAAATTCTGTAACTAGATCAATGAATGGCTTTTTACTCTGTAATGCACAGAAAAGATGACCTTGGCATTTTCTACTCCATTCACTATTACTATTTCATCCACAGATGGATAATGAGAAGTTGTTAGAACTTACGTGATCTATAGTCACATGCAAGCTTAACTTTTATTTGGTGATCATGAAGAAAGGACTGAAATATGATCTTCAGGTATGCACGTGTGATACTAGTTTAAACTCAATATAGATATAGACCAACTCAGCAGTTCTGCCTGGTTTGTGTTCTTCCAGAAGCCAATTAGCAGCAGTAGTAGGGCAAGAGAGGTTCAAGCGATAGTAGACAGCGTGACAATTTTTTAAAGTTAGTTTTGGTTCAGAGCACTTTTCTGCAAACCACGTAAGCACATGCTTATATTCAGTGGTCACTGCAGCAAGATGAAAACAAACTTAAGTTGGCCCCAAATCCCTTCATTTTAACTATTTCATTTTCCCTGTTTTGAGGGTCTCCATAACTGCATAGGCAACTGTCCACAGACAACATAATTTTGTATCTATTTTTTAATTGTGTCAGCTGTTGATTTTTGTATTTCAACCAATACTATTTACAATAATGACACTACAAGAGAAAAGCGAGACAGAAATGTGATTTTTTTTTGGTACAGCACAGATGAACTTGCTAATTAGAAGGCACACATACATAAATTATACCTCAGAGAAAGCAAAGAGTTTGACCTCTGCAATAGAAAAATATTCCTGCAGTAAAGATTATTCAGTAGGGAGATAGCTTTGGTGATTAAGGCCGAAAGACTTGTTGTGACACTAACTCTTAAAGAATGAATCCATGTCTATAATGCCAACAGAGAGAAGGTGCTTGAGGGTTTGTATTTTAGACACCAATAATTATCCTTGAAATTTTTGCATCTTGGGCATATAGCACTATTCTACCTTTTAAAATACATAACACCAGTAAGTAATCTTGCCTTTAAAAGTTCTACTTGTAAAAGCATTTTGTTTATTTGACAATATTGGATGGGAATAGAACTATTGAAGTTTGACAACAGCAGCTTCCCATGAAGAAGAAGGAATGCCTAGTGCGTAGCTGTACATGATGGAGAGTTACAGAAACAAAAGATTAACAATGAGAAAGATATTGGTTGCATTTGCAATAATAATGTTTATTTCATGTCTGAATCTGCCACTGTGCTTTGCCTCTTCCCAAATGACACATTCAGTGGTCACAGGAGAGCCTGCAGCATTCATTTGCAGCTAGTCATCCTCCTTAACAGTCACAGTATGTCACAGGATCAATTCACAAAGTATCAACTTATAACCCTTGCCATTTTTCTTAGCAAAATAAATCTCCATAAATTCTAAAAAAGAAAATCAACAAAAGGTTCTTAAGCAATCTTAACATACATTGCTCCATAAATAGTTTACTAATAATGGGCAATATCTTGTCCAATGGAGTAAGGAAGGATGCTCCTCCTCTTAACCTCTTAAGTTGGTTTTTAGTTGACTCCTTTATGAGTGTGCTGCATCTAGCAATATCACTATGCTACTGTCTATGGTTATATTTTAAAAAATGCATTTTTCCTCCTCATTCAGAAAAGTACCAGCATTCTCTAACACTTAAGATAACTGTGACTAAAGGTGGAGGGTAGAAAGTTGCTAGTGAATTGAAGGTATTTGAGAAAGTTAAAGGGACAATTCTGTAAATTCAAATATTAGTACGCTGGTAAGTTTCATTCCCAATGGACACACATTCAAAGTAATAACAAGCCTTATGGTTGTCCCACTGAGATCTGCTCCTCAAATTTCACAAGGTGCTGCTAATAAGCAAATACTTTCCACTACCCTGTTCTTCATCTATGTCAAACGTACATTATTTTAGCACTGACAAAGAAAACAAATTTTCTGAGCTTCCAAACACTAATGTGCAAAACCAGCAGCCCTTGATTGAAATCAAACCAGATATTTTGTATAGTATATACTATATATCTTTGCTTCACCATCATGAATTTCCTAGCTGAATTCTAATTTGAATCTGTTTTACTGATGCAGTGTGTCAATTATTCAAAGGACCTAACTGCATCTCAGTCTTAAAATACTGAGTTCTTCCATATACATACATATAGACAAACAATGAACCAAGCAATCTTGGCCTAAGTGATGTCTCCTGTCTGGTAAGAGGTCACAGTGTATGCTTTCGCTATATAATTTATTCCACGTTCAGGCAACATTATTTGTAAAAACTTTTGGAAGAACTTTCATTTTTCTTTTCTCATCTTATGTTTGAAATACATTTGCCATTTGCTGGTCCCAGAACAGTAGGCAGTGCCTACATACCACTTGCACAGAAAATTCACTAGGGAACTTAGTATTCATTAGAAAAGAACCTGAGCATTATTTATATGGTTACATAGTGAAAATTCAAAAATTAGAAATTGTCTGCAGTACCCCCAGATGTCATTTTAAGAACAGCTATAAGACGCACTGACTCACACCTCCGCTGAACACTTCCTAGATCTAATATTTTTTCACTTCAAATTTATTTCTCTGGAGTACTTGCTTTTTGACATACTGTATGTGACTTCTTTTACATATATTCCCTCCCCCCCACACAGTCTTTTTTTCCTCCATTACAAGAAAATGACACAGTTGTGTTATTAAATGATAAAATTATCCACACACACTCATTTCAGGCCTTCCTTGCTGAGTTTTATCATGGTCAGGCAAAGGCTCCTCAACAAACAAGTGAGACAGGTGTGAATGGGGTCCGTAAGCCAATGGCTTCGTAAGGGACACAGCAATCAACAAAACAAGGCTGAAGTGGAATCCCTTCGAGCACAGGCATGCAAAGAAGTGCCTGCAGAGTAACCATGATTCCAGCATGAATCAGCACACTTCCTGAGGCCTGAAGAACAGCCAGGCCCCAAGGGTTGTGATCAGCAGCACACAGTCCAGTCAGAGGCAAGTCATCATCTTTGGGAAAACACCATTAACATTAGAACCAAGAGGAAGGCTGAACAGAACACGAGAACTGAAAAATTAATGTGTATCAGTTTTAACTGTGTCTTTATTGATATCTGTATCTTTATTTGTGACTTGTAATAATTGGGTAATCTGGACTTGAACTGTTTGTAACATTAAGTGCTAGTAACTGGACTAATAATAATCCTCTTAAAGTCTTTACATTCTAATCAACGAACTCTTGTCTGCCATTGGAAGTGTTTCTTTAGCTCACCAATTGTATGGATGTTTGGCCTGGGACTCCAATCATGAATACTGGCTATCAAATCTGAATGCAACACTGGTGGAGAGTGGAGAATACAGGCAAACCAGGCTGTACTTTAGATGCAACGTGAGCACTCATTGTATAGAGCTGGTATCATTTCTGATGTTTGCTTCTACTCGCTTTGGCAAAAGGAGGAGATGGGAAATGCTTGCTTCTCAGACCTGACATTAACTCCGGAGATAACAGCTTACAGTACCAAGTTTAAAAATCCAGGGGTAAGGAAAACTCAACAGAACTTAAGTAAATCCCACACAAAGTAAAATAAAAACACAGAAAAGTATTTCTTCAGTACTGACAAACAAACGTGTACCACTTAAAAATCATGACATTTTCTGATCAGCTTGTTAAAATACATAAGGAAGACACATTAGACCTATACTTCATAAACAGTTATTTATTAAAGCAAACAATTTCCTTTTCTTAATAAAATATGTGCTAATCATCAGAAAAAAGTCATTAAAAATGGGTTTGTGCATAAATATGATTTTTACTGTACAGATTTTGCAGGGTAATTGCTTGCATAGATTTCACAGTGCTCCTTTTATTACTCTCTAAACCAGCCTATCCCCCTTAAGTTCTTCAGTATTATGAGGAATGCTTTGGTTCATACTGAATATAGTAGATAGAACAATACAAATAAAACAATAATTGCATTTTATGACTTACTAGAATATCTAATGTTCAAGTTGAAAACAAATTTGGTTTACAAGCAAAGACAAATAAGCCTTACCCTTCTTGTTCTGAACAAGGCAACAATCTTTTCAGACCTCTGCAAAGTTTTCCATGCCTTGTCTTGCTTTCATCTGCCAACTTATTAGCTAGAAAAATTCTGAAAGATATCTGCACCCTCAAGCCAGTTCCGAAAACAGGATAGCCCTTTGTCTCTGATCTGTTTTCTTCCCTTGTCAGTAATGACTTCTCCAGTTTGTTTCACAATCACCAGTTTGGGAATTGCTGTTATGTTGTATTTCTTCTTCAGATCACTGAGGGGAAAAAATTAAAAATAAAACACACCATTAGGGAGCATTTTAAGAAAACTCCTAGTCTCTCATGAAGGCTACTCTCGTCAGGATGCATGTGAGAGCAGAAGTGACGAGTGCCAGGGCATTCGCAGACCTTGAGGCAGAGCACTGGGTAGTATTAGGGAGATGAACAAGGCTGCAGCTGGGAGTTTACATAGTGAAACTTGGCTCAGGGAGCTCAGAGAGTTGCAAAACCTTTCTTGTAACCGCTCTTCACTGCTGCCTGTAGCCTCCACAGGGGCAGAGGCTGACTCTCAGAGACTATAAAGAGGTCCATGGAAGGAAAGTGTGACACAGCCTTCCACCTCACTTTTACTAGCCAGAAACAGATGTCTTCTGGTACCTTTTTACTGGATAGGAGAAAGATCTCGCTTAAATTAGCAGTATACATTTATTCCCCTACAAAGATGTTCAAATGTGCCAATCCCATAGAGCTACTTCCTCTAATCTCCATTAAAGCATGATGCATAATCCTTCAGCGTAAATGGAAGAAATTGCAGAAATGTCTTCAACTCCCTCAGTGAAACAGGCCTTCTACATACAGAAATGTAGGCAATCGAAAGATTTGGAACAAGGGCCACCCATCTAAGTTGTCCAAGAATAAAATTTTAACAGCTCCTCCGTCCATCACACAGGCAATAGTGACCATTTCTCTATGTCAGGAGATAGACAAATCCAGATCGATTACAAATAACTCGGTCTTAAATAGCATACTGCTTTGTAACAAAACATAGTTAAAATACAGATAAAAATTTAAAGAGCCATAGAAACAGTCATGTTCCATGAACAAAACGACGATCTATTCAAACAATTGATGAGTAGGTAACTTAGGAAAAATTAGTAAGAAAAGACTTCTGGAGGATGGAAATTTAATGGGATCAAACTCAAGATACACGGAAAATTAAAAAATTGATTATTAATAGTGGAAATAAAAATAACATTTGGGAGGGAAAAACCTAGAAGAAACAACACATCCAAGGAGAAACAAAAATACTTGCTGACACTGGCACACAATAAATAACAAGGGGTGACTACTAATTACACACCACAGACACAGAAGTGCATAAATAGCAGGCAATCAGCCACATGAAGTAGTAAAATAGAATTCACTGTTTACATAGATGAGTTGGAAGAGACACAAACAAAAGGAATATGCAAAAACAGGAAATAGAATCAAAGAATACCGCATAGTAAGCCACTTCAGTTGGGCATGACACTGGCATCAGAAATGGCAAGATGGAAAACATTTCCAAGGGAAACAGTTTAATAGCTATGACACAGTTTATTTGTTACAGGACAAAATAAAGAAGAGGAAAAGAGCAAGGCACATGGATCTATCTTTATCGAAAAACAGTATCTTCTACACAAGAAATTCACCTCATTTGGGAGGGTGATACTTCAGTGCAAATGAAAAAGTAAAATTCAGGACACAAGCCAGAAAAAACAATTTTGAGACTAAGACTTAATCACTAGCACTGACAGCAACTTCTTGGCATAAATTTTATTAATTCACAACAGAGGTAATTAAAAGACAGTCAATGATCTCTGAGCTCATTAAACATCTCAATGGGTATCAGATAAAATCAGAGGTAGTTGTTGAGAGTGCTGCTCAACAGGAGGAGCCCCAAGTGTTTCCAGGAACTCCAGAACCAGTTCACTGCCCCAGCTCCAATGGAGAAAGAAAAGCAGATGAAGAATGTCTGAAGTTTCCTGCTGTGTTTATCAGGACACTGCAAAACCAAATGCTTTTCAAATGCACATTGATAGCAAAAATACTGCTTTCATTAACACTTAATGTCCAAAGAAGAAAGGAAACCATTTGTTGAATACAAACAACAGCCAGAAAAATGGATTTAGACTGATGGTCATGAAGTCAGAACCACTCCGGGCTGTTTCACCACCCTTTTCAAATTAAGCTAAAAGGCAGGAAAACTATTGCCTACCTCCTAACATGTTACACTATTCATAGGTCATCCCTGGCACATCTATTCGTTGTACTAGATGTTCACATTAGAGAGCCATGAATGAAAAAAATATAAATGCTAATGAATTTGTAATGTTCATTTTGGAAGGCAGAAGTTGAAGAAAATATCTTGTCCTCAGAAGTGATATTCCACAATTGAGCAGCAGAAATGCAGGCTACGGTGACAGACATGCTGCTATCTAAAAGAAAAAGCGAGGAACATAAAATCTACGCCTAAGATTCAGGTTGTGAAGTCTTAAAGAAATCCCAGAAAAATGTAATTGGTTTTGAGGAAAAGGTCATGTGTTTCAGAAGAGGTACAAGAAACAGGTTAAGTGAACTGCAATAGGTCAGCTTAAAGTAACAACCTCCCCAAACCAAACATAATCTGTTGTATGGAAAATTACCTCCCTGCATTGCCTTGTATCAAAGTGAGCAGAAATTAAGCACCTTTAGAAGAACCAGAGGATAGACACACAACAAGCAATAATGGAATAGCCAACTTCCAAAATATGAATAACACCACTCCTAAAACAAAACTTAAACACTAAATGGAAATGTAGCACCTGAGCACCATCACTGGAAACAAGAACATCTGCTATGTGAGGTTCAAATGCCAAAGCATTTTGATTGAGTTAACAAAAAAGATTTAAAGATTTTAAGATTGTTAAAAAATACAAGACATTAATATATAGACATTCTCTATGATTTCCTGGAAGAGAGGAGGAGTCTTAAAAACATGGAAAATAAGACGTAAGTGAAATACTGGGCCAGACAAGGCATCCCTGAAACACATCTTTCCTTCTGTATTTTTCCTTAAAAGAAGAAAAATCAACAGGTGAAGGATACTGCTCTGCCATTACATTGGCTGAGCAATAATGCAGGAAATATTACAGAAGCAGCAGCAGTGTGTTCTAGCAACAAGCTTGCTTTCTCAGTGAATTCTGAGAGAAAAGCAAGCAACCAAGAATCCCTGTAGACCTCTCCAAAGTCTACTAAAACGGGAGAAAAAAGATGCCAAAGCAAGTTCCTGTAGAAACCACATAAAGACAATCACCTCATACCACTTTTTTGACAAACAAGATGGGTGGAAGATGCATTTTACTGGTTCAGTGGACAATAAAATAGCTTGAGATGCCTAACACAATTGCGGCAGAGACACAACAGCAGGAAACTGAAGGTAATTTGCTATGCAGACTGGAAACTAACACTTTGCTTTCCTAAGCGAATGCATATATAGCTTATCCACTCCAGCACAGCATCTTGTTTACACAGCTTCTGGGCTGAAGGTTGCTTGCATCAAACCAGACTGAAGCATGCACAAATTTTGCTTACGTTTGTATGCAACTTGTAAAATGAATGGACCTGAAGAAGTCTCTAGAACCATTGTGCAGACAGTGTTTCTTAATCACTGTGTATGTGTGTATAGGTGCTTAAAAAAAACGACTTTTAAAAACCTGTTAAGGTCATCCTTTTATATAGGGAACTCAAATCCTGTGACTCACCTGCACAAACTACATATGTGCCATGGGACTAACTCCAATGACAATTTATGAAATCATTAACCGTAAATAGAAACAACACATGTGCTACAAAGACAAACTCAATTCTATTGTAGTAAAATGCAATGATGTAACTAATGACATTCTTAAAAATCAGTTGCCTAGTTATTCCCAGGAGAGTGTAAAGGTACATACAGTGTCTTACTGACTAGAAAAATCTAAGACAGAAACAGACAAAGCAGAAGAGGAAGCTATAATAAAATACAGCTATGGAAGACTGAACAAGCAGGGAATCTTTCAGCCAAATCCTTTGAGATACCAGACCTTGGCATGCAGGTTAGAACATGAGAGGGCAACCTTCATTTGCACATGAAATACCAAAAAGATGAAATTAATTGAGGCAAACTGGAAGTCATTGTAATTGTTACATCTTTTGATTCTTATGAGAAATCTGTGCTCTCAGAAACTTTCATCCAGCCTTTATATTACTACGTAGTACTGGCATTGGCTGGGATGGAGCTAATTTACTTCACAGCAGCTTGCATGGTGCTGTATTTCAGATTTGTTACCAAAACAGTGTTAACTCATAACACACCAATGTTTGAGCTATTGCTGAACAGTGCTTACACAGCACCAGGGCCTTTTCTGTTCCTCATGCTGCCCCACCAGCGAGTAGGCTGCAGGTGCACAAGAAGCTGGGAGGGGACACAGCTAGAAAGATGACCACAACTCACAAAAGAGATATTCCATGCTGTATTTTATTGCTATGCTCAGCAATAAAAGCTGAAGAAAGGAGGATGAAAGGATCGATGTTCAGAGTTAGGGCATTTGTCTTCCCAAGCAACCATTGCACATTATGAAGCCCTGTTATCCTGGAAACTGCTAAACATCTTCCTGCCAATGAGAAGTAGTGAATGAATTCCTTATCTTGCTTTGCTTGTGTGTTCACCNAATTCCTTATCTTGCTTTGCTTGTGTGTTCACCTTTGCTTTATCTATTAAACTGTCTTTATCTCAACCCACAAGTTTTCCCACTTTCACCCTTCAGATTTTCTCCCCTGTCCTGCTGGGGCAGGGAGTGACCCAGCACTGGGTGAGGCTTGGCTGCCTACCAGGGCTAACTCACAACACAGGTGAGTATTTTTACACAGGGTTTAAAGGTCTTATACATAAGACAGTTTTTGAGATGTAGACAACATGGGGCAAAGCTAATATCATATTGGGAACATAAATGGTACATTTTATACACTTGTGTAATGTGATATCTGACAACATTTGAATTTTAGCAGTTTTCACTTGCAAGTGCTTTCACTTGAAAGTTATGGACACCTTGCTAACCTCCTTCTAGCAGTATACCCTGTAATACACAGCTGTACATCTATTTTAGCTGTAAAATTTCTGCATTGTTAAGTGCTAGTCACAAACAAGCACATCATATGGGTGGGATTAAATTTTAAAGTGTTTGTTAAGAGTTTAGGATAGCAGTCTAGAAAGATTAAGAACAGGCAATAGCTCTTAACTGCTCAGATACTTTCACTCTTCTCCTTCTGCCTTCATTTTTTAGGCCCCTCCCCCCATATATTCCTGTAGGTGCCAATCCACCCTTATACCTAAGGCTTCCTAATATAAAGTGTAAGGATACCCTTTTTATTTTCCTTCTCAGGAATTCTTTGGGATTCTAATTTTCACTGAGGTGTACAAGACACAGACTCAGTAAATACCTGCCTACCTGGCAGGCTGCAAGAACTACTAGGATGCACTGGGCACCCACACAGAGAATGATGCCTTTCACAGTAGGGCTTTAGATAAACACAGCAGTATGTCTTTGTGTATCATAATTAAAACATCAGTTCCCATTTACTAGCATTTGTTGTCTGCATGTTCTGTCCTACTCCTGCTCTTCCTGTCTACTGTTCCCTTTCTCCTCCCAGTGCTTACTTCCTACTGGATTGTCTTCACATATCCCTGCAAGGATAAAAAGCCTGTGCCTCGGGCAGCAAAAATCAATGTTAAAGTTGCAAACAGTCAAGGCATCAGGAGCAGCATTTTCTGTTACTCACACCACAGACTACATGAAACAGTAAAGGTGCAATCTCACCTCAGGGAAATAGTCACAACTGACAGCATGGAAGAATCTTGAGATCCTGCTCTTGCTTCAGTATTTTCCTTCTCTGCTGGTATTTGCATGGAATTGCACTTCATACACTGCAAGTATGAATGCAGGCTATTTCTTAACAAGACAAAATTCATCCCAAAGAGACTCCATGCTTCTGTTCATTAAATGGTTTTTAGATGGCAAATTTAAAATTGGCTCTATTTTGCCTAGAAGAGACTTCAGTCTATGCTGCAACTATGTAACTGAAACACTGAAGTCATCAGCTAGAATATTTTAACTTCAGGGAAGATATTGAAATGCCTTCTTTACATAGTCCACAAAAGAGCAACCAATTTGAATTGCTTACAATGGAATTTTCAAAATATTAATGATTAATAAATGTTAATAAATTTGAGTGTTAATAAGTATTAATAATCAAACTATTAATTTATGTTAGTCAATTTTAAAATCATATTCTATCTTAGATCTAGTATCTAGCCAGAATTACAGTTTGGTTTAGTGAACACACATCTGTCTGCTCTAAGTCTACAATGATTCACCACTACCCCTGAAGCCAAACTACCAGTTAATCCAACCTAAGCACCTTGAACATATCTACACAGCCCTTTATGTTACATGCAAGAAACACAGCTTCAAAAACATTGCCTTTTCATATCCCTCTGCACTTTGTTCTTCAGTAAGCCCTTCAAAAACTATGACCTTGCAGCTATCTGTGACAGGACAAGCCACGTTTCTCTACAGGATTCTGAAGGGCACTGTGTGCTGCCACAGAAAAGCCAATTAAGCTACCTCTGTACCTCCATTCCACATGACTTGAGCAAGAGCAGAGTCAGAAATAGACCCCTAATCCACAGAGGCTGAAGCTATAAGCACATTCCCATGGTCTATGCCGAACAGCTTGCTGGATGAAGTAACTTCAAGTGTTACATTTCCATCAGGAAATTTGCCTGAATTCTCTTAGAATTAGTAGTTATGAAATACAGTTACTGCCTGGGGAGCCTCTGCAGAACAATGGAAAACAGGATTGCTATTTCAATAGATTTTTAAGTCAATGGAAATTGTCTTTAAAAAGGCTTAACATTAACTGGCTGCTGACATCCAGGAATAAGCCAAGGAAGGATGAAATAGTTTGTGGCTTCAGGTTGTTTGCTCTTGAGGTCGTCTAAGTGCCCTGACAAAACAAGATTAGTAAATCTGCTCCACGTTGAATAAGTAGCTAGGGTGTTGCACAGGTCTATCCTGGATAGCACACAGGGATGTGTCTAGAGTTAAATGAAGGCAAGAAGTTACTAGAAGCACTAGAATTTAGTTGTTAGAAAAACAAAGCTACTTGTAAGTTTAATTACCCAGTCTATGTTTAAAAGTCATACTAAATCTTTAACATTGATGACATCTTTTTCCATATTCTATTTATACCTTACCTAAAGGGGAAAAAAAAAAAAATCACTTTACTAGTATTTACATACATTTTAAGTCTCCAGCTACAGGCATTTCAGTGGTCCTAAACATCTTAACTGTGCCCCCATAATCCCTATCTATACTTCTTGATATGAGCTAAATCTTATTCTGACAGTTATCTAAATGAATCTGCACCCTTGACTTGGGTCATCAAGTCAGTTCCTGGTATTATCCTTCACCCTGTTACTTACATACGGTCAAGTCCTTTCCTTTTGTTGCTTCGCTGAGCAACCTGCCTGCGGGAATGTGCCTTTAGAAACCTATCAGCACAAGACTTTACATCCCAGTTACCAAGTGCATTTGCCACAGCTAAACTCCAGCTGCTATTACATTTCTTTTTCACCTAGGTTACTTCTATCTGTCTGAAATTCTTCATAGTTTGCTCCGCTCTCCTCTAAGTTGTTCAGCTATGAGTTTTGCTCCTCCTTCATTTGCCTTTTTTTTCAGAGCGTTAATAAACCGTACAACCCAGAACAACCTTAACTACCGCTGCGCTGAAAAACAATCATTTGATCCTCGTTTGCCATTGTTTTTTTTTTTTTGACTCACTATTCATGTCACGTTGTTAATAGTTGTGGCCTTTACTAACCCTTCTTCAAAGGTCTTTTAAATCCTAAATTAAGTATGCAAAACTAGTTTTCCTTCATCGCGTTCTTACAGACGTAACAGGCTAAAGCCGAGTTACTTCCCCGAAGAAAGAAAAGCTGTTATTTACTGTTAGTTTGCGTGCCTTACGCCTCCGTGCGAGCGCCGGGAGCGCCGGCCAGCAGCAGCCGCTGCTCGGCGGCCGGGGCAGGACTTCGGCTGACCGGACGCTTCACCTCACGGAAGACGCTGCAACCTGCGCTTCAACGCGTTCACCGGGAAGGGAAAGAGTGGATCAAGAGCCCGGGTTCAAGTCCCGGGGGGGGCTTTCGTGTCAGAGGCTTGGGTGTTACCTTATACATTCTGTCAAACCACCCGCACCTCCTGCCCTGACGGGGGGCCGCGGCCTGCCAGGGGGCGGGAAGGCCCGGGGGTCGCTGCCGCCGGTACTCACTGCTTGTAGGGGTCGTGGAAGGGCAGGGCCAGCCAGTCCCCGTGCATGGCCCGCATGTAGCCCGCCATCTCCTCGGCGCTGTGGTCGGAGGAGATGAAGACGACCTCGAAGGGGGCGGGGGGCTGGGTCTCCTCCAGCAGCTCCGTGTAGAAGTCGCAGAGGACGGGGGTGAAGTCGCGGCACGGCGAGCACCAGCCGGCGGAGAAGTACAAGCCCACGACCTTGTTCTGCAGGGCCTCCTCGGGGTCCACGCTGTGCCCGTCCTTGCTGATCAGGAGCCGCCCGCTGAACACATCCACCATGCTCGCCACCGGCCGCCCCCCGCGGGGCGCAGCACAGCCAGGGGCGGCACTGGGGGCTGCGAGCCCAGGCAGCCCCTCCACGCCAGGACCCTTCTGCCTTCTTCCCGCCGCGACCCCCACACCCAGCCCGCTCCGGCGCAGCCCCGTCCGCACTCCCACCACCTCTGCCCGGCGCCGCCGCCGCCGCCTTTATAGCCGCCCGCCACCGCCGGGGCCCGCCCACCGCTGGCTGACAGCGGCGCTCGCCAATGGCCGCGTCAGGGGGGGCGCGGCCCCGCCCCGCCCCCTGCCCGTGCCGCCCGTTGGCGGCCGGTTAACGGCCCCAACGGCCGGCGGGGGAGAGCTGGCGGCGGCAGAGATCCTCCTCTTGTTCCTCGGAGTGCCAGATCGCCTTCCTGAGAAGGCGAACACCTTTCACCACTTACTAAGCGCACTGAAGATACCGAGCTTTTAATAAGTTTAAGCGGCCATCACCTGCACACCACCGTCAGGCCTGTCCAGCCCGCCACGGATATCACCACCTCTCCCCTGAAGATCTCCTCTCAAGGCTCAGTCAGCTCCGTCACTGGACTGTCGTCTTGTCGGACATACGGCACTGATATTTTATTTTTTTTCCCCTAGCATGGAAAATCATCTGAATTCTGGTTATAAAAGAGGCTGTCTAGCCTCTGTCCAAGCAGAGGAGGAGGAGTTTTCATTTTATTCCAGTGCATTTGTCACGTGTTTGGGTTGAATAACGCTTTTTTACTCCAGCTGATACTGAGTTAGGAATTAATAAAAACAGCATTGTGTTACAAATATGCAATCTCTTTTCTGCCTAAAGCAACGTGCAAGAAGGAAATGAAAGATGATTTGCCTGTAGGAGACTTAATTTACAGTTTAATTAAAAGGTCATGTTAGGGTGATAACCACACCTTGTACATTGTCTCATTTTTATTAATTGCACAATACTCAACTAAAAGAGAATTAATCTTAAACAAAAAATTATCAATGTCCCCCAAAACAAATTCTAGTATTTATACTGCATAGTTCAAGTGCCTAATCATGGAGCTCCCAAAGATAATATTTCTCATTAAAACTGTGCATCCAAATGCATTCTAGGCTTTTACTATTTGGTTAGTCCTCTTTCTTTAAGCTGCGGCCCCCAGAAATCTGCCAATTCTACTTTTGGAAAAGACAGAGTTGTGACAAGTACATACCATGCATGACTCAAATACTGAACACTAGAATGTAACTAATGTTAATCATGAGGAGTGATTGGTTAGGTAAATTGCAATTAAATTCATAGTGAAATTAAGTACAACTTCTACATCTGACCATCTACTGACCATATAGCATGCACTGTAAGAACCGCAATACTTGAAGTCAAAAATTCAAATTTAACTTTGTATAGGCATAAGCTGAGCGGTCTCCTCACACACACATACCTTTCCTTTTGAGATCTTTATGAAATGTTTTTTCCATGTACTTGACCCAAAATTTCCCGTTATCTAATGACACTTTTCATCCTGAGTGAAAGAAACCAAGTATCATTTTAAAAGTTCCACCATGTGAGAGAAAGCCCAAAGTAGCACCACAGAAGTAACACAGAAAAGGTTATTGTTTTCAGTAACCTTCATCAAAAGTAATTGCCAGGTTGTAGGATAAGTTTGATTTGGGAGATGCATTCACCTGCCTTTTTACCCCTTTTTCCTTTTATTATGCAGATATACTGCTAATTAAAGGACTGGTTGCTTCTTGTGCAAAAGCTCACACATCTTTAAAAAAGTGTAGGAGTTCAGCCATTATTATTATTATTTTCTAAGAGATTTGTTTATATGTAAATTAATCTTTATGAATCAGGCCTTTTTATTTATGTCCTAGTGTATCTGACTAATTTTTAATTATTATTCTGATATTTTACTGGGGAGGGGGAGAAAATAATTGCTTAGGCGTTTGTAAAGTGGGTTTTATTCAAATACAGTATTTCTCCATTTTCATGGACTGTTGAGCTATGTTATTTTTCAAATCACGGAGTCACGGAATTTTCAGAGTTGGAAGGGACCTCTAGAGATCATCTAGTCCAACTCCCCTGCCAAAGCAGGATTGCCTAGAGCACGTTACTCAGGACTGCATCCAGGCGAGACTTGAAAATCTCCAGAGAAGGGGACTCCACAACCTCCCTGGGCAGCCTGTTCCAGTGCTCTGTCATCCTCACCGTAAAGAAGTTTTTCCATATATTTGAACGGAACCTCCTATGTTCCAACTTGTGCCCATTGCCCCTCGTCCTGTCATTGGGAACCACTGAAAAGAGTCCAAGAATCTGTTTCCAACATAGATACAACATTTAAAATAATGCAATCCTCCCGTCTTCCACATCTCCCATCAATCCTTTCTCCAAGTTTTGAATGCTGTTTTCTGCTGTTCCCCGCTTCAGACTTCCACTTGATGTCAGAAGACAGAAGGAGCTGTGAGAGGTTGCCTGTTCTTAAAATAGCACAGAAGAGAAATTCAGCTCACCTCAGCCTTTGATTTGCCACACTGTCTGCCTGTGTGAGACTGCTTGTGAAACAAGATGGAGTCGGTGCCTGTGGAGCCTGTAGAGTCACAGGAAAATGGAAAAAAGTTTGCATATAAGTTCAAGCTACCATAGGTTCATTATTGATATTCCTATCAATTTCTCCTTTAACCAGTGAAAGCATATTTTCTCAGGTATTATGAACTGAAGCAATGAGCCAAGGAACTTGCAACTGCCCCATCTCTATGGGTTAGAAAGCTGGTTAGCCAGATAACTGTACCATTCCATGAGAAAAGAGAATATCGAGGTTGTCTTTGGTGCCTCTGGGCACACAGGAGAAGGTTCCCAGCTGCCTACAGCTCCACACGGGGAAAGAGCTGGGTGTAAAATGTGGACGAGGTTTGAGCTTAACAGTTGTCTGGGCTAAGCTGGTTGGCAAATGTAACCAGCAAAGAAAGGAGTCCAAGCTGACAGGGAGCATAGCTGTAACTGGTACAGTGCTTCGCTGCTTCCAGTATCTGTAACTCGGTGAAAGCCTGTCTGCATGCAAAGCAACTGTTGTTTTTTACCTCTTGTAATTCCTGCAGCTGGTAAAAAGTGTGATCTTGTATATGAGAAGATAACTGTAAATTTACCTGCTGTAAACTGTTTTCATTTGGGTACCTTTCCCCTTCCCTAAGCATACAAACAACAGAAGACAGGGTAAAAGCTTAAAACCTGTGCAGAAGACTGTAAGGCTTGAGCTGCACCCTGTCTGTACAGAAGGCAGGCACGTGCACACATACTCGCTTACGAAGAAAACTGTAAATTATTAGCTGATGTGGTCTATATCACAAATATCAGTGAGAGTGATATTAAAGTTCTTGAAACTATTTAAGGAATAGCTACTAAGCATGAGAAACCACCCTTGGGAAGCTTAAGTTGATCAACTCTCAGGACATTGCAGATTCACTGAAAATGCCTCATATCACAGAAAGTCTTAACTTGCACCTGCCTTTGAACTGACTACAAAGACAGTTCTCTATGACACTAGCATGGGCCAATACAAAAAGTTTCACTTTATGATTTATACCAAGGAGGCTAGAGCCTGTTTCGGCTACAAATGTTTTCTAGGACTATTCTCATTAGAGGTGTTAACACTATTGTGATTTACTCCATTCCCTAATCTCCACTTGGACTGATAATAATTGAGCTTTTTGTATAGAACCTGCGGTCCTTTCTCAAGGGAATGTATTAGCTCTGAGATGACACTGTCAGAAATCTTGTAAACAATGCTCATCCAGTGGAAGCCTCTGGGAAATTCCAGGGTAAAATAATTGAGATAAAACCTTCCCACCACAAAATATTGTGTTTCTGATTTTGCTTTCTATTATTGAATTTGCTATATTATTTTAATGTACCAGTATTTAGTTCTGTCTTTTAATCTAAAAGCAAGACTTTCAGTTTATTTCTGCTCACATTGCAAAGATGATCCTACTTCCCTTATGTGCTTGCTTCAGTTATCATTGCAGTTAACCACATATCCGTGTTTTGACAAGCAAATGAGAATTTAAAAAGATATATTAAGAACTTGCATCAATAAAGTTGTGTTTTCAATGATGTAGGGCAGCATACTGAGAAAGAGACACAGAAGTAGTGAAATGGAAGTAAAAAATGTTCAAACTTGCTAACTCTTAGATAATATATAATATATGCTCGAAGCAGTGTAATTCCATACACCTCTGGTGGCAGAGCTGATGTCACTATAGGCTATATACAAGCTAAACTAGGAGAAGGTTCTTAAAGCCTATCCAGGTCTTTAATGAACATACCCTTCATTCTCTCCTTCATGCACCTTTTCCATAGCTGTCACTGTTCTGAGTAGTAAAGATTTGATCCAATAAGCATTTGCATAAGTAGTCTCTTATAACTTGCGGTATATGCATGATGCTGGATTTTTAAGTGAAAAGACATTAAATGCAAGTTTTCAATCTGCTTATAATTCTTAAGCAGTCTGTAGGAAACGCACACCTGTATAACACAGTTGGCACTAACAAGTCATATATACATCCAGTGAAGCTATAAGGCAAAGCTGCCTGAACTCAAAGGAGAGTGTGACCTGGATGAGGACTTGTTGGGCCTGTGTTCAATTTAATCATTAACATGCCAAATACTTAATTATACTCTAATTAAAAAATAGAACTAGCAAACCTAATCAAGATAAATTTTGGTTGGGCAAAACCATATGGAGTCATATTAGAAACTGATCTTGGAGAATCCCATTGTGTGTGAATACTAGCCAGTGGGAAAATCAGACCCCAAACGAGTGATCAAGGGAAGGAACACACAGAGTAAAAGAAACATACCAGTGGATTAGAGTTAAATATATAACAATCATTGATACAACTAGACAAAACAGTTGTTTTTTAATTCTCTTTCACAGCACATACCAATATGCTTTACAAAAGAGTGTTATTATAATCTGAGTTATTGATGAGAAAGCAGGTAAAGCTACTTTCCATGGTGTACACAGAGAAAAGTGAAAGAAAGCTTCTTAGTTTCAACCCAATACATTAACCAATGAGCTGTGAAGAGACCANAAAAAAAAATAAAAAAAAAAAAAAAAAAAAAAAAAAAATCAATCTTACCATACACAATCTGCCAACTAAAACAGTTACTGGAGATTCATAGCACCCCCTAGAGCTGCCACATTTGGTATACTGTTTCCTCAGCTGTGATCAGGATACCCAAACATGGGGGTCATTATTACATAGTCAGCAGTAAAACAAAGACTTTGTGGATGTTGCTTCATATCTGTTTTTGGATCTACTTCCCCTATGTAACCTCCAAGCACAATACAAATAGCAATAACTTTTTTTTTTCAAGTAGAAAAATTAATCAAATAAGCAGTACATAAATTCTTTAAAGTACAATTTTTTTACTGTTATTCAAACTGTCTGGTGCCTAATGACATACTGCAGACATGAAAGGATAGCTGTAAGGGAATCTTGCTTTCCCTGGATAAAAGAAACACTGGGATGTTTCTTACCACAAAGAGGCCCAGCATCAAGTCAGGACTGAGTAAGAGCTCTAACAGCTACCAATTTTACTACATAAGATACTGTTTAGGTAAGGAGTATCCCCCTCCCCCCTTTTTTTCTTTTTTGGAAGCATCAGAATGTTACAAATAACAGGTAGTAATTATTACAGATAACAATTGTTATACCAACATTTGGAACATACTCCTGGGTCCCAGAATAATATGCATTCTTGCATAAACAAATAATAGCACATACAGCAAAGAGGAAAGAATGCCATTACAAAGACTTATAAATTAGCTGGATTTAAGAGATTGCAAGGAATATTTCTTCTTTTAATCAGGAAATACTCAAACATATTCACATATTCTAACTAAGCGAGAAATCTGTTATAAAAAGTGCAACAACTAGGGCTATGTTCTTTGCATTGTTCCCTGGGTTCAAAGTTACAGCAGTGCTGAACATTGGGAAAATAGCAAAGGTATACTAATTTTTCCTTGTAGCATGAAAAGCCTGATTGAGCCATCCTTTGCATCTAACTTTATCCTGGCTAGTGCATATCAGATTGCCAAATAGTGTTAGATAGTCTAAATATCAGCACTGTAGCATTTCTGACTTCCAAACAGGTACAACAGGGAAGCAATTCAGAGTCATCTAATACAGCAGCAGCAGCATGGCAATAAGGAACAACATTTGTGCCTGTAGCAGTGAAAAATACTGAAATAAAACTCTGCTCAAGTTCATTTGAGTTCAGACATTCTTTCCTCTTCATCTTTAGCCTCTTGGCAGTTTAGTGTAATTAAGTAGACATTTTATTCTGATGAGATCTCTGACTAGGTGCATCCCTTTCAGGGTTAGAATCATCCAACGTTAGATCCTGCATTTCTGTGCCATATGGGAAGTGTAAGGCTGTGTGAGACTTCATGCAGAATCCAGTTTAGTCTTCTACAGTTACTAGCAACCACCATCTAATCCTATTCATTCCCAGAGCTTTTGATGGAAGGAGGAAGCCTGGTTGTTACAAGGACTCTGTCACAAGGAGGGACTCCAGAGTTCTGGGCGGTAGTTTCTTTGTTTAAGTAATTTGATAGGCACAAACAAAAGTAAACAACCTCTGCTATATAAACACACCCTCTTCTGGCAAAACTCGGATAAGAGGCTTCAGACACGGAGAGGACAGCCTGCATCTACTCCTGCCAATTTTGCTAGCAGCCTCTATTCTAGCTAGATTGACTTCGAATGATTTAATTAATGCAAGGATTTCAGGTGATCATTCACAGTATTAATTCTGATGAGTTGAAAGAGTTATATTTTAAAGAATAAAAGGATTTAGGCTGGGCTGGCAACTGAAGGAACAACAGATGCTATCTTTTAACCTCTCTCCCTTCTCAGAAGAGAAGAGAGATAGAATAAGGGAGAGAGACTTAAGTGCTGAAAAGAAAACTAAAACTTCTTTAATGGAATATTAATAAGAACAAGATAATATTAATAAGAAAATAATGAAACACATACAACGTACACAAACCCAGTATTGATCTCCCAGGGTGACTACAATCACATCACCAGCAGGCACTGGGAAAGTCCCAGACTGGA
>RSEF01000031.1:41961338-41975401 GCA_003993805.1 Himantopus leucocephalus | reverse complement strand
GGAAATGTTCAAGGCCAGGTTGGATGGGGCTTTGAGCAACCTGCTCTGGTGGTAGGTGTCCGTGTCCGTGGCAGGGCAGTTGGAACTACATGATCTTTAAGGTACCTTTCAACCTAAACCACTCTCTGATTATGATTTGCAGTGCTTAACTGTTGTTAACATTAAAAAAGTTCCCTAATGTCAAACATGAATCTCAACTCTTATAATTTAAATCTGTTCCTTTGAATCATTCTCAAGATTAAAAATGGGAAAGAAATTTCCTCCTTCTACTTTGTAAGGGCCTACATGATAAATAAAGGTTTTACTTCATTTAGGAGCCCTAATTTCTTCAGTCTTTCCTGATAGGTTGCTCATTATTGTGTTCTCCTTTGCTGAGTCCAGCTATCCTATGTTTCTTTGAAGTATCAAGATGCAAAATTTCACAAAGGCTCTTGAGAGGATACTGGGCGAAGTTTATACGCATGCATTTTCTAAACTCTCTGTTTGTATTGCCTTGTCCATTTGATATTTGTATCAGCAAGACACTGATCCATTCTTTGTGATCCATTCTAGTTTATTCTGCTTTCTGGTCCCTTTTCTGCGCACATACTGCCTATGCAATCATTCTGTCCCTCTCTTTCTGCAGCTGATTTTTTTCCTGTCTAAATCTCACACTTGAATCCATTGAATGGTGGGGTTGTTTTCCACAGGAAAATGGAATTGTGTTCAATGCTCCTTTGTTATGGTTGTTGTGAATTCAAACCATGCTCTCCATTGAACTGACAGATTCATTCAGCATAGTCCCTACAAAAATCTCATGCACCTTTTTTATTTTGCATCCTAATCGACCCAGAGGAACCGTATGGAATCCTTCTCCTCATATGTTTTCAATTCCAAAATAAAACATTCATATGTATTTTCTGACTACCATTTCCAAACAGCTTTGTAACCTACCTTGTAGGGATTTCATATAGGTTAGATTTCCTTAATTTGCTTAAGAAGGTGTTATATGAGACAATTTAAAAAACCTTAGTAATTTTAGGATTGCTGTTTTTCCTCTGTTCGAGTCCTGTTTTTCTGTCATCACATGTTCTCTTATAAGATTGAGCTCAGTGGAAAATTCAATGGGAAATCCCAAACATACTGTCTCAGAAACAGTGGTTACCATTGTGTTTGGGCTCAGAAGAGAATTGGTTATGTTTTATGAATAAATCCTAAGTATGTGATACTGTGAGCAGCAAGTTATGTGTTTATACACAAGATGGGGTTTGTATAAGGGATCTGAACATTTGGTTGCTGGCAAGTAACATTATGTATGCTTCAGAGGGAGGTAATAGTTTCAGTTAAACTGATATGGAAATTTCTCATCTACCTTTAGATATCTATAATGTAGCATACACATTTCAGCTACTAATCTGAGTTCTCTTTATAGTTACTATTGAGAAATAAGCGCTGCTGCAGTGATTCATGCAACCTATTTTAGATATCTATTTTAGGATGAGATGTATTGCAGCCTTTCAGCAACTCTTTCCCTTCATTGACCATAAACGAACTTTAGAGAATTAGCCCAGATGTAAATTGGACTAGATGATGCCCACCCTGCCTTTGGATGAAGTATCTGACAATTATTTGGGTCTTCAAGACCTTCAGTCTTAGGTACCAGGCATTGATTTGGCAAGGGCAAGGTCTAAACTTGGGTTAATGAGCACTAAGTGTTCTGGTGGAAAAAGGAAGAACTGAATCCAAACAACTTCCACAATATCAGGCTTAAAGTCCACCTGCCTGAAGGTGAGAGGTGAGAAGGGTTAGAGGAAGGTGAAGGAAGAATGGGTGAGAGAAGTTAAGAAGGGTGAGAGGAAATGAAGTAGAATTATTCTTTTTCTTTTTTTATTTTCTTCTGTGCGAACACATAATGCTTGATGCCATCTATGTGACTATTTTGCATTTTGTCTGTAAATGTTTGCTTTTCTCAAATTTTAGCGTGAAATAATCTGTGGCAAAAGTGGTTTCAGGGAACTGGCTGACTTTTGCTGTTTCATTAAGATGGTAGTCCTCAGAAATGTAGCCTGAGGACACCTGTAACGTGACCTGTTCCACCTCCACTGCACATTTCACAGCACATCCACTGCACAATATACTCTCTTTCCACTTAACTTGACGGATTAACTTGAGAGCTGATAATACTGTGGTCCATAAGGCAGAAATGTCTTTTGGTAACCAGCACCAGCCAGAAAAACTGGGACAAGATATATATCAGCTGTCACAGTTGACAAGGGGAGAAAAATAAATTGTATTAAATTAGATTTATACTTAGGAAAATTAATGTGGTTTGCAGTCTTATAAGCCATTATTGTGTAACTCTAGCTTATGCTTGGTTTGAATAATTGTTGATAATATCTGGCTCTTTTGAACCAAATTATTAGCCTGTGTTTTTTATGTAAATAGTATATTTCAGTGTGTTTTTTTGAAATGTCTTATTATTCCTCTTATAAATGTGGAAAATGTAGTTTAGCAGAAGGAATTGAAATGCAGTAACATGATCATGAAATGAAATGTACTAATTTTTTTGTTATTGTTTTTAAAATCCCATTGAGATATTAACTTACTCAAGATTAGTGTTACATTTCCTGCACAAATTTTGTAGTTTTTCTCATTAAACTGCATGTACCAATTAACCTACTAGTTAACTTTCCTGTCCTATTTACTCTGTGATCACAGAATGTGCCTGTGTTTTCAAATTTTAGTTGAAGATATCGCTACTAATATCACTATTGTGTGTCTTGTAGCCCCATGAGTTTATTTAAATATAGGAATTTAAGTCACCAAATTTAATCATTTAAATCAGCAAGAAGGAAGCCTGCACTTAAGTAATTTATTTTAGTCTTGTATTACATTCATACATTTTAGTCAGTTTCTAAAGAAAAGTTGGAACTTATTAGTAAGCGTTTAGGGTAGGATGATTGGTGACTAAAGTACTGCATATGGTGTTTCTTTTTGGTGCAGCAGGATAATATATTGAATAAATATTAAGAAATATTAAAGGCCATTTAGTGGCTCTAGCCATTTTTAAAGGTATCACAGCAAATGGAAATTAAAATTTAAAAAAAAGTAGAAAACCATCAATTTAGCTCTTTGGATCTATTAATTTTTTTGTGGGTTTGTTGTATTAAGAAATGAATGGGACATAAGTTCTTAAAAGGTTGATGGAAAATTATGATTAAATAACATTTTATGTAATTAAGTAGATTTACAAGAAAAGGGGAAAAAAATCAGAACCTATTTGGCCACCTTGTCCATTAAAAATGGAATTTTTGGACTTGTTCTTCAAGTTTTTAGTAACTTTGTTTGCATTTTTCATCAAGTTTTGTTGTGCAGTGCGAATAAGATTTTAGAACAATTCAGATTGAGAAGGACCTCACTGTGGTGCAACTTCCTGCTCATAGAAGGATCAGGAGTGATCTCACACCGTGTTGCTTGGGCTTCATCCAGTTGGGCTTGAAAAATTTGAAAAAGCTTGAAAAAGTACAGAGCCTGCATGGCCTCTGTGGACAACCTGATTTTCTGCTTGACTGCCCTCAAGGAGAAAAAAAATCTCCTTATATCCAGTCTAAACCTCTACTTTTGTTATAGATACTATAAAAGATACTATAACTTTGAAAATTTGGTTTTACACTTGTACATGTATAATGTAACTGATGACAGAATATGGTATCTGAATTTCTCAGAAACATTAGCAGCAACCTTTGAGTTCCTGAATATTATTTTTTAACCTTAATTTTATCTGTTGTATTTCTAGCAAGGATGGGTCTATACATCATATATCCTAATTCAATTTTAATACATTCATTTATTACAGAAAATATATTTAATTCTTAGTAGGTTTGCATTCATTTCAACTGGCATATCCTTTCTGAATTATGTGAATGCAGTTTCATGTATCCTGTGCTGTTATGATGTACGGTTGTTTCCACTGAGACTTTCCTGTGTAAAGGGCTGGTAGCTCTTAAGATTAAATTAAGAAAGAACTAACTGAAAATAAGGATGAAAATAGAAATCTAATATATAAATATATTAATTAGACTGATTATTAACAGGGAATACTGGTGAGTATTGGAAGGTGGGAATGAGAATGGGATTACTAAGCAAGTAAGATCTGAGTGATAAGTTAGACTTCTTTGTGAATTTGCCACACTGTTAAAAGGTCCAGTTTCTAGGTATTGAGAAATACATAAAATTAAAAATTGCCGCTTGTTCTAATGTACTTGCTGTACAATCAACTTCAAAAATAGATAAATAATTAAAAGACAAGGCCATTTACTCAACTTCAAATAATAAGATTATGAAACGATTTTTCATAGAATCTGCTCAATGATGAGGTATTTTATGTCTTTAGCAGAATGAAATCAAATCCAGGTTCGATAAATTTGGAGTAAAATAAATGTCAATACCTCTCTACAATAAATGAACAAAAGAAAACAAACAATACGCATAAAAAATGCCGTTAACTATACTGACATGAAACGACTGTGACATATCTGAATAGCTATGCTCACATTCACTTCTATATTAAAAGCCTAGAAACTGAATTACTTGATTTTTCTCAAGCCCACAGGCAATTTAAGAAAGTAATTTTTAAGGTCTGCTTTAGCTCATACTATACTGCCAATTTCTTTGAGTGCTGATTCAATGTTGTACTTTCCTCAATGTCAAAAAAGCTGAGGGAAAGTTAAGAAGTCACTCAGGGTGGAGGCTCCTTTGGGAAACAAGGAATTCTTATTTACCTGTGCATCTAACATTAAGTTTTGACAGATATCCAAATGCTGGTAATTCTGTGGCCAACAGCCTTCTTTGGTGTGGAAATAGACTTAGAATTCATAAATAAATGGGATTAATGTGCACATCTGAGCATATTATTAGGCTGACCTTAAAGTTTCAATGCAAACCAGCCTCATATTCCATTTGAGACACCTGAAAGCACTGCTGTGAGCAAGCCAGTGTGGGGGTGTTCTGATATTTACAAACCAGTGCAGCATCTAGGTCTTTTAATTTAGTTTTAAATTCATCAAATAGAATTCTCCTGGATCAGTAATACTTGTAGGTTATTTCAAACTCACAGGGATTCACACTCATAAGTATCTCTGGACAATCTGGCATACCACAGAATGGCGTTTCAAACTGTGTATTACTTATATCCATGAACCGCAGTCTTCCTCTGAACCCGCAGATCTTGTGACAGACTTCTATACATTCATAAGACACCTACATTGAACTCCCTTCTGTGTCTTTATGGCTTTCTTTTACTTTTATAACCTTCCCTACCTAAAAACATGGAAATAAATGGCTGGAAAAAAAAATCTGAATGATGGCCCGATAGATTATTTCATAGCTGTGGCTGAAAAAACTTAACGTTCTGAGAGATTATACTTCATCATAATGACTGACTTCTGGTAAATGGTAAACCAATGGTAAAATTACTTCATGCATTAACATCTTTGCTACTTTTAGCACTGAAAACTCTCAAATTTAAATCTGGTGAACACATGTATTTTGTGGTTGAGTAAGTTTGGTGTCATAGATTTTACTTTGACCTTCACCTTTCTCAACTGCTTACACCTAAAAACAAGTGTTAGCAGCAATAAATAAGAAAAGGTATTTATATCAATGTCTAAAATCTTTGTACGAGGGAGCTTCTGAGACAACTGAATCCAATGAAGGGAACTTTTGTATGCACTACTTATGTCCGACTGTGGTGTAACTAATGCACATGGTGGTGAGATAATTCAGAAGCTACTTACTAGTTCATGTGAGCCTGCTCACCACCCTTCAGAACAGAATAATCTGTGAAAGGAGATATATTGTGTCTCTCTTGCCAGAGTAGGTCTCAGTGGAGGCTAAAGGTCCAACACTGATTCTCCCAAGCACCGTGAAGCAGAAGTCTTTTCACATATGCCTTCTCATGAGTTTTGAATTGGGACTAGTTTAAAAGTAGTTTTGAGGAAATAAGGTCTCTTCTTTCAGCGAATTATATTTTGACTTGGAAACTGCTCTGAGCAAAAGATGGACATTTGTGGTAGGACTGTCAGGTTGCATTTTTAAGTAAAAGTAGAAATCTTCATGAAAAAAACGTATTTATATAGGACTATAAGTAACTCTATCGCTGATATTTTAATTTTCTCAATCTCTACCATCAAAACATGTTGAAAAAGAGAAAGTATTTATCATTTGAAGTCCCTAACTCTGATAGAAAAACGTAATTTTTATTAATCACAGCTTATATTTCATTATCAAGATCCTCTTTTAGCAGTGTTATGAATATTCTAAACTAAGGATTCACCTGACACCCATACTCTATTAAAATTAGGAATTTGCTAATGGTGTGGGTTTATGATTCTAAATTTATGAAGGCTAATCTAATTAAGATAGGCATTCTGACAGATACATGCATCTATCAAACATATTCAAGGTCATAATTGTCAACATTTTGATATTTAAAGCCAGGATTTGAAAATTGTGGAATATAAGTTAATTAATCAAAAAACGGAGGAGGTGTCTGCCTCCTGTTCTTTAAAAATGAATGATACTGGTATTCTGTTTCTGCTACAGGATAATCTTAAAACTGAAGAAAAAGTACATGTCAAATTCCTTCAATCTGCTGACTTCAAGTCTATTGGATTGTGTTTTTTGAAATGTAAGGCCATACTAGGATGTTATATCTATAAGCCATGCCTTAGTTTCAAGGACTCCAACAGGTAACAGAAAGAAGAGGCAAAATATTTTACACGTTTGTCTGGTTTTCTTGCTACTGTGGTGACAATTACATGCCTGATCAGCAAATCTTGTCTCTTCAGTGATTTCCATGCTGTAGAAAACCATATTCTAGTTAATGGAACCTATAAGCATTGAAGATGGGTTAATTTTATATTGGATGGGAGTTAATCATTTTACCATTTCCAAGGCTCATTACAAGTACAAGTAAGTTTATTAACTTCTCCCCTTTTGTTCTTCTGATTTAATTGTCAGGACAACGAGTTATCATGGAATACTGATAGTACTGATATAGTTTATGAATTAAGGTGGTAGAACTTTGATCTTCTCAGGTTTCTGCACCCTGGTTGGTCATTCCACCATGAGATATATTACTGACTGTCACTTCAGATCCATAAAGCTCGGTAAAGATTTTCCATTTCCAGAGAGTCATTCAATCTTTTAGCCCTAGGAAAGAATGTCTTAAAAATGAGTAGAGCAGAAATAGTAGCAGCATTGGGTGACAAATGGAGTAGTTTGTGTTTCATCTCTGAAAAATGAATGGTGTCTGTTAGGCATAGGCTATCCTAAGGAAGAGCATGTAGCCTAAAAGTAGGTCTAGGTGAATAACAGATTTTTCAGAGTGGTTGTCAAACTGAAAATTATGATCGCAATAAATAATGTTAATCCCTGATATGATATTCCTTACTTTCCTATCCAGAAAATAAAGCATCATAATTCTCTGAATTTATTATTCTTTAAGTAGTCCATATTCATTTTCTTTACGAGAAAAATCAAGTAAAATTTACCTGAGAATATCAGGTAGCTTGACACCTAGAGTACCTTTTTGGCAAGAGGAAATGACAGAAACAAAACCTGTAGGGAAGGAAAGAAACAAGTCACTTTACTTATTGGAGAAGTGCATTAGCCACAGGATTATTGCATAAAACACGCCATGAGCTAAAATTTTGTTAATCTAGTAGCAGAAACTGCAGACAAAAATGTTATCAAATTTATCTTTAATTCATATAAGGTGCGGGAACAACCGAAATTGTGTTTTCTTAGTGCCCAATAAAGAAAAATTATTACTTAAATTTCAATTAAATGCACTTTCAGAAGTAAACTATTCATGGGTACAAGTACTTAATCATACACCTGCACTAAATTATTAAACATTTCTGGAACATAATTAAATAGCACAGTTGAATAACTGCTCAATGCTCTGTACTGGCTCTTTCTCCACTACAGTCTCACTATTTTTTCTCTAATTGTAAAAGTTATACTATAAAGGCAGAGTTGTAAGGAAAACATTTATTCAGTTTTGTTAACCTCAGTTTTCTAATGAAACAGCAGATGACTTAAATCATAAGATTTGTGTAAAAATCACAATGTTTCAAATCAAATCAGTTGTGTTTTTCGTCCCTATACAATAAAAACAATAAAAATCTAGGATTTAATTTTCTGCATGGGTGGAAGGTGAATTTAATATGTAATTGGGTAGTAAAATGTTTCCAACTGCTGCACTTCCAACGGGAACTGTTGCAGTGTCACACGATTTGCAGTAAAATCCTGAGATTTGTCAGATCACACAGTGCATAACAGGGAGTACGCAGGGAGGCAAACATTTACATGAGGCTTTGCAGAGTCCAGCCTTCTGCTTTGTGCTCCTGAGGTCTGCGCATAGTCAAAGTTTAGGACTAGATCAGTTCTCTATTCTCCTTTGTTGTTACGATAGTGGTAAAATGAGTTCACATTGACATTGGACTCTTCCTTTAATTCAGAACAGTTTGGGATTTAGGTATAGCAGACGGGGCACAGAAGACAATCCAGGCTTCTCCTCCCACTAGGAGTCAAATCTTCATAACCTAATCTGCTGATTGTTCATTAGCAAACAGGAAACTGCACTCCTTGTACATCATGTTCTTGTATCTCTAGATTCACTGTCGATCAAGACCTAAATTATCATGAGATATGTAAAAAATAAGAATATACAAAAACTAATTTTGAGAATGAGTGAAAATAATTACTGATAGAAAGAACACAGAGCTTTGGTTTAACAGGAATACAGTCTGTCACAGATGCAGCAACAGCATAATTTCCATCTCCTTAATTCATCAGAGGAAGATAGAGAGTTAATCAATTAAACCATGGCAAAAATTAGAATAAAAATTGGAATACCAGGGTTTCATAATTCCATCGTTACTATTATGGTTTTCAAGATTCAAGTTACTGGTAGCTTCTTGATTCATCTGAAATGTAAATATCCTTACATTTAACTCATGATATAATCGTTAAAAGACACACTATAAATCTGTTCATCTTTCACCCTGTACTAGATGCACCCAAATTGTTTTTCCAACATTGTTTCATGTGGAGAATCTATTAGCTTCTAAAACAACTTCATCCAACAGGTTTATTTTGCATATACACTACTGCATTTAGGCTATTCCCCTGACTGCTATGACAAAAATAAAATGGTTTTTTTTCAGTTTTCTACATAAATTTTCAAATATATTTATTACTTTAGCCAAATAGTCTTTAACCATTCCTTTTACCTACTCTCTTTAAATCTCTTAGAAAGAAATCAGTGTTCATTAGTGTTTAATACAAGTTTATTACAGATTTTAAATCACTTAGAGATACAGAAACTTTTGCTTTCCAGATGCAAGAAACTTCCTTCTTGGGTCTTCCTTTTACACGGAAACAGAAATGGTATTTCAGTCTGCTCCAAGGACTCAAACTTCAATGTAAGGAGACTTTTGTGATAACCCTGCAAGGAACTGGAAGCAAACTTGCTTTTTTTTCACATGAGAGAACTCAAAAAGCACCATTGCTTCCCATCAAATGGTTCTTGATACCTTCCTGCATTCTGCACTGTGCC
Source organism: Himantopus leucocephalus (assembly GCA_003993805.1). Taxonomy (NCBI): domain Eukaryota; kingdom Metazoa; phylum Chordata; class Aves; order Charadriiformes; family Recurvirostridae; genus Himantopus; species Himantopus leucocephalus. The sequence goes on along the minus strand of RSEF01000031.1, from coordinate 41,965,797 downwards.
CAGGATTTACCAGAAATTTTTCAGCTGAAACATATGTTTAAATCCCTCCTCTGGCATCCTTGTGCACGGGAGCAGGGATTTCAGCTTGGTTGTCCCACATTCCAGATGCTCTGTGTTTATTCATGCATTCTTTTTCTTGAATTCCCTTAAAAGTTTTCTATACTGAAATTTCAATCTGTCGTGGGATGGAAGAATAATATTCTGCCCCATTCTCATCTGGCCCACTTTTGCAGACTGCTAATTCAGTTATTTTACACACCTTTACTCCCTTTATTTTGGTAGGGTAAGCATGAGAAGTCATTACATTTGTACAATTTGTCTGTGTCTGCCTTCTCATTTGGCTTTGACTATTCTGAAGACCCAATGAATAGTCTCATGTAGGCAGAAAAAAATTCTTTTTGGCAACAGATGGCAATAAAATCTTACTTGACTTGCAACCTTCTCTTTTCTTTCTACTCTCGCTTTGATTGGCAACTCTGACCTAAAGAGTGGTGTAGCTTTTTGATTCCTTGCACTAATATAGCTAGCGGATTTATGCTGCGGATCAACTTTTCCTGGTAACTTTATTTCCCTTTGTTCTAAAACTTTGTTAACAGTGATGAGCTATATCTATTTCGGAAAAGGGTTGGATAGGTCTGGAACAGTAATGACTGAGGATGTCAGTTGTCAGCCTTTTCCTTAGAAGTTAGATTTTGTGATTTTTATCTTCGAAAATAAATCTGTAATTTCTGACATGTGGGGATTCTTTACATGTCCTTTGCCTCCGTATGTGTGATTAGTGGGCAACCAATGGTTTAATGTGAACTGACAGTTTTGGCTCTGGGCTTCTTGTGAGGCTGAGATAGAGCAGCAACATTTAGTAATTGGAGCAGGTATCACAGCACAGTGCAGAAGGGATGATAGATTCACTGTCTAAGGGTTTGGGGGACAGGAAAATCAGAGTCTCAATACACACTTTAAATTACAGTTTACTGAAGGCTCTCCTGCTGCTATTAGAAAGCATGAGAAAGGAATGTGTGGGTGCCCTCTTTGCCTTTGCCCCTTGTTGCCCTGGAATTGTCCCTGCAGCTTGTGTGCTGGCAGCCACTGAAGCAGTGTGATAAGTTGAGCAAAGCAGCTGCCTCCAATTTGGCTTTCAACTCTGGGGGTCCCTGGGGCAAGATTACTGCATGACATCGCTCATGGCAGGTGCACCTGATAGTCCTGTATGCAAGCCCTTTGTAAGATGGAAAATTTAGGTATTGCTGTAGACCACCAGGAAACCAGTAAGAGTTGCTACCGTTTGGATAGGTCTCCCCCTCCCTTCCCATAGCTGTCTGAATTCTATGGTAGTTTTCTTCAGGTCTTTAAAATAGGGTAAATTGTGTTGTATTTATGGCTGAGGAACAGAATTCTGTAAACTTGTATGTTGATTTCCCTATACAGCAAATTGTTGATGTAATTTTACCCCAAATGACCTCAGATGCCACCACCCTGCCTAATCTATGAAATTAAATCTATATGAAAAATCCAATAAATACTGTAATTTAACAGGAAAATTATTCTGTGCTTTAAAGCTAAATATCCTGGTCCAATTAAAGTCTGTAGGTGGCTTGGATGAAGATTTGACCTTTAGACAGTATCATGCCTAGTTAAATATTATTTTCATATTTTAGATGTCACAAAATCTGCTGTGTCTGTGTGGAAAAAAATTTGCATTTCCAGACAATGTGCAGCATATTTCAGCATAGTGGTAAATGGCTAACTTCTGTACACAGAATTTACCTGAAAGCACAAATACCTTGCGGGTGATAGTAAATGTACATCCACTTTCAGAGAAAAGTACTCGTATTACTGTCTGGTAGTTTGGCACTTCTTTTAGGACACCATTTGTCTAATTTTCCTTTTTAATTAAATATTACTTATTCCAGCAGACTGCAAGGAGAATCTAAATTAATCAAGAGCCTTGTAGTGAAATTAAATCTGCTTATTAAACAATTGTCAAATGTTTAATTATTTAAAAAAAATCCCACCCATATTACCCATATTAATTCNACAGTACTGCTCTGAAATTAATGAATTTTCTTTTTTTTTTTTTTTAATGTTGTAACTTCAGTGAAAAAAAGGATTTGTTTGAGTTAATTATAGTTTAAGAGATTTTCTTAGTTATAAAGTTTTGGGGTGTTTTTTCAATAAAAGAAACATGAAATGTTAAAGAGCTCTGAGAATTCTAATACCTCTTTTGCAGGAAAATTTGCAAAGTTCTATTTAATTTTATGCAAAGCAAGAGCCAGCTTTTTCTTATACTTGGAGACATATAACATTAAAAGCTGCAAAAAAACCCCCTTCATTGGAAATGTATTAAATTTGGTAAAGGGATTTTATTCTGTCCCCAGTGTGAGAGTGTGTGTATAGCATACTGTGCACTCACACATTCACATATGTATGTCACCTACACATCTGATAACTATGGAAATCAGGACTACAGCTGGAAAGAGAGTGAGACTTTGGAGAAAAAAAATTAAAATATATTTTTATTTGAAGCGTTTGAATAATAAGCAGTCAAATGTACAAAAAAGGAAAAGGACAGGTTCTGTGCTGTGTCTATGAACAGTTTAGATCCATAATTAACTGTAAGAAGTTTGTATGCAGTTTGACAGAAAACAAAATACTCTACCCTGGTAAATTTTGAAACCATGGCTGAAGCCTCAGGGCTGTCTTAGCTTTAATGAAGACTGACAATTGTCAAATGGATCCATACATTTGAAGATCCACTCCGTCCCTTTCAATTTCCAAGTGGGATTTAAGGGATTATATACTGGGACCTGGCTGTATGAGAGAATTTACAGCCTAGCAGCAGCAGGTAAATTAAAATTATACTACTTTTAATATGACATCTGGCAGGATGTTATATTATATTATGTTATATACATCTGGCAGGATTTGTAAAGACCAATCAACTTCAGAACCAATTACCCGTTAGGCCATTTGTCATTTAAAAAACTTGTGTGTTGTCCTGAGTGTTATGGGAAAGAAAGAGACCGAGTTAAAAGTGTCTAAGTCTTGCACCTCACAGACTAACAAATTCCGTATTCTTTATGACGTTATCATCCAAGGTGTTTGTTATGTTGAAGCTACAGGATTTGGATGTTCACATTTGCTGTATTTGTGTTAAAAGTGTGGTTTGAGCAGGGAACAGCACTATATTTTTAAAGTCAAAGAAAAATGTATAATGTAGTAACATACAATTATGAAGATAGCTATTGACGTTATACAGTTATAAAATGTTGGTGCTTGATAAATACCATTTTCTACACCTATGCAAAAATTAAGCCCAATAAACTTGTTGGAAATCAATGAATATGCTTTAAAACACTAAAAATACTCTGTTCTGGTTGGCTCAATAATCATCAGACTGGTAATAAATTCTGTAATTTTTTTTAACTCTAGGTTGCTTGGATAAATGGTATCAACTATGACTAAAAATCCTTGTTGCTCTTAGTCTATGTGAACTGATTTGTTGGATTCATCTATGTTTGAAGTGGTGTGTGTTCAGACACTACTTTTGCTGAAAAACACACTTTATATTATTAATATTTTTAACAAAGAGATCAGTGTTTAATGGAAATGGGAGCTGCACTACCTTTTCAATGCAGAAATGTGACATGAAGTATTCGGGTAGCAAGGGACAACTCCATGAGGAGGGAGGCATGATTAAATAAACATGGCTTAAAAAACAGCCTTTAAGACGAATTTTGGGTGGAACAAGAAGACAGATTTACCAAGGCCTGTGAAAAATGTGTCTCAGAAATGCAGATGTGAAAAATGAATTGGCACAACACTTTTATTTATTTAGGTAGATAAGAGAAGATGTAGTTCATGTGATATTCTTCTGCAGAAAAGTATTAGACCATAGTGGGGCGATGATCTAGAGAAAGATCTGTGTTCAGTATTGTATTCAGATGTTAGCAATAGCTGACAGACAAATAATGGGATAGACCACAGGTGGGGGGAAAAAAAAAGAGAGATTTTCAAAGAGTTTCAAGATAAAGATTAAGAGCTCAATTTTAACTTTGTAATAGCTAGACCTCTAGGTGGACATGCCAAATTGACAGACCAAGATTTAATTTTGGAAATGAACACCTATGACAAGATATGTCTCTTCACTTTTTAGCTTTTCCTTTTGAAGAGCTTACCGCAAGTAGCCAATCTTGATCTTTTAAACAAAAGTTGGGTTTGAAGAAAAGACAGGAATAAATCAAAAGATGGAGGTCTGAATACTGTAGATTGATGTGACGATATTACCAGCCAAAGTTTGCCAAAGTTAAGGATCATCACATAAGGCATGGTTTGAATGTGAAGAATGGCAGGGTAGACTAAATAAGCTCTCATTAAACCTATACAGTACATGTCATCCTTTTTTCACTATGGATTTTACTTTTGTGTTGTTCTTTTGTAATTTTCCATCATTAAAGATTTA
>RSEF01000031.1:41924522-41950569 GCA_003993805.1 Himantopus leucocephalus | reverse complement strand
TCCTCTCCTCTCCTCTCCTCTCCTCTCCTCTCCTCTCCTCGGTATGAATATTCCAAAATTCTGTCTTTGATATAAAACACAAATTCCAAGGATCCTTCTGATAAATACAAAGTCAAAATCTCTCATTTACAAAACAACAAAAACAACCCACACATCTGTTTTCTAAGGAGGATAAAATATGCCTTCCACAATGAACAATTCTCTCTCTACTACCAGCATTGTTTCTGAGAAATGCATTTGTAAGTGCTCCCCAAGGGACAAAACTAAAGTACTTAGCTTCTTTTTAAAGATATAAAATATATAGCAAAGGCTACAAGAAGACCAACTGACTTGTATTCAATTGTCATTTAATTCTCTCCACAATTTCAGAAATATTGCCTAGCCATGGTGTCAGTGTTTCTAAAAGTCCTACGAGGCAGCTGGATGATACACAACACTCCAGCACGAGCAGGCACTCAGCCAGCAGGAAACGGTGGCCCTCAGCAGGTTTCCATGCTTCAGTTCCCGTGTCACAGGAAGAGTCTGCAAGTCGTTTCTCTTCACCAGAAGAAGAGGCTGGACCCGTCCAGAGATTCAATCAGTCAAGATTTCATACCCGAACCAGCTATAGCAGTTATGCTTTCCCCCATCTCCTCCCAGAACTTCTGCTACATCAGCTGGGGGGCAAGGGGGACGGGAAGGGAAGATAAAGAAGTATTTCAGAGGTTAGGTAAACAGGCAGGTAATGTTCTGAATTCTCATTTTGATTTCACTTGCAGCAGCTGGATTCATGCCTAACTATTATTATTACAGCTGACAACTAAGCACATACGGGAAGCCTTCTAACGGAGTTGTGGTTAGCTCAAATTAAAAGTGAGACAGGAGCTGCTGTGCTCAGATCCCATGGACACCTGTGAACAAAACAGAGTAGGCAATTAAGGCATGGTTCTTCCTCCCTTCCTCAGCCCCCGCTTAGCAGAAGCCGTAAGATAGCCACCTGCACATGGTGTGTTTGTGGTTTTTTCCCACAGTTTCCTCAGTTTGAAGAGTCTTATTATTCCCTATTTATTTTTGTTCTTAATAAGCTGTTTGTCTTTCCACTACACTGCTTTTGTGATCTGACAGCAGAGTTTGCCCTGTCTCTACTACTTTTGATTAGCCTACTTCAGATGCACTGTGAGCCTTGAAACTCTGGAGCTGAACACAAGGCAGGATGCTGCAGGGATGCCATGCTAACTGTAAAACAAACTTACTCATCCCTTCTTCCTAGAAGGGAAACTCAAACTATCACTTCAAGGTAAACAGATCTCCTGCAGTCAGAAACTTTATTATACTCTTTCACCCTGCCCCTTATAAACAGGGAGAATCAAAAAATTTATAGTCTCTAATTAATATCACATTGAAACTATGTCTCACCAACGTGTAATGAGGTGACCTACAACATTACACATGATAATGAACTATAGTTAAAGAGTGTCAATACTGTAGTATTGTATTGTAGTGTTACTGTATAATGTATGAAATCTGGATTCTAGATCATCCTCCTATCAATTAATGTACAATATATAACCTCCAAACTTTCACTAGGTTATTTTAAACTGTAGAATTTAGAGAAACAGATAGCTTCAAAATATATGTTTGGAGTATAACGTAGTTCTCTTCTGAAACTACCAGACAATTTCTATGACATGCCACAAAGACATTGAGCTATAAGGTTTTGCTTGACCATTTCATTGTAATGGGCAACTTATTATAAGTTATGATATACTCCTATGTAAGTGGTCAAACGTATCCTTAGTGCAAAGCCAGTGGCTTACATATCTTTGCTCCAAGGATAAATTAGGAGCCCTCTGACATGTACTGTCAGCAACAGCACCTTAAAAGAGTTGGTTAAAATGAGAAGGAAAGGGCATTCACTGTAAATGGAACTAAAATGCAGTAAGTAAGCACAAATAATGCTCAAACATAACACTTACCAGTGCAGTGGTCCACTGACCATCTAAGTTATTCCTGCAAAATTCTTCTTCCTTTCTAATGAAAAAAAAAAATCCAGTTCCTTCATTTTATTTTTTTTTACTTCATCACAATAGCAGTCTCTTCAACTGAGGGGAAAAGCAATGTTGTTTCCTTTGGTGGATTACAGAGCAGTATATTTTTTGATCCTTATTAGAATTTTGCTGTGACTCGGATATTTAATCTGTTCATGCATATTTATCCATTTTTAAAGATCATCTAATGAAAATTGCCTCTCACCTTGATTAAAAAGACCTTTCAGTATCTAAACTTATACTAATAAATATTAATCTACATCCCAACAGGAAATCAAAACTGTCTTCTAATGTTTAATATGGTCTCCCTCTTCTTTCTCTAATTGTTATTTTGCAGACATTCTATAATTTATTTATTTTTTATTAGCAGAGTGACAGCATAGCCTTCAAGCAGACAACTAGACTTCTCTCTGGCACCTCACAGCCCCTTAGTTTTGTAAACAACTCAAGTCTTACTCGTAACTTCTTAATTGATTTCATTTGTAGACTGTAAATGTTGTTTGCATGTTGCTTCAAAAGGAAGAAGTTTTAAAATGAAGTGACAGAAATAGGCTCAGCACTCTGCACACTGAGATCCTTCCTGCTTCCTAGTTATCTTTTTCTTAAAATCCAATTCTATCCTGTGTTCTTGTGAAGTGCGTATTGAGTTCAGAGGGAATTAAACACTTCATGTGGGCTTAGAGGGAAGATTCTGCATTAGGTAAGGGTTCCCATAGAAATACTGCCACAGGCTAGGTCTTGAAGGAGGAGCTGCCCACTCAGGTAGTAACTATGACATTTGGTAGAGCCTGTTGAAAACCAGTAAAAATGCAATAAAACTTTTTTTCTTTCATTTTTGCTACCTCTTTCCACTACACCTACAATGTAATTTAAAATACTGAGAAATTTATAGTACAATTTTAAATGCTTAAAAAAAATTAAATGTAAATGGTCATCTGGAGAAAAGCATGTCTTACCTTTTCATAAGTACACAAAGACCAAAATATAACAGGAATGAAAAGTAGGGAAGTCAGACAAGATAAACTGTCACCAAGAGACGAAAAACACCTGGAGACTTAAAGATGGCTCAGGAAGAATAGATCTCAGTTGTTTTGAGCCTCCACAGGACTTTCCAAGGGCAATATCTAATAACAATAACATTTTGTCTATGGCAAAATAACACCTCCAAAACCAATAGCGTAGAACATCATCACATTAAAAAACTAAGACCATTCTTTTACATCATCTGCTCTTTTGGTAGTCATCAGAAATGAGGTATATCTCATCTGACTTCTAGACACCAATATCTATGCTAACTTCTTTGCCTCCATTTCTAGTCAATAGAAAGAAATAGGTGCTTCTAAATTGCACAATTCATCCCGTCTATTTTAGTTATCACCCTTAAAATGAGACAAATTGCACCACAAAAGAGACTGTTTTTCTCCATTGCTTACAAAGGGAGTCTAGAAAACAAACTAGATGTTGACATCTATGTTGAAGATGCCTGAAGTTAGAGGAAATGCATCCATTCCTATATATACCTAGCAAGAAATCTACACACAATCTCGTTTTCATTTTTTCTCTCATTATCTCTATTTTATGCAGCATAAAACACTATTTTCTTCTCATCGCATCTACATCAACAAAAAAAATACAACCCATTTACTTACTAAAAGTTATGTTATATACATTTTTTTAATGAGTTTAGAAAAAATATTCCAGAAAATGGACACAAACAATAAACGGCCTTGCCTTTCTTACTCCTCAGCAATGCAAGCAACAGCAAAACGAGACAGGAGATTTGAAACTTCTGACAGTGTTTAGTCATTTAATTCTCAGACCATGCAGCCACTTTTAAAAAGGCCATGTGGAAGGAAAGAAAGAGATGAAGCTCAAGTCATGGTTGTTCCAAATGAAAGGTGAGAATATTTGAAACAGGGGTAAAGAATGAAGGAACAAAAAGGTTGGAAATTCAGTAACTCTGTGCTACAGACTGCAGTTTCCTTTTATTTTATTTTACCCAATCATGTTTTTCCTCTAACATTTTGAGGGAATTTTTGAAGTACCTCTGTACTATATGTTTTCAAAACATTCAACATTTGGATACTTCAACAATGTAAATGATAATAATCACTTTAAGGTGATCTGTACAACAGAAGAGAAGTAATAATGAGTTATAGTCACCAGGACAGAATCAAACAGAAACAGAAAGAGGTGGAGGTGACATCAGAATACCAAAGTCTTTGTGTGAGTTCACATATGAACTTCAGAAACAAGTCACTTTTCTAAATGTCCATATCACTGTATCAGCTTTGACATATAAACAAAACACTTTTGTGTTTCCATCCATTCTTTACACTGCTAGCATGAATTTTACCTCATTTAAGGGTAAGTTCCAGGAGAGAGACTTCTACATAACTTTTATGTATATCACTAGCATACTGTTCGCATTAACACAGTAAGTGTTCAGAGTAAAAGTATCTGTTAGATATGGTTCTGCTACTCATCAGACTTTTCTGTACCTTTATAGAAAACAACTAGAGATTAAGGAAAATAAAAAGAAAAGTTTTCTAGCTTTCATTGTCATTTTAGAACATAAAATACTTCCTAGTCAATTGTAACGGTAATTGTATTTGTTAAAAAAAAAAAAAATCTTTATAATAGTTTAATGGTGATCATGTAAGTAGCACCAAATAAATTGCTTCTTTAAATTAAGCTTTCAATGAATAATAAGGGGAGTAGTCAACATGGATTCACCAAGGGGAAATCATGCTTGACCCATCTGATAGCCTTCTATGATAGAATGACTGGATGGATGGATGAGGGGAGAGCAGTGGACATTGTCTACCTTGACTTCAGGAAGGCTTTCAACACTGTCTGCCATAACATCCTCATAGATAAGCTTAGGAAGTGTGGGTTAGATGCGTGGACAGTGAGGTGGCTTGAGAACTGGCTGAATGACAAGAGCTCAGAGGGTTGTGATCCATGGCACGGAGTCCAGATGGAGGCCTGTAACTAGCAGTGTTCCACAGGGGTCAGTACTGGGTCTGGTCTTGTTCAACATACTCCTCAACAACCCGGATGAGGGGACAGAATCTACCCGCAGCAACTTTGCTGATAACACAGAACTGGGAGGAGTGGCTGACACACCAGAAGGCTGTGCTGCCATACAGCAAGACCTGGACAGGTTAGAGTGCTGCGCAAAGGGGAACCTAATGAAGTTCAACAAGGGCAACTATAGGGTCCTGCACCTGGGGAGGAATAACCCCATGCTCCGGTACAGGTTAGGGGTTGACCTGCTGAAAGCAGCTCTGCAGAGAGGGACCTGGAGTCCTGGTGGACAGCAAGTTGACCATGAGCCAGCACTGTGACCTTGTGGCTAAGAAGGCCAATGGTCTCATGGGGTGCATTAAAAAAATCGTGGCCAGCAGGTTGATGGAGGTTATCCTCCCCCTCTACTCTGCCCTGGTGAGGCCACATCTGGAGTACTCTGTCCAGTTCTGGTCTTCCCAGCTCAAGAAAGACAGGGAACTACTGGAGACAGTCCAGCAGAGCACTACAAAGATGATGAAGGGACTGGAGCACCCCTCTTACGAGGTAAGGCTGAGAGACCTGTTAGGCCTGGAGAAGAGAAGACTGAGAGGGGATCTCATGCATGAATGCTTATAAGTATCTAAAGGGTGACCGTCAAGAGGGTGGGGCTGGACTCTTTTCAGTGGAGCCCGGCAACAGGCACAAACTGGAACACAGGAAATTCCATCTCAACATGAGGAAAAACTTCTTTGCTTTGAGGGTGACAGAGCACTGGAACAGGATGGACAGAGTGGTTGTGAAGTCTCCTTCTCTGGAGATATTCAAAACCCACCTGGATGCATTCCTATGCAACTTGTTCTAGGTGAACCTGCTTTAGCAGGGGCATTGGACTAGACAATCGCCAGAGGTCCCTTCCAACCCTTACCATTCTGTGATTCTGTGAAAAGAGTAAGTAGGTCCATAGCTCATTCTAAATATGAACAATCTATGTGCCCTTCTTAACCAATTAATTCTTACTTGTCTCCATCAGTATTCAAAATATTTCTCTTGTTTACAATCTGTGAACTGACAGAAAGTGTTTCGAAAGATGAATAAATGAAAGGCAGGTAACAAATTCTCTCCAGCTTGAAACTTCAGTTTCATTCTATTAGTTTAATTTTTTTAATTTTTTTTTTTTTTTTTTGCTATTCCTCAAAATGGAATGGGAGTGGGGCAAGTGAGGAGAGAAGGCAGTGGGGATAGAAATAGAAGTGATCTTAAAGTGGTTCCTACTTTCTTTTTACAATTTTTTGGATGCAAAAAGCTAAATTGCTTAGTATGTGATCACTTTATAGGATCTTCTTTTATTCTGCTGAATCCGCTATCAAAATGCTGTCAATTTGTTGACTTTGAGAGAGTGGTTTCTTTGACATATGGGTATATGTTCTGACTGCACTGTCTGCAGACTGCATATTCATGGTGATTTTTCTCTCCCAAACATTAAAACAGATGAGATAATCTCTGCTACTAGCACAACTTCCCAACAACTTCACTAAAAGCCAGATTGGGTCCATGAATGCTTTACATAAATATTAAAGCAAAAAAATTATATAACTAATCATTTGACATTCTTGTCTAACCTTATAGTCTTTGCCCTCTTAAAATAAGTAAATGCAAATGACTAAAATTTAGAATTCATAAACACATCTAGAGAAAGAAGCCAACATCTAAAATGTGTAAAATAAGGATCTTGTGTACTTCAGCAGGAATGCAGCCCAGATTGTTGCTCATCACAGGAAATTTTACATTGTCCTATTTTAAAAGTACATGCCTGGCTTGAAAACGGTACTGCTTTAAGTGGAGAAAACAGCAAAGCCACAGAAGAAAATGGTGTACAGCTGAGAGAGGAAGTGCCACAAGAATGCATTAGAAAAAGTGATATCTGATAATGAAATTTTCCCTTGGTAAAAGTTTAGTGGTGTTTTCTGCAGTAGCTATTCCCAGGCTCCACAGGGAGGTATAAATAATAAGGCCCAAGCTGACAGTAAACCAAGGGATTTCTCTGGCTGGTGGTGACTTCAGGAAATGCAGCTGCCAACCTGCGTGCTGTTCTCACAGTGCTTTATAGCAGTAGTTGGCAATAAAAGGTATCAGTTGTTGAATGAGTTCAGAATGAATAATTCAGCTGTCAACAACTGCTATTTAGATAAAGTACACAAATAAGACAATTATTGTAAAAGTACATGAACAATTATGGTACATGAACAATTATGGTACATGAACAATTACTACTGTGTGTACCTAAGCAATCATCTGTGCAAATAATAAAGTTTACCTCATCTCATAGTAACAGTTTTATTGATAAAAATTAGTCTACAGGAGGCCCTGAGAAAGAAAAATATTACGTGAGGCAGCTTTAACCTATTTAGTACTTGCAATTATAGGAGGGGATGGTGGTATGGTCTGTCATTAACTATTCCAAGCACTTATCAACAAACTTATTTTCAATAGCTTATAAGTTTGTCAAAGTTTTCATAACACCTTTCATACCACATCTCCACTGGGGGCTGGATTATTAAATACCTTGGCCTTTTTCTAGAAAAGGGCTAAGGCTTTCACTGAAAACTCAACAGGCTTTTTATGCTAGAGGAATATTGACTCTCAGATAGCCTTTGTGTTAGAGACATTTATATCCTTTTTCTCCTGAAAATTTATTAGTAGAATTAATTACTGACAATTTAGGAGTAATTTCGCAGATGCCTAACAGAGAGAGCCAGTAAATTTGATTCTATATGCAACAGGCACAATCCAGACTGCAAATGCATGACTCATCATCCAACCATATGAACTAAGAAAAAATGGCCTCATTTGTGGTCTCATCTGAAGTTCAAACCCTACAGAAAGATTTGATTATTTGAACATGGGGGGTACAGAGATTGGTTATTCAAGGCTTAGAGTAATAATAAGCTAGAGCAGTAGTCTGGGTGACAAGAAAAAGGAAAAGAAACTGTTTGGAATGCATATACTGGGTCTAGGACTGGGGAAGGAAACCAGATCTGACATACTAGAAGGGTTGTAATGGAGGAAGAGGTAGAAAATTAACTGACAAGAGGAGGCAGGGGTAGGCTTGAAATTGGGGGTTCCTGTGAATGAGAACTACTGTGACAGCAGACAAGGAATTGAAGAGACAAGGATTACAAAGACAGAATAGTTAGCTGGGTGTACCAGAAGAAATACATCTAGTAGTGAGAAAAGACCAAAGTGAACTTACATGGTATGAGTTAAAGGAGCTAATGCATAAATTTAGATAACAAAAATCAGAAAGGAAAATAGAATAGGATCTGGGGGAGAATGAGAATGGTAAGTCAGCATGAAAGTTGTCACCTGAGGAGAGCAGAGAAAGGTTAGAGTCACAGAATCACAGAATGGTTGAGGTTGGAAGGAACCTCTGGAGGTCATCTTGTCCAACCCCCCCCCGCTCAAGCAGGGCTACCTAGAGACACTTGCCCAAGACCATATCCAGATGGCTTTGAATAGAGCTCCACCACCTCTCTGGACACTGTTCAGTGTCCCTCACAGTAAAAAAATGTTTCCTGATGTTGAGAAGGAACCGCCCATGTTTCAGTTTGTGATCATTGCTTCTGGTCCTCTTACTGAGCAGCACTGAAAAGGGTCTGGCTCTGTCTTCTTTATAGCCTCTGTTATTTGTACACATTGACAAATCCCTGCTGAGCCTTTTCTTATCTAGGCTGAACAGTCCCTGCTCCCTCAGCCTTTCCTCCTATGTGACTCCTACTGGACTGTGACTGTGACTCCACACTCCAGTATGTCCATGTCTCTTTTGCACTGAGGAGCCCGGAACTGAACACAGCATTCCAGGTGTGGCCTCACCACTGCTGAGGTAGAGGGGAAGGATCACATCCCTTGACCTGCTGGCAACAATCCTAATGCAGCCCAGGGTACCATTAGCCTTCTTTGCAGCAAAGGCACATTGCTGGCTCATGTTCAACTTGGTGTCCACCACAACGCCCAGGGCCTTTTCTGCCAATCTGCTTTCCAGCTGGGCTGCCCCCAGCATACACTGTTGCATTGGGCTGTTCCTTCCCAGGTGCAGGACTTTGCACTTCTCCCTGTTGAAATTCATGAGGTTCCTATCAGCCCCTTTTTCCAGCCTGTCAAGGTCTCTCTAGTCGGTAGCACAACCCTCTGTTGTATCAGCCAGTCCTAGTTTGGTGTCATCTGCAGATTTGCCAAGGGTACACTCTGCCCCATCATCCAGATCATTAATGATGTTAAACATCTTCATTAACCTATCCCTAGCATACACTGCTAGTTACTGACCTCTGACTGGAATATGTGCCACTGATCACCACCCTCTGTGTCCAGCCATTCAACCAGGTTTCAATCCACTTGACTTCCCTTTGGTGAAGCCACGCTGACTTCTCCTGATGATTTTCTTGTCCTTAATATGCCTAGAAATGGTTTCCAGAATCAGCCGCTCCATCTTGGGAATCAAGGTGGGGTTGACCAGCCTGTAGTTTCCTTGGTTCTCCTTCTTCCTTTCTTGAAGAATGGGGTGACTTTTTCTTTCCTTCAGTCTTTGAGCACTTTTCCCAGTCACCATGGCAGATCAAAGATTATCAAGAGTGGCCTTGCAATGACATCAGCCAGATCCCTCAGCACTCGTGGGTGTGTTCCGTCAGGGCCCATGGATTTAGGTATGTCCAGTTTGCAGATGTATTCCCCGACCTAATCCTCCCCCATCAAAGGTACATTGTCGATTTTTTGAGCCCTTCCTGTCCCATAATCCCAGACCCTTTGCTCATCTACCCTGCCTATCACTCCTTCACAGGGCTGCTGGTAACTCTTTCTCTCTCGTGTCATTCCTGGTTTAAAGCCCTCCTTACAAGGTTAGCCATTCTATTGGCAAAAATATCTCTGCAGCCCCTTAGTGAGGTGGATCCCATACCTCCCAAGCAGAGATCAGGTGGTCAGGTGTTCAAAAATGGAGTGGCTGAGCAGACAAGAAGTAGAAATACCAGACTGAGGGACTACGTGAAAAGTAAGCTGGACAACTTCAAGTGACTGACTTGTCCTCTCATACCTTTGTGGTAATCCAATCTGATTTGCTTAGGGGCCATAATTAGGTGCTCACAGAAAGTGGCATTCACTTCAGCTAATAGTGAACCATGTCATAAGTTTTTGTGCACTGAAAATGTCAAGACCATGTCAAACACTTCAGCAAAGAACCGTGAAGTATAAGTAACAGATAACCAGGTAAGCACACAGAAGTACAGTATAAACACACCATCCTGCCCATCTCTTAAGGGATGGTCTTGTAGATAACATTTGAAATAAATCCCTAATTCAAATAAAATCAACACAAATGAAATAACAACTGTCCACATAATTTCTTTGCCAATTTCATTATGCCTAATTATGCCCTTTAATATTGGAAGACTTATCAAAAAATATTATAAACATATTTATAATTATATTATTTTGACTTATATTATATTTACATTAATTTATCTTTATATTATTATAAAATAATGTGTCCTATGTGAGAACAGTGCATGAATATCTGGGTGTTCCAGAGGTTCCCGGTTAATTGAGAAGGCTCTCTCCCAAGACCCTAAATTGCAGAGATTCTAAGTTGTGTGTCAAGAGTTAGAAAGATGACAATGGCCCCTCCCTCATCAATGCATCATGCCCTGCTAAAGTGGGTTTGAGATTTGTGTTCTGATGTAATAGGATCTAAAAGTCATAATCACTCCAGCTATTGGCAAAGTGCTGAGAAATAACCTTAGATATCCAAGGAGACTAAGATAGTATAAAATTATTTCTTTTAATCATAAATATGTGTGGAGCCACAGACTTTGAAAATTGTTTCAAGAAAGATATGGTGAAGAACAATCTAAAGAACTTAATTTTGTTTTTAAATGTATCACTGTTTCAGAGAATGTAATACTAAAGCTTCCTGCAAAGACACATGAGATAAAAAAATCCAAAATTGCTGAGTTCCCAGGCTATAGAAGCTATATAGCCTATGCCAGGCATTACTTTAAAATGTTTTAAAGATGTGTTGCTTTTTTTTTTTTCTCAGGCTGTGCTTTTCTGATCACGTTAACACATAAGTAAAGGGTCACATATGAAGACGTTTTGCACTGAAGGGGAAATCAACATGTACCTAGAATATCCAAGATAACCAGGTGCTGACAGATTCATTAGAACATCTTTTCCTCAGAATCAGTCTTAAAGATCAAGAGAACATTGTTTTTTTAAGGCAGAGGCACCTCTAGCCATCGTCTGAAGAAGAGAGCAGATGATAATTGATGAGTGCCGGAGAGCATGATGTGCAAGCAGAGTGATTTATTAGCAATTAAAACTAAGGCAGAAAAGCATCAGCTTGATTTTTTTCCTACAGAGTTAGAAAGAAAACCCACATAAAACACCAGAAACTGTTACTGATGGTCTCTACTGGCCTGTAAGAACAAATGGTCATTTGGTATTTTGTAAACAGCATTCCAAATTAAATTGCATGAATACAGAAAACAGCAGTTATAAAACTGATCAAATGCTGATCATTTAAGGACTTTATTTCATTGCTGAATAGCCCAGCTTGTGATGGGACTTAGAATAACCCTTTCTCTGTTTCCCCAGAAAGGCTGGAAAAGCAACAACCGGTTTATAATGAAAACAATTCAGATACAAACAACAGGAGGAGGACTGCAAAAACTCAATAGTCTTTACAACGGAAAAACAAAAACATACCTTATTTTCAAAGCAACCAAAACTTAAACTTTTTTAGGAATGACAGCTTTCCAGTGTAGAATGTGAATGCATAAATAGTGTCACACCAAGATTCTGACTCCTTAAAATCAGGGAACTGAACTAAATTTCAGTTCTTTGATTACACATACTTGGTTTAATTAGAAAGGGCAATGAAATTATTGCTTCAGCCCTACAGAACTTATCGGCAAATTTTAATCCCTTCTGCCTGTGTGTCCATATGTGTACAGATGAAATATATGGTATTGGAATTCAGAAAAATATATAGGACTGCAGTCACAAAGCAGAGTAGCACTCAGACTGCATCTGACATCAGAAGGTACAAAATGGCTGTTTTTAAAAATAGAATGGATAGTCATTGGACCAAATTCAGGAACAGGCTGAGATTATATATGGCAGATGAGTAAGAGTTTGGACTGAATTTGAAAGGGACAGCATGTGTGGTTTAGGTCTGGGAATCAAGTGGTTATGTTTAGAAATGAGGCTCTTGCATAAATCTCCAGCTGAGATTAGAGCTCACAAGAGCGTGATCACTTGAGGGACAATCAGTCAGGGGTTAGGACTGAATCTAGAGGGGAACAGTATCTGAAGGCTGCTGGCACTAAAACTCTCACCAAGATGGCCCCCAGGGCACACCCATAGGGACGTGTTGGGACAAGGGTGAGAGAAGCTGCAGGTGTAAAGTCATGAGTATATATGCATGAAGTTCAACAGTTCGCTGGGATCACCAAGTGAGGTTATGGTTTAACCACAAAAAGCCAAAAAAATAGCTAAAGCTGAATGAGGTGAAAGGGTGTACAGAAACCATCAGGCTGTATAAGCTACCTTCACTCTGGAGACCTGCTCAGCAAAGCCATGGTTAGAGACAATGTTGAGGTTAAAGTGTCACTGACAGAGAGATAGGATACAGCAAGTACCAGGATATGTTTTAACAGTGGCATTAATTCAGGCCAGATGCTCTAGGAACAGAGCCTAGGATCAGTATCAAAGTAGGCAACCTGGGTATTTCCACTGCTGAGGATAGAGAGGGCTGGGTCCGGATGGACAGGGACTAATAAAATCAGGGTATGACTGGGCTTGACAGGCTGTGTTGCAGGCTGGCCACCTCAGTGGTCACCTGAGTATTAACCTGTTCTTTGACCGGACCTTCAGCTAAGATTAGGATTGAGTACAGAATAAAGCAGAAATGCTAGTTTAATTTTTCATACAGTGCTTCAGTGTTCCTCTGATCCAAGGGCTTCATGTCAGTGTAGAAATGCCTCTACCTGTCCCATACGGGGCAGCTTGGCATGTTTAGACACTGTTCACCCATTCTTTGCAACCTATGTTTCTTATGCAAATATTTCTTAAAGGCACTGCAACATTCTATCTGAAAATAATATACTTCCAGTGGCAAATGACTGATTCATCTTGATATTATTCTGCCCCAGCATAATTACAGACAAGAGCTTCAAGTGCTTCGTTCAAGTCTGCTGTGACAATATTAGCTCAAATATCAAACACAAAGATGAGCAAAATAATCTGGAATAGCTAAAGATTTCATCTACTAAAGCTGCTACTTTTACTGTAGCAGCTGCTCACCTTTCTCCAGAATATCACTGGTTATGTCATTTTCCAACCACCCACTGTTTCCTGTGTAAAAAATCACAGGAAGCAAAACACCTGCAAATTTCTACTACCACCTTGATATAAATGTCTTGGCACCTGCCATTAAGTAAGTCTGTAAAACTAAGGTTTCCCCTTTTTTTCTCTCCTTCTCCATGGACATGGACATGGACATGGACATGTGCATGTGGTTGTGGCTTTGACTGTCTCTGGTTTGCATTTGAATTTTCCTTCTAAGCACTTCTCAACAACACCTATCCAATATTTGCAAGCAAGAAAACAGAATGAGACATTTTTGTCATGACACATTTATGATTGCTGACACCAACATAAGCCCACTGATACGACATGAAAATTTCTCCTCTCTAAGAGAATCAAACCCTTTTTTCTTTACACCTTAATAAAGGATAAAAATATCAAAACAGTAAGTATTAATGGTAGAAAGTCATTAACAAAATTGTTAATTTTTTTAATGCAGGCCATCAAAACCCAGCATATGCTTTTCTTCTAGCTTATTTGTTTCCAGAATGAGTTTCATCCCTAATGATGTTTTATACAGACAGCAAGGAAGTCCAGCTACTGAGTAGAAATTTCTTTTTTGTGTCTAGCCAACAGGTGGTAAGCATTGGAAAAGAAAGTTATTTCCAGCTTTAGCTGACAAACTTGCATTGTATTTTTAAGAGGACTTCAAAATCTAAGAAGTCAGTATTAGAAGGGTGTCTTATTGCAGTATATACATAAGCAATCAATCGGGCACTAACAGATGTATAGTTGAGAACATGAGCCGATGTCTTTGCTAAGACAAGTCAGTGCACTTGCAAGTAAGTTGTCCTGCTCCAAAATGGAAAGTTTCTTCACAGGAATGAAATCAATTCATTTGTTTAACACTTTATGTCTAGACACAATCTCCAGTGGCTTTTAGGGGCATTCATTTAACAGACGAGATGTTTTACAGCTTACAGCACTTGAGAAACCTGTTACATTTTGGTAGTATCCAACTCTACAGACTCTCCTTTAATGTAATTTTAACACAGTACAAATGTCTCCTGGATCTCAAATGGTTTCCACAAAGATAGAAACAATGGTGCTAACTTTCCTCATAGGTAACTCATTACTCCCTTTCCTTTATCTGGTCTCCATTGTGAAAGATTTAATTGTGTGGTATGGAACCCCAGAAGATCGCAGCCGCTGTGACGGAGAAGTCGGGTGCAAAAGCAGCATCGGCCTTCAGGATAAGTTCCCGAATAGCTATACATGATCACAGAATCACAGAATCTCCTAGATTGGAAAAGACCTGTAGGATCATCTAGTCCAATCATTAACCTAACACTGACAAGCCCACCACCAAACCACATCCCTAAGCGCTATATCTACACAACCCTTAAATACTTCCAGGGACAAGGACTCCACCCCTGCCCTGAGTAACGCGTTCCAATGCCTGATGACCCTTTCAGTAAAGAAATTCTCCCTAATACCAATCAAAACTTCCCCTGGCGCAACTTGAAGCCATTTCCTCTTGTTCTATCACCCGTTACTTGACAGAACAGGTCGACTCCCAGCTCTCTGCAACCTCCTTTCAGGTGGTGGTAGAGTGATAAGGTCTCCCCTGAGCCTCCTTTTCTGCAGGCTCCCTCAGCCACTCCTCGTAAGACATGTGCAACCCTCACCAGTTTCGTTGCCCTGATTTCTGATTCCAAACCTGCTGTATTTGATTACTGCTGGCCAATCAGTGTTATTATTCCTTTTACAGTGTGATCCTCACATCTTCATTTGAATATTATTGTGGTACTTAATTGCTGCTCTGCTGCCATACGTAAAAAAAAAAAAGGACACTCATGCTATCATCTTCTCACTATTAAATGTTTACTAGCAGTTTCTAAAGCCACAACCAGACCTGGACATGAAACTTTTTTAAAACAGCAAGACCTTTGGCAGCCACCATCTCATATATCATTCCAGGTCCCACATAGACCACATCAGTCATTCAAACAGCAGATACACATCTACACTTGCAAGTTTTTCCTTGCTTGCGGTTAATGTAGTCAAAAATAGTCAAAATTATCTTCCTTCATTCAATAATGCAGAATGGCTGCACTCATTTGCAATAAAATCACAAAACCTTAGGTTAGATTAAACATTTGTGCAGTTGGAAGCTATAATTATCTTTTTAGGTCACAGAAGGGTTTTCCCTTGTTTTTCCTTATCTGTGTTTTGGGTGGCATAACACTTGTGGGTGGCATATCTGGCAGCCACCATGCAGACAATTTGTCCACTCCCCAGGCAATCTGTCCATCAGCCATCTGATGTCCAGTCCTTTCCTAACTATGTTCCTACTCCATACGTGCCCAAAAGCCAAAACATCATAGCAGCGAAACATAATCTTGAAATCCACTTACATTTAGAAAAGCAGATTCTAAAATTTTCTTTCAAGAAATTTGTTCCTACAGTAGGCTGTATTGAATTTAAGAAAATGTATCCAGGATTGGATGGCAAATAATCACATATTAAATAGCATTGATTTTAACTTATTCATTTTCTTTTTAAAACATTACTTAGTCCTGAATTTTTCCTGATAGTAGGAATTTCACACAGCATGAAGAGAAATTCAAAAATTTTGTTGAGAAAAATGTGTAGCTGAAATTCTCTGTAAATTACTCTGTTTTTCTGAAGGTCTCAAGGGCCTTTAATGCTAAAGTGATATTTTTAAGTCAATTTCCTAGCTTATGCTTTAGTATTTCTGTGTTAATAAAGCTCTAAATTGTTAAAAGTAAAAAATCATCTGAGTAAAAAAGAAAAAAAAAGATCAATTACACATTGAACATCCATACAACCAAATAAAGCTAATATTTAGAATTACTAGTTCAGGGAAAAAAGCTACAAGGAAAAAAATAAGTTTCTGTAAAGTTAAGTAAGCTTTAAGCACAGCAATAATGAAAGACTTTAAAAACTTTACTGTGGAATTTCAAAAGCATCTTTCATAGGAATTACTTACAAAACATCTTGAGATAAAATGACGAAACAATTAATCAGTGAATATTTGATCATTGTGAGTTAATAAATCTATGTCTGACTCCATAGTCAATTATGTTATGTGGACATCAACATACATTTGTGGAGGAAAATAAATTGCTACTCTTTTTTGCAACAATCTGCACTTTATAAAAATTGAGCCGAAGGAAAGTGTTCATATGGAATTTACATAACAATAGAAACTACTAAAATTGCTCATTAAAAAAAATAAATGTCTGAAAATTGAGGAAAATATATTTCCCTTCCTAATATTTGCCATTTCATTTTTGAAGTGGAGGACATTTGCTTGCAATAAATGTCAGTGCAAATTTTGAATAAACATTTCCCTAATTGTTTGCAATTTTTAAGTGAGTCTGATTTATTTGCAGACTTTTTTCCACTCAAAAGTGCAAGCAAGAAGTTGCTAGCTGAAATATATTTCAAAACAATGGATTTTAAACAAATGCTGTAGACTCTTGATTTAGAACCATCCCAATCTGGAAACAGAAATGTGTCTAATCTTTCTAATATAACAGGCTTAAATTTCATATATCTGAAAAGTTTCAAATTAATTGTTTGCAAGAATGAGATATTTGCAGAAGTTACACTGAGAAGAAAGCTGAATAATATTAGAACAATATCTTTGCAAATACAATTTGCAAACAGAAAATGAGGCAAAACATTCAGTATGAATAATTCATTACAATCCTCTGAAAATTCAGTTTTAAAATTAACTTATACATCAACACTTTTTATATTTTTGAGTGACTGGGTAGAGCATAATCCTTCTGCTTCTGAAAGTCTGCAAACAAAATAGAAAGAATATGTATGTACACGTACAGACCCCACCAAAACCCAAGCCTCAGAAAGTTTAAGATCAGCTTCAGCTACATTCTGTAAGAATACACATTTCACAGACATTTTCTTGTCTAAATGTCAGCAGTATACACACTTATTAGACAAACTGTCAACAACTGAAGAGGGTTTGCTATGGCTGAATGTCATCTGCAAGTTGTTAGGAGTCTAATCTCACCATCTGACAAATGTTAATGGTTTAGCAAGGCAGCAGATCCATTCAAAGAAGAAATCTTCCCTATGAAGAGAGAAAGCGCAAATGAGACCCTACAGTAATAACTGTTAATATGAGTTGCTTATGCAACAGCAATTTCAATCAGTCTTTATAAATCCATGCCTGATGCAGACATTTACATTTTCTTTATTTTGCACATCCACCTGTGTGAAGACTCCTCAATCCTTCATATTCATACTGAAAAAATAAAGCTTTAAAAAAAATGAAGAACAACTGTGATAGTTCCTGAGCTAGAGAAATTAAATGAGTTGTTTTTCTTTTCAACTCTATTTCACAACTCCAGGCAAACAGAAATAAATGATAATTGCTGTCCACTGAAGAGTGAAGCAGGCAAAAGCACTGCTTTTCACAGCTTCCATTAAATTCATTGTAAAATCCCTTGTTATTTTGCTGAAGATGTCTCAGTATTTCTGTAACACAGTGGTGGTTTGCTTTTCTTCTTCACAGAGCTTGTTTTTAAATGAAGGGCTTTTTCTTACCAACCTAACAGGTAAACTCAAAGATGAATTTTTTAATATTAGTAGTAGTATTGCAAGACGAATTAATTGCCTGGGGGGAGGGAAGAAAGGATTAAGGAGAAGGGGATTAGAATCATGGAATCATAGAATGGTTTGGTTTGGAAGGGACCTTAAAGATCGTCTAGTTCCAACTCCCCTGCAACGGGCAGGGACACCTTCCACTAGACCAGGTTGCTCAAAGCCCAATCCAACCTGGCCTTGAACATATCCAGCGATGGGGTATCCACAACTTCTCCAGGCAACCTGTTCCAGTGCCTTACCACTCTGACAGTAAAGAATTTCTTCCTAAGATCTAATCTAAATCTACACTTTTTCAGCTTAAAACTGTTATGAAGGAGTCCCTCCCCATCTTTCACATAGGTTTGATACGTAAGGAATGAATGCTGAGTCATCTCAGTATAGCAATAAAAGAAAACTATGATAAATTGATACACACTTTTGATATTACAGCTGTGATGGTCAGAAAATACCCAGATCATAAAACCTTCTCTAATATGGCAAAAATACATTTTTGTCAGGAAGAGAAAGTCAGGGTAAACTTAGTCACACACAGTTTTATCCTTTAACTCTTTATAATTAATCTATAAGGATGTAGGTCACATTAGCAATTAGTTTAACTAGAAGAGGAAAAAAAAATGCTGTTCATTTTCTGCGGATTGACAATTTCAGAAATACTTACTTTAAAAAGAACTTTGTTATAACTGTAATTCCGTTTAAAAGATCCTGCCCACTTAGAAGTAAGGCTTTTACAGCTTTAGAGAGACATTTATATGCTTAAAATATCATAACCTTTCCAATTAAAATTTCTTCCTGCCACTAATCTTTTCCCATTTTCCTACCTCTGTGACTGATCCTGTTTTTTTCTTTGCTTTACTGCAATTTTATAGCTTAATTGAACCTCTTTAGTTTTTTTGTTGTTGACCATCTATCTCCTATAGTTTCTACCTTCACTGATTGGGTTGCTGTTTTTTTTTTTCTTCTTTTTAAATATCACTGGAGAAAAACAGACAATTAACAAATCCAATTGTAAATTATTTTATTTACTCTAGATATGTGGACTTGAACCTCACCTGAACAATCAGTAGCTTTTTGGTCTTGAATCCCTTTTGTCAATTTTCTTTTTTTTTTTTTTCTATAGTAATAAGTCATTTTATAGGCTCAGATTCATCCCAAGCAAAACTAAGCTATTTCTATTAGCTGGGCAGAGGTCAGTAAAAACTTCCCATAGGAATTTTTCACTATACGTTGTGACTACTATATCTGTGGACAAGATTACTAAAGTGTTGCAAAGGTGTTCTCTCAGACATTTTTTTTTATATATATATAACAGTTCCATGAATTTTTTCACTAAATGGTCAAATTTGGAGGATGAGGAAAAGATTTATTTAAGAGGAAATGCCACTATTATCTGTCAGAAGAGAATTGCTGCAACAAATGAAAGACTGAGAATAAAATCTAAAAATCTTCATAATTAAATTTACAGGGTTTATTCGTGATAATATTTTTTTTAAAGATGAAGAGAATATTCTAAAATTCAGGCATTTTCATTGCATGCAGGTAACCACATACTGTGATCAGGGGTACTTTCAGACCTTTTTAAGTACTTCAAGATATTTTTCAGTGTCTCCAAATGTATCACATTTGACAAAAATCAATTCCAAAATTTTATTTCTAGTCCCAGCATCTTCCTTATCTTTTCCTACATTTTTTTCCATGAATTTATTATCTTTATATTGAGATAGTTTAAGATCCCTATTATTCTATTTTAAAAGCCATTTTAGAATTTCACTGATCTGATGGAAATGTTCTCCTAACCCTGAGCTGTATAACCTTGCCACATTACTTTAATGAACCATAAAAGTACTCATATCCCCCATCACTTTCATTTTCCTAAGCTTAGATTAGGATAAGGATTCAGAGCTTTATTAATTGATGATAGAAAATAGTAATAATGGAAACGATATGCAGTGCAAACTCTCTCCACTGCAGAAGTCTCTCAGGAATGATAGCTGTTAGATTCCTCCACCAAATACTCACCTGCATGATATTTTGCAGATAATACAGTAATTTGAAAAAAAAAATCAGAAAAGCTCTGCTTGAAAAATGTTCTCAGATCAACATCTTGAACTGATTGAGCTCATTTTAAGTAACAGGACAGACAAACATGGAGTTACACATAAAGTTTAGTTATTTCTATAAATGTATGTAAAAGGATACATTTTGACAAATTAAATAAACCGTCTTTTGAGAACGACTACACTGAAAAGTTTAATCTTGAACTGGAGAGTTCAAGAGATTTGAAGGCAAAGAAGTGTATAATTATATTCAATATTGGAGCCTGTCTCCTAAGGAAAGGAAGGGGACTGGTGTGCAAAGAAGTGCTACCTAGATGAATCATCTTTTTGATAACAATAAAAAGAAATGGAGGCTGTTGAAGACAGTGTCTGACAGCAAGGAAGCTACATACAGAAAAAAGTCCATTTCAACTCGGAACAATTCCAAGAACAATTTTATTATTTTCTTCATGAGGGCAAGGAAAAAAAAAAGAACATAGGAAAAAAGTGGAACCACTCCACACTGACGTATGGCCTAAATACGTGCTCAATAATTAACGTCAATTTTCATTAAGAAGGCAAGATATGACTGTAATTATTCCCCTAGTAGGAAATATGAAAACAAAAATGTCCACAGCTGAGGAGGACTAATTTATACTCTGCTCCTCAGGGAATGAGGCAGGGAAGAGGGAAAGAGAAGAAAACCACTATTGCAAAACAACAGTTGCTAAAAAAACTGGCCTGTGGTATTACAAGAAAAACAACTATGGATCTATCTCTTCTGGAACAGGTATCCAAGAACTGCAAAATGGTAAACATGGTATTTATTTACAAAACCAGAAAAAAAAGGTGTAGGGAACTACAGACCTCTGATTGAACTCAGATCTATGCACAATCTCACAACAGTTTTTGAAGGCGACAGCAATCAAGGACATGGAGAAAAATGGAAAATGGTATAAATACAACACCATTTTTATCAAAGGTGAGACTTTACAATGTCAGACTAAGCTAATATCTCTTTTTTTGATAAGATAATTCACTTCTTAATCAAGAGAAATGCAGTAAATGTTACCAAGTTAGATTTAAGTAAATCATTTCATTCAGTGCCTCAGGAGAATTTATCCTTTAAGGTGAGGAATGCAGGAATTAATGCAAAACCAGTGAGATGGTGCATTGGGTGTCCTTAACAAGGTGCTGGCAGCTGGGGGCTGCAGGGGTGGCCTCTGTGAGGAGAGGCTGGAGCGACCCCCTGAAAGATACAGCCAGTTCCAGCCAGTTCACCTGGCTCCGACAGACCCACCGCATGACACAGCTGAGCCCTCAGCCAAGCTGATGGCACCTGTGGGAAAATGTATTTAAGAAAGGGTAAAACCACTGCACAGTAGCTGTTAGCGAGAGGGGAGTGAGGGAAAAACATGAGAGGAACAGCCCTGGAGCCACCAAGGCCAGTGGATAAGGAGGGGAAGGGCGTGCTCCAGGCACCAGAACAGGTTCCCCTGCAGGCCAAGGAGAAGACCATAGTGTAGCAGGTTGTCCTCCTGCAGCCTATGGAGGACCACTCTAGAGCAGATACCCATCCTGCAGCCTGTGGAGGACCCCATGCTGCAGCAGGTGGACATACCCTGAGGGACACTGTAGCCCATGGATACCCCACGCTAGAGCAGGTTTTCTGGTAGGAAGTGTGGCCCATGGAGGACCCGTGCTGGGGCAGGGGAAAAGTGTCAGGAGGAAGGTGCGGCAGAGAGGAGCTGTTAAGGGTTCCACTCCCCCTTCTCAGCGAGGGAGATAGAGAAGAGGAGAATGAAGAGATGAAGTTGAGCCTAAGAAGGGGGAGAGGTGCATAGAAGGTGTTTTACTTTTGGTCTTTTTTTCTCACCATCTTTCTCCATTTTTAATTAACAATTAATTAAATTAATTTCTCCAAGTCAAGTCTGTTTTGCCTGTGATGGTAATTGGTGGATGAACTTCCTCCCTCTACCTCAACCTACAAGCTTTTCCGTTGTATTTTTTCCCCTTTCCTGTTGAGGAGGTGGAATAAGAGTGTGGCTGGTGAGACTCCGGCATCCAGCCAAGGTCAACCCAGCATAGGTAGTTAATAAACTGGCTAAGTGCAAAAAGTAATATTGAAAGGGCAGTTATTACAGTAATGGAGTTATGGGGGGGTCAGCTTGCCCCCCCACCATTTTTGCTAGTTACTTCCTTGCGGTGTGCACCTATGACATTTTTAGATGACAAAGTCAGAAGATGCAGACTCTGTTGAAGATATGGCTCAAATTTGATGGTCCTGCAGCCTAGAGTAATAATATGGGAATGACACATAGACACACATTTTAAAAATTTCATTCTTAGGGACCAGTGACAAGACATGCATCTTTTGGTACATTCACCTTATTTTCTGCTTTTTCTTGCTCCTCGCTCTATGTGCTTCTTTTCTTCTCCATGATTAATTTCTTTCCCCCTTATTCTGCTGAGCAGAAGATTCATGCTAGGTGAAAGCACTTTGTTGGAAGACCAAGTTTTCATCATTGAACAGAAAATCTGGGCTTCTATCTGAGTTGTCTTAATAGCAGTTGCTATGGTGACATGCAGGTTGCAGCGGTGGCTCTGATTCTCCCTCATAATTTCTAGCTCCATAATAAAGGAGCTGTTATGTCTGTGAATGGTTTCTGATGAGCTTTCTTTAGGGAAACACTGTGAGGCCTTAAGCACTCCCTTTTCTCCTACCCATTTGTATGGATAGGTTATGAAAGTCCCCATGTCCAAGCTAAAAATCAAGGCATGAGGCACAGGCACTTACTAAGTCATCTAAAATGATTGTTATTGGTGTATTGGGCTGCAGGATAATCGAGGGAAAGAAGAAGCTCCAGAGTAAGTATGAGCAGTCTCCAAACTAAGCTTTATTTTAATTCCCAGCTATCCCTGTGCTGTTTGCCTTACACGGAAGTTGTACCTTGCAAGCAGCGGTGGCTTCTAGACTTCTCAGACTGGCACTGTATATATGAAAAAGCACCTCAGCTTTCTAGTATTCAAGAAAAAGTAACAAGAGACCAGATTACTATGTAGATCTTCAAAGTGGTTACTGTATTATCCCATATTAAGACTACAACAAAACAAAGAAAAGGATAGGTATTTCTATCCTTTTCCATCAATACTCTATTGTCTTCCCACCCACTTTAAGTTAAGCAGCAGACAAGGAGACTTCAGTGTTGGTTTGCAACAACTCCATTGTTCAAACGTGACAGCCTAACACACTATAGTACAGTAAAATATTTCGATTGCTGTACAAACAATAGCTCTTCCACCCAAGCTAATGGACGCAGGCCTGAGTTATTCTTGGCCTAAAAAGAAAAGATAACAGACTTGTTTTTGCATAACATATTTATCCTGCTTAGGAATCACATGGGTAAAAGTAAGTTGTTAAGGCTGCATTGCAGCAATGTTTCCAGCCTCATCTAAAACATGTTAAATGCCAGTTTATTACTTCCATTGTCCAGCCTTTCTCTGGAACAGACAATAAGTAGAGCAACGTATATCATCAAGTGTCTTCCCTAGCTAGCCTTTACTTAAATACTTAAGGAGACACATATTCTAAACCAGAACATGAGAAAGATACAGACTCAACCTGTCATATGGAGATTCAACAACAATGGTGAGAAGAAAAGAATTAGAGAGCTGTCAAGACTTTAAAGGAAATAGGAGTTGAATTTGTTACTTTATATTTTTTGGGAAACACAGGAGAATGTCTCAGAAATAGAGGGACAAGCTGACAAATAATAGAATAAAGATCATCAGGGAGTTCAGTGACATCTGCACAAGCCACGTGTTAGCACTGCATACTTTTAATGGATCTGAGTCAACTGAGATTTCTTATTCCACAGCTATACCTTCCACATTTTTTAGCAGAAGTAACTACCAGGAAATGGAGTTCAGCTGAAACAGAACAGTTTTAGCCATATTACTGCACAGTTCTACATATCATGTGATCTGCCAAGAATGAAGAGTTTTGGAGTGAGCCCACCCTTGCTTTTCCCTCCCCTGTGAGATTGCTTAGGCAGGCGGCATGCTTCCATTTTGCCCCAATAAAAAGAATAGTGTAAGCCAGCACAAGCACACCCATTGTTCCCTACAGTTATTCCCCCTGTCTAGTTATACTGCCAGAGACCCTGAGTAATAGCATTGACTTCTTTCTGAACTTTTCCAGAATCATTCTAATTTCCATCCCTATCGTCAAACATATCTTGGTTCCCTCTGTTAAGCATTGTCTATAAATTAAGTAAAAATACTGTATCTCTGATCTGAATGATCTTCTGATCATTCATTAAACTATTGACAAGTTTAAAGCCAAGGACCTTGCAGAATTTAGGTTAACAAATCTTTCCCTTTTAAGAAGGTACCACCAATAGCTACTCTCTAATATGATTTTCCAGTGGGTTTTCAACTGTTCAGTACTGTCATGTACAGCAGTCTTTGGAGACCACCATGTGAGGTAACATCAAAAGTATTCCTAAATTCAAAATACAGGACATCTCTGTACATAAGGCCTGTTACAAGAGAAGAAAGAGTTACATGAGATTATTTGTTCCTGGTGCTTACATATCCTTTAAATAAAGCTAGTCATATATTTTGTCCGGAAACTGAAACATCCACTCTATAATTCATGTTTCTTCTCTTCTTCTTTTTAAAACAGTTACTAATATTTGCCATTTTCTGGCTTTTTGTTCTTAGTCTTACAGGTTCTCCATGTGTTCATAAAGAGAATGTTTTTTAACATATATTAGATGTTTCCAAATCAACTGGATGTGATGAACTTCATCTTGGCTTTTAATGAACTGGTTGAGATCTAAGTACCCTCTAAACTGTATTTCCCTAGTCAAAACTAAAATCTTATTCCTGCTTTGTTAGTGTGAGTTATGATAGTCTGACTAGCTGACCTTTTCTGTGAAGATGGACACAAAGAAATGGCATTATGCACCCCAGTTTTCACTCAGTCATTTGCTGATAGTTTTTCCATTCTTCTAATTAGCAAACCAGTACTGCCCTTGGTATTCCCCATACTATTAATGTGTGTATAGAATTAATTATTGGATTTTTTTTATGTCATCATGTAATTATGTAATAATTTATCTCATTATGTAATGAGGTACAGGATTTCTTGTACATCATTATGTACCTTGGCTTTTCTGATTTTGTGCCTGTATTTTCATGTTGTATTTCCATATGCATCTTCAGCAACCTAACCTGTTTTCCTGTATGGGGTTCTCCTAAGTCTTTTGTACTGATTCTCTGACTGTAGAAATGTTCCTTTCAAAAATTCATAATCTTACTGTAAAATTGTTATTTTCTCAGCATTCACTGTCAAGCAATTACTTTGCCTCTTAATATTCTCAGTATTGATCTGAATCAAATCTAAAAGAAACCTCTACCATCCTCTTCATGCATTACTTGATTTCTCCAACTTAAGTATTAAATCTTCAGCAAGACACTCTAAATATGTTTTGGACATTGCATGCCCTGCTGTACTCCCTTTGCAGTTAGAGACTAGAAAGAAGTCCCACTAACCTCTAAGCTCTGAATTATTTTGTACATTTCAAAATGTCTCTGTCTACCATGGCTGTCCATAGTAGATTTCTTCACTTTATTATTTGAATAAAATCATTATTTGGCTGTGTCTGTTTTTAGTGGTCCCTCAATTAGTACATAGGCACAGATATGTTTGGTAACTGACCTGCTACTCTTCACTATCTGTCTTCTTTTGTCCTGTTGTGAATAACTCTCTCCTGCTCATTTTCAGCAGTTGTTCAGATGACTTATTTTACCCTTCTGTTATGGTTTAGGCTGCACTGGCCAATGAAAACGAATGACAAATGCTCTTCACCACCTCTCCAAGGAAAGCAGGGACAGAGAGAAAGAGACTAACAAGTTTAGAAAAAACTAAACTACTTTAATGAAAATATCAATAAA
>RSEF01000031.1:41878652-41894110 GCA_003993805.1 Himantopus leucocephalus | reverse complement strand
TTTTTTTTTTTTTTTTTTTTTTCAGTTTGCATCCAATGAAAAAACAGTTAAAATTTATCCATCTGACCTGCATCAGATTTTATTTCTGCTAAAAAAAAAATGAATAAAGTCCAAATCCTTTCAAAGTCTTGAGCCTTCAATTCAATATGCTTAATCTTCTTCCTCAGGATAAAAAAATGTGAGGGTGGAAGGTGGTGTTGTAAAATGACTAGGAAATCATCAACATATTTGGCCTCCCAAATCCAAGTAGAAACAAAAATGTGTTTCTGGGAAATGTCATGTTACTTTCACTCCCTGCAGACTTTCATTCATTTGAAATTGTCTCAGATTATTTATTTTTGTTCATATTATTGGGGTTTGATTGTTGTCCAGTATATTTTTCTTGTAAGGGTCCAAGATTATACAGTAGAGAAGATGTTTTGGAAGACTGTTAGAAGACTGATTATTGTTTCACCTGGTTTTAATAACTGTTGTTTACCCATTAGGCAGATGACAGGTGAAGGAAAGCAATTTAAAAGGTCCACGATTTCTTTTATTGCAAAACTGCAAAAAAATGAAAGATTCTTCTCACCTTACTGCTTCCTAACAATTTTTATGTTCCTTTCTTGTAGCTGGCAAAACGTGGATTAAATATAGTTATGATAAGCAGAACTCTTGAAAAACTGCAAAGAGTAGCCTCTGAAGTTGGTAAGTGTGTGTCTCAAACTTATCTTCCCATTTAGCAGGCTGCCTTTAGAGGGCACTTGTCTTGGTACAGTATCCAATACAGTAGGGCCCCAGATATTGGTATAGATATAGCACCAGGTATACGACAATACTACAAATAATTTTTGGTATTACTGTGTAGCCTGAGCCCTTCTAGTAATGGATCACTTTAAAAATATACACTATCATTCAAACAGCATAATGGGTTTGACAAAAAGAGTGAATGTGGGTTCTTTACTGTCTTCATCTGCCCTTAAAATCTGTAAACACAAGCAAAGGAGATGTAATACTAGAGTTGTTGGAGGGATTTATGAACAGTTTATGCTTGGGAAAATAAGTTTACCTTTAGGCTTGTTCTTGGAACATAACAAAGGAAGAGTAAAAATAAAGTTAAGGTCCCTCATTTGGTTTTGGTTTGTGTTTTTTGTTTTGTTTTGTTTTTTAATGTTTTCAAGTTACATTTGGCTTTCGATAAAGCAGTTAAATAGCGTGTCTTTAGAATTAATATTCCTTTTCTTTTGTTCAAAGGAGATATGCCATTTACCCTGGGGAATGGCTTGTTTAAATAGGTTAAGACTGACAGTTAGGATTTCTTTAGGAGTCAAATTTATATCCTCCATTAACTTTAAAGATTGCTGTAATCAAGGTCATTCTTCCTGCTGTCTCTTTTTCCATACATGGCTTCTGTCCACCAGATTCCTTGATTCACAGGTTCTTGTGTTAAGCGTGTGTCACTCCAAGACTACACTTCTGTCAGAAAGACTTGCCTGTAGGCAGGCTTAGCAGCTGACTCCAACACAGTATCAGTTCCAGGATACCGACCTCCAGAGAGAGCAGTGCATCTCTCGGGGACGTGGCAGACTTGAAGTGGGTGAAAAAGTCTGTAACTTCTGAACCTGCATCTACCAAAATCAAGGATTGGACCCTGATATTTTCTGTCCAATTTCCCTCTCTTTTTTTTTTTTTCCCAGGGATAGCCTTGTTTTCCCTTGTGAAGCAAGGGGTATCAGAGGAGGAAAGCACCAACTCCCTGAATAGTCTCTATAAGCAGTGATATCTGTGACACCAATGTGACTATGGCCTACACTAGCCCCTCCTAAGGAAACAGCCGTAAAAAAATAATTTCTATGGGAGTTAGGTCAGCTCTGGTGTCATTGTTGCATTTCTTTGCAGCTAAATGTTAAAGAATTACAATAATAGAAATCTGAAGAAAAAGAGGTTAAAGTGGTTTTACAGTTTCTTAGCATTGTAAATTATAATCAGAAGCAAAGAATGAAAACAACAAGATTCCTGAGACTAACACAGCTATGTAAAGGAAAAAAAGTGGTGGAGGGCTGGAAAGATGATATACTGTAAATTGCTCTGCACTATGATTTATTATAAGGCTGTCCACTGGCCACCTTCCTAACTTGAGGCCACGCTGTGCTGAGTTGTGTAGCAGCATGTAGTGAAGGACTTGCCATGTTCTGAACGGTACTTCGGAGAAAGCCTACCCTGCCAGCACTGCTACGCCTTGCGCAAAAGTGACCCGTGACTTTTCGCACGTGAGGAAACTTCGCCAAGTGCAGCAGTGTTATTCATGTAATCCAAGGTGTGGGGAGGTGGGTGGTGTGACCCCCTGGAGCTCAGGCTACACTGATCAGGTTTCCGTGCTATGTTCAGCTGGGTTGTGGGCATGAAGAGTCATCCCCAAAGCTTGCTGAAATTGGCGGCAAATCCCAGTGAGACCTTTCCATTGTTTTCAGTGGGTTTTGGCCGAAGCCCAGAGTGACTCATCTGTTATTTATTTTGTCAGGTTGGAAATGAGTACATAACAACAAGTAGATGGCACAAACAAAAGGAAAGAGAGGAAGATATAGTGATGAAAAGCATAGGGTATCTGACCTGGAGGCCACTAAAATCAGCAGGGAGCTCTGGATGTGGGCTTATGTTAAAGCGTTGGAAATGTTCCATTGATTCCAATTTTCAAGCTCAGGCTTTACTGTAACTGAGCTAAGCAGTCATTGGGAAGGAAGAAAAGTTAAACTTAACTGTAATGTTATGTGAGTAAATAAACAATGGAAACCAAAAATTAAGCAGAAACTTAACCAGAATGATTGTAACTGTTTTCTAAATTTTCTCTCATTGACTTTTTCTTTCTAAACTGCATAAACAAGCAGTATCTCGCTCCAAGCAGCTATCATTAACCTGAACTAATGTGCAAGGAGATTAAGGCAGAGACAGAAAGAAAAAAAAAAGTTTGTTTTAGGCTATGTAAATTTGTTGCAGGATGCATTACTCTTGTTTCCTTTTTCTTAACTGCTACACCAAGGGGTTTTTTTGCAATCAGTTGGACACTGCAATTAAAAGACTTGCCTTCCTTTTCAGACTGAGGGTATTATTTGCCTAAACATACTGTCACATTCAGTTTGGATACTGAATGATATAAACTAAAGGAGTCTAAACTGTGGGTAATTTCAGAGATCTCAGTGTTTGGCTTTCCAAGTCCTGTGGGCCACAGGTGTGCCTGAGAACAGCTGTGGGAGCTGGAGCAGGCAGAAATCCGCAGTAAGAAAAATGTTTCTCTAAAGAAGCACTGGAATTGAAAAACAGATTTCCATCCACTCAGACTGGAAAGCTCTTTTAGAATGAGATAAAATATAACAAAATAAACCTTGTGGAGGACAGACAGAGAGGACCATTACACCAGGTATACTGCTCATTTAACATATTTAGTACTGTGGTTGTGAAATATTGATCAGCCCATAAAACTGGAAGATTAGAAATGATGGCATGCCTTTAACTGCACTCCTTTTTCATTTCTTCTACCTACGTTTCCTAAGCAAGCTGTACAGGCAGAGCTAGGTCCTGATTCAAAAGTCATGTAAGGCAAGATCCTAAGGGGATCTATTTACATGACCAGAGTCTGTATTGTTTGGCTGTCGATGCCAAACAAACAAAAAAAGCCACTTCTGTAAGACATCAAAATTATTCACAATGAGAGTGGTTGGATTTTGGGGGGTTTGGTTGTTGTTTTTTTGTTTTGTTTTGGGTTTTTTTTTTGGAGGTTTTATTTTTGGTTTGTTTAGGTTTGTTGTTTAGGTTTGTTTTTTGGTTGGGTTTTTTTTGTGTGTGGGTGGGTTGGGTTTTTTTTTGAAAAGAAACAAATCCGTATTTAAGGAAAGATAAGGTGTGTGATCCTCAGAAAGCAGTAGAAAATACAGCTGTGCCAGTTTAGACTAGCTGAGCACGCGGTTAATGAATTTGGGTTTGGCGATGCAGGAAGTAGTTAATCCACCTCTCCCTCCTGAAATTACGCCTGTTAGCACAGAATCAAGCAGTGAATAAAAAAATCACCCCATATGGTCGCGAACCACATGTGCCTTGCTCCCACTAAGACCTGTGGAGGTGATAATTCATTTAGCTGTCCCCCCTGCTACAGGTTCAGTTTCCAATCTGCTGTGCCGTGCCCTCTGCCTCTCGTCCCTCCTGCTCCAAGAGCTAAGCAGGTAACAAGCTGAGATCACTGACTAGCATAAAAGAACTCACTTGGCACAGCCTTCCTTTATCCTCAAAGGCTGTTCAAAAGGCCTGTTGTGTCTTGCTGGTCCCGTGAGGTAAAGCATTATTGCTCAGGACAGTTTCCCCAATATGCACTACTGCGTAACAGAGCACTTCAGGGTCTTGACCGATGTCCTGAGTGCTCTGGTAGTGAGCTTTTTTGTTCACTGAGTTTGTGTTCTCTGCTACCTGCTGTTGTCTTTTTCAGTTCTGCTTTTACACTCATTCTTTTTGTTTCTTCTCTATTTTCCTGTTATCTGTGAAACTGAGTTATCTTGTATTTCCGAGGAGATACATTTCTCCAAAAGACTTTAGAAATGCAGCCAGAACTTGTGCTTTATAACCTAACAGAAATTTTTATATTTCTCCCCAGTCTTAAACCTTTTTTAAACCTCTTTCAGTTGTTAAAATAACTTCTCATTTTGCTCTCCTGTCTGCAAATTTCCACGGAATATGAATGCCATCTTAGCCTGAGTGCTTCTCTCTTCGTATTCAAATTTTGCTGTAGTACTTCAAAAGGGTCTCCTCTTTCTAGAAACGTCAGTTCTCCTGTCGCTCAGGCGTTCATTTCACTACCTCAGGTTTTCAGAGGATCTTCGTAACTCTCTAAACAGAAAAAGAGTTTCTGGCAGAACGCATGGCCTAACCAACTTCATGCTTCATCCTGATTTATTCTTCTCTTGGTGAATTTGAAAAGGCAGCACATTATCCTATCTGAGAAATGGGATTCCCCAGTGATCTGAGGTCAGAAGGAGTTAGATATATCCTTCATAATGATACATTTTATAACACAAGGGATTAAACAACTCAGTTCAAGTTTCTAATTTTCCTTAAATTGGTTTTCTCTTCATTTTTGGAAAAGACAATAACCTGTCCTGATGTTTGAAAACCTAGGCTTTCTGCTTCTGGCATACTTAGGACTTTTAAAAAGAGTTGGAATGGCTTGTGTCTTCAAAGACTGTCATAAATCTTTGTCACAGAGAGGGAGAGACATAAGAAACATTGGAAGTTATTTTTTGGCTCTGTCCTTTGCAGAATTGTTATCATTTTCTGAAGAGCTGTTCCTGCATAATTCATTTATCAGCATGATAGTTTTATTGTTTTTTAATATATTGTTTTATTCTTAAATGAGACAGAGGAAAGCCATCTGGAGTACTTGTTTGTTGGCTGAGAGTGCTCATTGCAGCAGTACAGTTCTGCACAGACAAGGGGACGCAGAGAAAGTCCAAATGGTTTGTTTGATCCTCATTTTTATATTGCTTTAGTTTTGGCTGCCCTTCTCACTGCCCGCAAGAAAGATGGCCACAACATCACTACACTTTTTAAGACCATCTCATTTTGTTTATAGAGCTCTTCAATCAGAAGGTCACTGTAGGTGCCTGCTCCAGCTGTTGCTCTGTTCTTTCCCTTCACTGCATTTACACTCACAATGTCCTTTTCTTTATAGTTGTACCGTTCCCCCAGCCGGGGACCACTAGGGGGTCATTTGCCACTAGAGTTGCTTTTATAGGTTGAAGGTTCAAAGGCTGTTTCGTCCCTTTTATACACACAACGGCAGCTTGGAAAGAGGGCAAGAAAAAGGGCACTCCTTCCTCCTTTCTTCTGTCATGGAGACAGATGTCCTCTAAAATTGCATACAAGACGCAGCCCGCATTTCAGATCTGGAGTCAGAGCATCTGCTGTTTCCTCGGACCGCTTGTGTTACGTGAGTAGCGTAAAGTGGTCAAGGCTCGTGGTGTAGCGAGGGGCGAGGAGGGAACAACCCAGAGGGAACAACACCCTCTCATCCTCCAACGCGGCCCTGGTTTTGTTGCAAACTGGCCTGCTGGACCTAAAACCAGTTCTCTGCCAGCTTTGCTCTCCCGTGAGAGCTGGTGGAAGGTCTCTTCCTAAATTCTGAACATACGCAAGGGACGAGGCAAGATTTCTGGGTAAAAATCAGCAAGTCTGATTCCTATGCAAGGCAATGCTCCCTGTCACCTCTTTGATAAAATCAGGCTCCAAACAAGCAGGGGCGGTTTCACGAATAGGATGGAAAGCAGACTTTCTGCCATCCACGTGCACCTGAAAGCTTGCCACTTGCAGCAATTCTGCAACCTGATCATCTACTGACGTTTCCAAGCTTGCTTGTCACTTTTTCGGCAAACTTCATCTGGCTTTCAGGTTACCCATAAAACTTGAAAGCAGTTTTAGTAGCAAGAATTTACAATGTGAACATCTAGTAAGAAGAGACCGTACTGGGCCCCTTTAAAGGAGAACCTTGCCTTTAAAATGAGTAAATAAGGGCCTCTACCTCTTTTCCTCATGAAACGTCATTGAAAATATGAACAGCAATAAGTCAATGGCTAAGAAAAATGGTAATGTACAGCTGGGCTCTACTCCTGCATAGCAATGACACTGGAAAAATCATACACATTTCCCTTTCCCTTCTGTGTATATTGACCTTGTAAAATTTAAGCTATACTGTCCCTGAAATGCCTTTTAGTCCTGCAAAATCCTGGGGAAGGTTCAGTCTACAGGAGTGCAAATGTCAAAATAGGAGAGGAATCATTTGAAAATAATGCAGAAAATATTGCATTGCATCCAGCCCTGTTTTCACCTCCTCTTACATGAAAAGATAAGCTCTGCTTGTTTCAAATATTAATTTCATACATGAAAACACTTTAAAACAATTCTGAAAAGCTGTAGCTATGTAGAGGATCTGGCACCCACATTCAGTTGTCTAAGGTATGCTGACAGTGTTCGTTTATAAATATTATGATAACCTGTGGTGTTTATTTCTGGGGTGTTTTTCTTACTGAAGGAACAAACGGTGTTTGGATTTTGTGAGGGAAATTTCACAGCATAAATTCATCCTATATTTGCCAGGCCACGTCCTTGAGAACAACTGGGGAAAGTGAGTGTGTTTTGCTTGTGTTTTGATCTTTCTTAAAACAAGAAGCTTGAAACTATTGCTTACTGTACCACAGACATTACTAAATGAGACATCTGATTGTTTCATTACTTAATTACAGCTTTCCCTCTGGGTAGATGCAAAGAGGCTTTCTATTTTTTTTCTTCTTAATTACAGAGCAGGCCACGGGTCAAAAAGTGAAGGTTATACAAGCTGATTTCACCAAAAATTCGGTGTACGAGAACATAGAAAAAAATCTGCAAGGTTTGGAGATTGGTGTTCTGGGTGAGTCACTAAGGTCTGTTAATTGAAGAGTATTTTATGGCTACAGTGTATTAAACAGGGAATTGTATAAATTATGTGTCATAACAACTTGTTAGCCAACACTTAAAATCAAGCATACAGCTGCTTAATGCATTTGAGCATTAATTATCATGAAGAAGTTTTAGAAGTGAATTAGGATTCTCCAAAGGCTTCCTGTTTCTCTGTACAGTGGCTTCTTTACTGTGAAACCTCTTCTGCCACTTTATAAGCAGCATCCAGCTTGGGGGATGACTTCTTCCTTGTTTGGCCTCAAGGAATTAATTTTCGTTATTGGTTGTTTTACAGCTGTGTGCAATTCTTATATTCAATCTGAAATGAGCCTGTGGCGAACACTAATCGGTACGATCCACACAACAACAATGAAAACGTGTTTTGGGGGGAAGTTCTGGTTTGTTTGTTTGGGGTTTTTTTAAGAAAATCATGCTTTTAATGGCTAAACAAATGAAACAACAACAACAAAACACAAACAAACAAAAAACCCCCCAAACTGTAGCAACAGACTGTTTTTCTGTTCCCTAAAGTTGGTACTGATCAGTCCCAATGACTGCAGTGAGAACAAGACTCAATGTTAAACAGCATTTCTCTTCTCATAGAGCTCAAAAGCTTGTGAGTCTCAAGGAGAAGCCATTTGTTTAACTAGCTGAACTATGCACTTTGTCTAGATTTGTTTCTTATCATTATGTTTCCTTTGATTAGTTAACAATGTTGGAATGCTTCATAATCCTCTTCCATGCCGTTTCCTTAATGGACCAGACATAGATGAGGTAGGATTACTCTGTGGGTTTCTACTTCCAATATAACAATGAGGAACCGTAATTCCACTTAACAAGGGACAGATTCTGCCCCTGCTGCAATCAGAACATGTTTAACTGTTCGGCTGAGTGGGAAAAGATCTGGGCCTGAAGGAGCATATTTTGATTTGTTTTTAATGCTCAGAAAAGCTTGCAAGACAAAAAGAATGGTAGATTTCAGCTAACCTGCAGCAAGTACTCAGCAACAGAGGGGAGAGCGCAGTTGGCCCGGTTGTAGCAGGGGTCAGCAGCCCCTCCGGTTCGCTGCTCACACGTAATGTAATGGGGTCCAACCCGATCACAGCCGCTGCTGACGCGTTGAGTTCTTGTTACTATTATTAGAACTTCCTTTCTTTGGGACACCATTGCTTAAGTATGTGGAAAAAATGAATAAATAAACCTCATTTAAATACAGTTTATTTGGGGGGGGAGGGAATTAATTTACACATGTACAATAGTTTGATAAGGATTAAGGAAGGACATGACCAGTTTTTTTCATTGCCTTATTGTTATTTGCCTCTATAGTATTAGCCATGAAAAAAAATGGAGTTTCTAAGTGTGCTTCTTGCCAGCACCTGTCTCAGGATCCATTCAGTCTGTATATCATCATATACTGCAAATCAGATATCCCCAAGCAGGCTGCTTCCCTCAGACCTGCAGCCGTATGACGGCGCCGCTGCTGCTGCTACGACTTGAGTTTGCGTGCTGGTCTTGGGAGGATATCTTTACATGGCAGTGCTTTCGCTGCACGGAGAGCCTACCTCTGTCACTGAGAGCTGCTCGGTCTGAGCCTGGCACCTCCGTAATTTGTTGTCTGTTTGCATGCAGGTTGGTGCCATTGCTGCCTGCACACCGGCCTTCTGGGTTCTGCCACGTGCAACGTCACGGCTGGGCAAAATGCAGTTTCAAAGGCCTGCAAAGCAGATTTGAAGGCCATGTTTAAAACAAAAAGAATCAGGGCTCACCTGCCTTTGAGTATCCCACATCACAGGTGCAGTCACAGAATCATAGAATCGTTATGGCTGGAAAAGACCTTTAACATCATCAAGTCCAACCGTTATCTAACTCTACCAGGCCCATTTCTAAACCATGTCCCTGAGCACCGTATCTAGATGGCTTTTAAATACATCCAAGGATGGCCACTCAACCACTTCCCTGGGCAGCTTGTTCCAGCCTTTGATAACCATTTCAGTGTAGTTTTTCGTAATATCCAATCTAAATCTCCCCTGGTGAAACGTGAGGCCATCTCTTCTTGTCCTATTGGTTGTAACTTGTGAGAAGACACCAGCCCCCACCTTGCTACAACCTCCTTTCAGGTAGTTGTAGAGGGCAATAAGGTCTACCCTCAGCCTCCTTTTTTTTTCAGACAAAACAACCCCAAGTCCCTCAGCTGCTCCTTATAAGATTTATTCTCAAGACCCTTCACCAGCTTCGTTGCCCTTCTCTGGACCCTCTCCAGCGCCTCAATGTCCTTCTTATACTGCGGCACCCAAAACTGAACACAGTACTCAAGGTGCAGCCTCATCAGTGCTGAGTTCAGTGGGACAATCACTTCTCCAGTCCTGCTGGCTACACTATTCCTGATGCAGGCTGGGATGCCGTTGGCCTTCTTGGCCACCTGGGCACACTGCTGTCTCATGTTCAGCTGGCTATCAATCAATATCAGTCAGTGACAATCGGAGGCAAGCAAAGCAACTCTAAAAGCAACTGCCTTGCTAGAAAGCTTTTCAGTTGGAATTGCTAGCTCTGTTAACCTAGACACACTACAAACTCTCCGAAGTTAACTATGAACTTACTGTTTTCTTTCTTCCTGCAGAACCTCATCAACTGCAATGTTATTTCTGTGACAAAGGTATGTGACACACTTGCACCTATGTTACATCTGTAATTATTTAATTGGCAAAAGACTGGTCCTGCACAAGAGCTACCAACTAGCTTTCCTGTATATTTTCATTTAATTAATCCGCAGATATTAATTTTCAGCAGGAATGTCAGCATTATTTTAAGGACCCCATCTGTTTCTACTGCCTATGAAATATTTTGATCAGAGCTGACTGGAAATATTTTAACACGGTTGCTTGGTTAAGACACATCCTTACACTGCAGCTGAAACATTTTGCAAAACCACCTTGGTTTCGGTAGACAGGGAGATTTGTTTCAGAATCAAAATCTTCAGGACAGGAAGATCTGCAGTTTGACTTTTTGCACTGTACATGCATTTTTGACACAATTCAGTTCTGTAAAAATATTTTTGTATCAGTGCAGGACAGAAACTTAAGGACCTGACTCCCAGTTCTGTATTGTTACCTCTTGGTGTTAATTTCAGTTGGCTGCTGCCCTTACAAGAACAGTTAGTGTTTCATGCTTTCCACCTCTAATTAAGGTTTGTATTGCTCTGCTGTTTGCAAGCAACATGTTAGCATGAACAAGACCAGAACAAGAGCTTTGTAGTTCATCGCAACCTTGGCTAATGTCTTTCCAAACTTGACATGAAAATTATCAATAGAAGTTCATCTTTCTTTGGCTAGCCAACTTTAAGTCCCAAATTTGTACTGCTGCTTAATGACTTCAAAGAACAAATCACGTAATATCAGTCAGTCGAAACAAATTTGTCCATGAAGTATTTTGGTGAACTTTCTGCTCCTACGTTTTGTTCTATTTATACGTCAAAAGCAGAGAAATATCTGAATGCTATATATAGATGCCTCACAAAAAACAGGCAAACATTTTGTACCCTCTCAGTCTGGATAGAAAAGGGTTCTCCCTTTACCATTGCTCACCTTACACATACCTTGGAATCAATTCTTCTGCTTCACCAGGGCCTGGGGATTCCTTTCCCCAACTGGTGCAACCACATCCTTTTCAGTCTTCCACAAGCATTCACCTTCCTCCAAAACACAAAAGAAAAAACATGCTCCTAACCAGCATTCCTCATGGTTAGGTCCAAATCATCTTTAAATCTCTTTGGGTTTCCCCTGCCCTGCCACCTCTCTGCCTTGATTCGGGCGAGGATCCTGCTCACCACTTCTTGCAGTGGGGTGCCTGAACTCCAGGTATTCCTGGCTCCCATGGGTGCCAGTGGGACTTGCAGCACTGTAAAAACAGGACCTTTTCACATGTTTTCCACTTTACTTGGAAAACCCCCTTCACCCAAACTGATGTGACCCACCCGCATTGTCACCCTTGCTGAAAACAAAGCTTGTGAACCCCACCCTGCTCCTACTATCCCGTTGTGCACAATGACACTACTGAAAAAATAACAAGGATTGAATTAAGCTGCATCTTTCTTTTGCACTACTTTTCATTATTAGCCTTCAATAGTTAAGTCACACTCTTCTACTGAGGAGATTCATACATGATGTGTTGTCTCTATAAATAGTCAATAGTATGAGTATGAATTCCCTGGGGACTTAGGCTTGTTATCACTAATACTCTTCATATACAACAAACAGAAACAGATTTCTTGCCTAAAAATTGATTTAATTGCACTTTAAAAATCACAAATGTGATTAAGTCTATTGCTAAAGTAAGAAGGGATGATTAAATAATTAGCATCAAAATTAATGTAAAGCTCTCTTTGGTAGCAGAGAAGATGATTTCTTTTCTTGATTTTCTGCTACTTCTAATCCAGGTAGAGGCAGAAGGGAAAATGCAAAAACGCTATGAAGTTGACTTTCTCCTTACAGTTATGATTCTGTATTGAAGAATGAGGAAATTCAGATACTGTTGAAAAGCTTTGGACAAGCAAAAGTTTTTCACTACTTTTAGAAGACTAACCTTTGGAATTTTTTGACAATTCAATGATTTGCAGGCCATTACTATTTCCAAAATGTTTTCCAAAACTTTGAATGTGCCACATTTTAGGTCTTTGAACTGTACGCGTGTGGCTGGGGCTTGACAAGTGGAAATCTTGTGAATAAAACAAGATCAGTTGAAAAATGCAATTGGAAAGAGGGAAAATGGATATAGTTTAACATATTTGTCTTACAGATGACAAAAATAATTTTGAAACAAATGGAGCCAAGGTAAAATATTTTTTTTCTAAAACTTTCAATAGGATTTAGCTTCCAACTCCAGTTTATTCAGTGGCAGCTATGCTTTTTCATGATTAATTTCTGCAATTTACAGTATGTCAATCAATAAGATTTTCTTCTGTAGCTGTTAGTGCTATATGAATGAATGATAGGAACTGCCACAAATTGTCAGTCAACTGTAGAACAAGATAGAAAATATAAAATACTGGTCTGTGTCCAGTAAAAGTATGCAGGTGTTGCAGAAATAAAATGGCACACAATGGGTCCATTTTGGCAAGAAACGGCATTTGAATATATCATGATATTCTTCTAAGAGTGGTAGCTGTACTTGGAATAATAGTTTTCAAGCTCTGGAAATACCTGTACTACATCAGAGAGATTAATTCAGCTATGCAATTAAGGATCCTTTCTCTCCTTTTAATGCAAAGTGTATTTTAGATGTGGGGGTCCTTAAATCAGAAGTTAAGGTCTTCAGATGGAGTGTCTAGAAAACATTGTTAACTACTGCATTTTAGAGGACAGTGCCTGCTTTTTGTTTTGGCAACAAAATAAGCTCTTACTGTTTAATTGTTTTGGTTTGTTTTTTTCCTGGTTGCTGCTGAATTAATTGTTTTTACTGATTTGTAAAGGGAGTTGTGAATAGGGAAGCTAAAACAACAGATGCATGGAGCAGGAAAAAGAATGTGCTGGCTAATGAGCAAAAGGGACCTACCAATTACTTAGGAGCATAAAATCTTTCCTCTGATGGGAGTTTTTGCTCTGATAGATGTACAATAGCACATACAATGTTCCCATGGTTCTGATTGCAGTAGGCATTTACATTTCACTTATGACATTACTTCTAGCTGCTTTAGACTTAATTACACCTAACTAAACCATAAAAATTGAGTCTTTTGAAAGTGTAGTTTACAGTACAATAGAAGAGCTATGCCTTCCTGGGGAAAAAAGTTGTTTTCAACTTGTGCAGGCTTTTACTATAATACTGTCAAATGTAAACTGAATGTAACAGTTTAAATTAAATTTCAGACAAAAAGGTCTTATTCTGAATCTGTCTTCTGGTCTGGGTACTTTCCCTTGTCCATTGTACACAATGTACTCAGCTTCTAAGGTAAGTCATTCACATTGCTTTACAAAGAAATCTCCATCAAGTGTTTACCAAAGTGTTTGTATCAGCAGTATAGGGCCAGGTTTCAGGACATAAATCAGTGTTGCTCCTCTGAAATAACGAAGTGATGTA
Source organism: Himantopus leucocephalus (assembly GCA_003993805.1). Lineage (NCBI taxonomy): Eukaryota > Metazoa > Chordata > Aves > Charadriiformes > Recurvirostridae > Himantopus > Himantopus leucocephalus. The sequence continues at coordinate 41,880,586 of RSEF01000031.1, read as the reverse complement.
AAGGAGCACCACCTGAGAACTAGGAATTAGTGTAGTTATGTAAATGAAATCAGCTGAAGGTACGTCTGATAATCGGAACATTTTTGCCTTTGATTAAATAGTACTATACCAGTGCTCACAATCTGTTCTCCGTTTGGGAAGTGATGATTTTTACCAGGCTGGCTTAGCTAGTTTACTCAAAACTGCAGATGCACAAAAGTGCTAGATTTTGCTTATGGAACCAAGAATAAAATTTCTGGTAGGTGGGTGGTGAGTTGCCTGACTTCATAGATTTCACTTTGAAATTTTTCACTGGATTAAAGCCCCAGAGCTCGTAAAAATGAGGAGTGAAAGATTTTTATTGAGATTCCAAAAGCAACTTGCTCAGCTCAACTTTGGTCCAAATTAAAAATTCTAACAATATTTGCTTGAACATAGCTAAAGTTCAGCTTGGTAAGAAAAAGCTAGTTATTCTTGGTAAGAAATTCTGGTTTTCCATTTCCTTTTTCTCTTTTTAACATAAGTTTCTAATTCCTCAAAACTTGAACTACATTCAAACCAGAGATTTTTAGTTCCTTAAAAAAGTTTAGTTAACGTTATTTCAAAGTGGTATGGTACATTCATTGTATTATTTTGACTTTTTTCATTCTTGGCTATCTTTTACCTTTGTTTCTTTATAAATGGACTTTCTTTGCAACGCCCTGAAAGGAAACGGTGTTACTTGTCAGCACATTGAAGTTTCATGCAATATCACAACATTGTTGGTGTTTAAGTTGTAAGATGTGTCAAATGATGGCTTTGAAACACCGTCATTTTTTCTCCTTGGTAGGACTTTTATATTTCTAGTTACAGAGGAGTGATATAATGTTGTCAAGTTTCTGACTATTTCTTAAAGATCTAACTCCTAAAACCAGTCTTAAAAGAAACTCAACTTTTACACAATGAAGTTGGTATATGTGTATTCTTCATGGTGTGGAGAAAAACTTAGAAAGATAAACCCTAAAGGTTGAAGCTACAATCCCTGCTGCCCCCTCCCCCCAACATTCCCGAATACATGACTTTGAAAATTGTACTTGTAGGCTGTGCTAATATGTATACACTGAAGGCATGAGCTGTATTTCACTCCCCTTCTTATTGTAAGAGAAACAGCAGTGTAAGCCTTGAACTGCGAGGGTAGGTGTCAGCCAGAGATGAGAACCACATGAAACAATAGCTAGAATAAGTGGGACTCGGGCACTTGTATCTCTGCGTTTTCATAAATGTGACAAAGCTTTCAGTCCAGTCTGCAGTAGTACTTGTTTCATGTCCGGTTTGGGCCAACGCCAGGGTCCCTCTATTCGGGTGCAGTTAAACAGTCAATCTTGCCACTGCTTATGTGCACCAGCAGAAAATGTGTCTTGAAAAATTCATTTCTATGTTTTTCACCACTGCACTGTGCCTTAAGTTGTATGATGGTTGGCCATTTTTATTAAGGACCTGTTCACACATATTTGTGAGCATATGTGAAAGTACTGTGTTTCCTATGCTAATGTTATTTTGTTTTATTTTATTCTAGGCTTTTATAAGCACTTTCTCCAAAGCACTACGAGCAGAGTATAAGGCAAAGGGAATTATCATACAGGTGATGCTATATCTTGCCATATTTGCCTTCATTTTAACAAATTCTTCAAGAATATCTGAGATGCCAAAATCTGCATGGTGTAGCTGTCCTTCGTGAAGTGCTGGGTGGCCCTGTCAAAGTTTTCTCTCTTCCTTTTATGCAGCTGTAGGCTTTTTTCCTTATTCCACCATAGTACCATTACTTATTCCACATAGTCCCTTAATCCTATGCAAATATCTATTACAATTTTTCAGATGCTGTACTATTCTGCAGAGTGAATGGCCTTATCTGAGTGTTGTACAGAATTGTTGTATAGAATCGTTAAGGTTGGAAGGGACCTTTAAGATCATCTAGT
>RSEF01000031.1:41849013-41870710 GCA_003993805.1 Himantopus leucocephalus | reverse complement strand
CCTTATTATTGCTTAGAAGTATCTAATGGGTGGGTTGAAGGAGCATGGAGCCAGACTCTGTTCAGTGGTTCCCAATGACAGGATGAGGGGCAGCGGGCACAAGTCGGAATATAGGAAGTTCCATTCAAACAAAAGAAAACACTTCTTTATGGTTAGGGTGACAGAGCACTGGAACAGGCTGCCCAGGGAGGTCGTGGAGTCCCCTTCTCTGGAGATTTTCAAGACCCGCCTGGATGCAGTCCTGAGTAATGTGCTCTANAGTTGGACTAGACGATCTCTAGAGGTCCCTTCCAACTCTGAAAATTCCGTAATTCTGTGATCAGAGAAAGTAGAAGATACCCTTCTTAGCAAAGGTCATGGGGCTGAAGCTGGTGGAAGAAGGAGCAAGAAGGGAGAGGCAGTGGATACAAGAAGGCAGAACATCAGTCAAAGTTCAGATAAGAGCCACCTTTAAAAAAAAAAAATCTTGCCAAGCAATTGTTCTGTTTTTAAAGTTCTGAAATTTTTAGGTTGTTTCCTGAAAATACATTTCCTGGTATAACTGAATGTGTTCTGTTAGAAACATATGAAATATTTGCAATAAAAGTAACAGTTTTCAGCAATTTTCACACTTCATTTCTAGCCTGTAAATGAGTCTATCTGGCCAAAAACATTGTTTTATTTTGAGAATGTTTTCAGAAGGGGCTTTGCTAATGGAAAAAGATCTCCTTTCCAGGAAAACTGAAGTTCATCTGAAGAGAAAGTACTGCTGAAATTTGAAAGGTTAGCATAGCACAAGAGCTTTAACGGGGAGAATCAGTAAGAGCCTCCTGTGATCTCTGCAGGCACAAAGTTCCAAACTTTCATTCCTCAGCTAATTAGCGAAAACAGAAATTTTCCACACTGAAGAGCAGTATTACCACCATTGCAAAACAATGTAACTTACAGAACTGCTGCAGCAGATTGGACCCAAGTCCACCTAGCCCTGCCAGACAGTCTTGAAAAGCATCTAGTATATTTATGGTGAGGACAGGATGACTGTTCCTACCATATATTGCCCAGCCTCCCATAGACAGCGTTTGAAACATTTATATCTCAACCCTCCAAGTTGCACAACTTGGAGGTGTGGAGAAAGTCAGTACTTCTGTTAGTATTAAGTCTGTGTATGATAATTTCACTTGATGTCCCTGTTGCTAATTTCATTAGATCCTTCTTTAGACCTCTTCAACTACAGTAATAATTTCATCGACCTCTGCGATACCCTTCCCCTTCCTTTATTCTGCCTCAGTCCTCACTTCCCAAACTGAAGAATCATTTTTACTCACCTTTTCCTGTATGACCACATGTTTCATACCATTCTTCATTCTTGTTACCCTTCACTGGTTTTGTTTCTTATTCTGCAATAGTTGTTTTGAGACAGCAGTACCAAAACTGCCCAAAATAGTCAAATCTGGATACATAATAGATTTCTATAATGTAACACTTGTTGGGTCATCTGGATGACAATCTGAGAGTAAAATTTGAGAATTTAATTCCTAATTAAATTTTCAAGCAGTCGTCACAAATAAATGCACTGTTCAAACACTGTGCAGTGCTCCACCAGTGAGTGGCTGTTAGCTGAGTGTGAATACCAGTATTCATGCTCTGCCTAAGGAATGAAAAACAAACTATCATAGCTGATAACGTGGAACAGTAAGGAATACTTTCAGTGCTAAATTGCACTAACCTTGACAGTTTGTCACTGGATGTCAGCAGATTTCTGTAACTACAAATTACAGCTGTCATAAAATTTCCAGGTTAGAATAGTTTTTATGACATAGAGAAAGATGACTTTGGAGGGGCTGAAATTCCAAACCTGATGCAGTAAGCAATTTATGGAAATTTCCTCAACATAAGTTCTACCAGTCGTAATTTTCAAGAGTTTATAGTAAATGTGTCTATATCACAAGCAAGCTTTTGACTAGTGTAATATCAGACTTCTTCTATTTTTTAAAATATAGTCTTACTGATAGAGGAGTGTTACAGGCAAGAATTCACAGCCCAGACAATTTAACACCAAAACCAAGAAGAGGCCAGTACACATGAATACAATTTCAAGGATAATTTCACTGAAAACAAAACCTAAAATTTTGTCAAATTTTTCTTGAATGAGATATGCAAAGCTAACAGGGCTAACAGCATGTATGCAATTGCTTCTCTTTTTCTTCTGTCTTGGAAAACAGTCAGTTCTGATCTTTGGTAAGTAACAAATAGGGATGGATTTAAGTCAGAAGGAAATAAGGCTTATATTCACAACTTATTCAGCATATTCCTAACAAACGCTTTATTTACATTACATGTTATTCCAAATTATCCAGTTCTCGAAGAGGCTGATCACAAATAATTTTCATTCAGATCAGCAGTGACAGAGGAGTTACTACTAAAATAAGCTCTAAAGCAAATGCCTTTAAGGAATAATGTGTGAATTGTATAGCTGTAATTGGATCTGGACATACTTTCCTCTTCTTCATATTCACCTGAGTCATGTATATAAAATATGTTTTTCCACTTAATTTTAGTCCATTTAAATTAATAGGGTGGGTAAGGTTACCTTTTTTTTTTTTAAAAGATTAATTTTATAAACATCACTGGAGATAGAGATATCAGCATTTCCACACTAAGTGAACATCTCTGAAGGCTTTGAAATGACTGAACGTGGCAGGCACACTGATAGATTTTTTCTAAACTTAACCAAGCTTTCACACTTTTAGGCAGCAGACTGGGGTAAAGATGAAGCAGAAGAGGCAAGGAAAAGATAGCATTATCTTTGACATGATCTGTTAAACAAGAAATATCACCTGCCTGCATTCTCCTTTATCCCCCCAACACACATATCCCCCACCCCAAAACAGTAACCGTGACATCCTGTAACTTGAAACCAATACTTTAAAGCAGTTTAGTGTCGTGTAAATTACAGAGTCTGCTACACAAATAATTTGCACTGAAATGTTTATCAGCTCTCTGACATAGCTGCTTCCATTTATAGCTTATAAACTGTTTTAACTGGTTCCTTCTCATCTGATAACATGGCTTCAGAACAGGTGGTGAAAAAGTTAGGCAATTATGAGAGCCTCTGTTTGCGCGTGTGTGGTCTTTTGGTTTGCAAGGCCACTGACCACATACGAAGGCATTGTAAAAGTCTCAAATTTAGATTATCAGCCTCCGTTGTTGAGTACTGCCGTAGCTGCAGCTGGAGTCTTTCTGGACTGTAAGCAGCTTTGTTGAAGGCTTAAAATTAATTAATTAGAATTAACAATCATTTAAGAACAAAATTTACTCAAAGTAAATCACAAAATATTTTTAAATCTTGCATGTATAAGTCGTGTGACACTGGGTAACTGTCCGGTATTCCAGTGTAATTTTGGCTGCTCAGTATGACTCAAAAGGTGGCATGTTTGCTATGTTGGCCAAGGCAGGAGTGGTTATTTTTGTTGCATGTACCATTGCACCTTTAGAGATTTTGCAACAAACCTTGCTGGAATAAGTTGGCTGTCCAGACATAAATTAGGATCAAACTAATCTTATATTCTGTCAGGTTGAGAGAGGAAGGATTGTTTGGTTTTCTTTGCAGTTTTATCATGAAAATATCCTTTAGGAGGTTTCTTGCAAATTCTTCTTATTCAATTAGAAATATCCACCTTTAGAGGCAGAATGCCATCTCACCGGTTGGTATAGTCCAACTCAGAGTATTTTCCACTACTGTCCTGTAGTCACTGGATGTGACAGGTGCCATTTTTCATTATACAGAAACAAAAATAACTTCAAATATTTGCCCTACAGCCTCAATAGGGATACACATCCTGGATTTCAGCAGCCACTAAAATAACCTTTGTATCATTGAAAGGTACAAAGAAGTAATAGAGAGGATATTCTACAGATGATGCACTCTTGCATTACTCCTTCCACCCCATTCTCTCCCAACACACCTGTATCTGTCCAGGTACCCTTCCCATTTAGTGTGCAGTCATAACTTCCAGAAAAAGAACTTGTGCTCTAGTCTAGGATTTTAAATACAATGGGGTCTCTTACATCTAAAATGCATGTACTTCCAAAAGAAATTCAACAACAGGTTTATGCAGTTTATTTTATCAAAATGTTCCCAGTAGATGTTTCCAGTACTATTGAATGGGTTGGGAAAAAGGTAGCAGTTCTGTCCGTAAAAAGTTCATGAACCATAATCGCTTTGAAAGAAGCATGTATCAGAAAAATTAACTGCATGGCCTTCGCTGAATTGCTTTGGGACCCAGTGCAGTACAATACACCCAGAGCTTGTTGTATTCAAGTCCCTAAGAATTAATTTTGCTTTTTTGCATTTTCCTTTCTTGCAATTTTGGTAGCAAGTAGTCCTGAAAGTTAGTCAGTGTATGACTATAAACATCATAGTTCTAGAACTCAAATAATTTGTTTATCAATGTCAGGAAATGAGTGAAAATAAAGTGTTATAACAGAAAGCATTAGGCTGCTTGCACTGCTTGTGCTATTATCACAGCAGTAATTTTGTATTCTCAAAGGATCAAATTCATAAATAAAATTTATAACTAATACTTAAGTAACTAAAGATAGTGGCCTACAGTGGCTTTGCAATGAACATTGTATTTGTGGAGTATCGCCCATGACAGTTCATTCCAAGAATGTGTCCCTCTTCCAGAAAGTAGAGGAAATAAGCACAGAGACAAGCGTGGCCTGACCCCTGCTGCTGGGGATCATGTGTGCTGAGGGCTCCAGACACTGGAAGACCACAAGGAAGTGGAATATGGAGGCTTTCAAAAGCTTGGTATTAAATGTGTGTGTCTACGTAAGGGTTCCTGTGCAGCAGGAGGGGAGGTGACAACACAGGGAAAGACTATGCCACTCATCTTCCCAGTAACTTTCCTTATGATAAATTGAGATGTATTTGATATGCAACAGATGGTGGGGTTACTACTGAGGGCATTATAGGCTTAACTTTCCTAAAGACAGTCTTCTTTGGGCGGAAGAACAAAACAAAACAAAAACAAATAAACAAAACAAAATCCAACAACAAAACCCCCTCCCTGCAGTAAAGAAACTGAGCTCTGTTTTCCTTTTCCATGTACAGGACCTCACTCATGGGAAACTGAGCTCTGTTTTCCTTTTCCATGTACAGGACCTCACTCATGGGAGAAGTAGTAGGATGTTTGATGTACAGCCATAGTATATAGCCAAGTATGTCCCTAAAAGATGCATTGTTATAGGTTGCCCTCTATAGAAACTGTTTTCTATAGAGCTCCCAGCTTGCATCAGAAGATCTATATAAAAATGTTGTATGTTATTCAGAAAATCACAGTGATCTGTAGGAGCAAGGAGGGGGTTCTTGGGGTTTGGGGTTTTTTTCCTTTCCTTTTCTCTTTGAGCCAGTTCTGTCATCTACTTCAGGACTTCAACTTGGGAAATGAAGCCTAGCCATAGTTTACATAACTGTATAAATAATGCCAGCTGTAGAAGCATTCATACAACATTGACAGCAATGGATAAAAATACATAAAAACCCAATTGCTCAAACATTGCCTTTTAAGTACAGTAAATCAATGAGCATAAGTTCTCTGAAACACCAACTGAGTTGAAATACAAATGTTTATAAAATATGGGGCTCCCAAGCAGATGGGCTAAGGGCTGCTTGGCAATTTGCATGTAAAAGCAAAAATTTCCCAAATGCCCACTGTTCTGGATCCATTTACATTTAGGCTGCGAACTGGCAATACCATGATCCCAGTCTGTAGAAATGCTAACCTATCACAGCTTCATATGAGGTTAGTGGGAACAGCAAGGCTTTGCCATTTTTGAAAATCAAGATCAGGTGCCGCACATTAGTTGCCCAGAAATGTGTAACTGCTTAATTCCTTTTCCTTTTGCCTTTTTGTTGTGGACTTGTCATTGATAATCAAGGTTGTTAAACTTACTTTTCTGTTCTATTAACAACAAGGGGAATAAGAGAGCATTCCCTCTGAAATTTGAACTGCTTGTACCTTGACAGCAAGCAATGACTGGAGAACATGTGCAGTCTTGGGCATTCCTGTGTAGTTTCAAATTGTGTGCTATTACGAAAAATTAGACATATGAAGTGCTTTTTCATTGTCTGGTCTGTATCTCCTCCTCTCGCCTGTCCCCTGCTCTGTAAGGACTGTAAGGCATTGTCACGCAGGTTACTTCAGGAAACCAAAGGAGGGACCGTACGTCCAGCTAGCTGGCTCTTTCGTCTGCTCTGCTGCTTCTTTGCAGCCCAGGAGCTGAGTTTGCCATTGTGGCCATGATATTTATGCTGCTGTTCACTAAGATATCGTACAGCCAGTCAGCGTGGTGAAAATAGGAATTAGCCAACAAACTACATTTAAGGGATTTACATGTGGTCGGGCCTCAAAATACAGAGTTTGCTTCTGTATAGGAGCCTGGGACTCCGATAGACTCATGAGAGCTGAGAACACAAGCATTATAAGAGGACAGGGAAACACAAAGGTTTGAGGCTGCAACTCCTACTACTGTCCCACATCGTTAAATAGAAAAATACAACAACAGAATTTAACTTGCAAGTAGATGTACATGAAAATAAATATCTCATGCCCAATTTTGCAACTCATTTCTTCAGTCTTACCAGGTTCTTCTATGCATAACATATGGCTCCAACAGATAAAATTAAGCTAAATTATTACAGATCTTTAAACCTTTATTTCAGTATTTTTTTCAAAAAGCAGAGAAAATGGTAAGCGATTAGCAACACCCAAAGATCTCCTCTTCAACTAAGTGCCTATCATTGGACAGTTTGTGATACAGGTTATATACTTGCCTCCTGATTTGCCATCTTATTTACATAAGACTGCTTTTCTCAAATAATTACCCTTTACTGATATCACGGATAGTTACAAATGGGGTGCAATCATGAAATGCAGTGTGTCTCAGTGTGGGTGAGTTCAAGACTTACATTCTACAGTTTTATGAAATAATGCCTATATTATGTTAGTGCTCTTCCCCGTTCTCTGCCTTATCTCAGCCATGCATTCCTGGCCATCTAAATACTCACCAGAAATGCAAGTGGGGCAGATCTTGTTTCCAATGAATGACGTTTTCATTTGTATGAATTTGCAAGGGTTTTCAGTTTAGCCTGCTAATGGGTAGAATTATGGAGTTCTTTTTCAGTGCTGGGTCATGCCAAAGGATTACACATCCAGATAGAGGGAGCAGCTCTTTCTGCTTTCTGTAACGAATCTAATATCCTTCATACCTGTACAAAATTCAGTTTGTGGCTTTTTTTCCTTTTTTGTTTTCATTTAGGGCTATTTATGAAACATGTAGTTCACAACTTTATTGAAACAGGGAGGAATGGTTGAGAGTTTTGAATAACGAGGCTCTACAGAACATTGTTTATTTCATGATGCACAGGAACATATCATCCTGGTCTTGCCCAGTGTTCTGTTTTACACTTCAACATACTGAAAGATTTCCAGGTAAGAAAGGACTATTTTGCTCACTTAGTCTCACCCTGCAGCTATTACAGGCCAGAGCACGTTTTTTGCATTTTATCAAGGCCCAGATCCATAACATCGTTTTCACATAATGGGACCTAAACAACCTGAAAAGCTTGTGGGAAATCTGTAGATTTTATTGGAAATTGGGTTTGCCTAAAACATAAGGTGCTATCAACAGTAGATTTGATCTGCTACATTGAACTTGAATTTCAAAAAGAGGACACCATGCAAAGACTGAAAGATTTCCATTAGGGAATAATAATAAGATGCAAAACTATCCACAGTTCAATTCTGATTGCATGGAGAGTGACTGGAAGTTTTTATCACTGACCATACAAGCAGAACATTGGCAGATTCCACCTAACCTCAAAGAGAAGCTGCAAAAAAGGCCTCAAGTAGCAACTTCACCAAGTTTTAGTAGAGTAGCTATCAGATGTCTGGGAAAATAATTCCCCAGTCTTTAAATGATCTACAAAAAAAATGGATTGAAGTGTTTTGGCTGGACAGTATGACTTTACTTTTTGTTTGCTCTGGAGACAAGCAAGATTTCATCATATAAGATATTTAGTTTCTCACACTCTTGGGATCAAATTTATATGAAAAGTTAAAATGGAAAAAAAAATTAAGAACAGTCCCTTACTGAAGTTTGTATTAACAACAACAAAAAACCCCAACCAAGCAACCAAACAAACAGAAACTTCAAATTTTCTTCATTTTGGGGAGGGTCTTTTTTCCCCAGTTTTTATGTTTTAGGACTCAAGAGTTTACAGGAAACAGAATGCTAGGTCAGCAATGCACACCAAGCAAGTCTCATAAACAGTAATTCAGCACAGGATCAGAGCTGGACAAGAAGCTGTCTTTTCCCTTTTTCAAAATTTAAAAAAAGAAAAATTCTTATCTCACAGTAGGACAAATAAATATTATGCACATTTTTGCAGGAACTTCAGGTAATTTCCATGAAACAGAATGAAAAAAAAAAAAAAAACAACAGAATTTTTTACACCAGAACAGTTGCTTAGCACAGGAGACTTGAACAGAACCCAGGTTCAAGTCCTCTATGTCAGTCAGGCAGAACAGGCTGGTTCCCCACATTGTAGGTGAGTTTCCTGAACATTTTTCTCCAGTAGTGCATTTCTGTGTGACTTGAAATTCCTCTTTTTTTCTTTTTTCAAAACTGGCATTCATTTGAAAGTTTCATGTTTTGTAATTTTTTAAAGACAAAACAGCTCACCTGAAAACATCTGACTAGTTCTAATTAATATATATTTTGTCCAAAGTGTTCAATCAATTGACTGATGTCTGTTGAGTCTTAATATTGTTAGTGTCCTTTCATTAGGTATCCTGTTCATGTTAAAGGATCCAGTCGATTAGTTGCAAAACTTGTACTCCGGTGCTCCAGTGATTTTTATTGGCTTTTAGTCAAACGAAAACCTAGTTTTAGCCAGTATTAAAATTGGTATATCTAAATTGGCTTAAGGCTGTATGTGAACAAGTCCTTTTATGGTATGCAGAAAAGTACTATTTCACCAATTTCCTATTTTATGCTGAAATCTAAAATTAATTTTAATGCACTCTCTTTTCATAATGATGCAAGTACTATAGAGTCATTAGGCATTTGAATTAAGGGGGTATATGGAAAGACCTTATCATTCAATTCATTAACTTCAGGAGAGGCAGGCTGTATCTTCTGTTTATATTCAAGGAAATGAATGTCAAAGATTGCCATGTGTGTGGTGTAAATAAGAAAGGCCACCAGTGGAGAGCTTCCATTTTTGTGATGGGAACATAAAAGTCAGTTGCTTCTGTTCCAGAGGTGATATTTTACTTAGACGTCTGCTCTGTTTGCAAAAAGGAGGCAAAACGTCTTTTGTTATTGATTTGCAGACTGAGAGGGTTTGGACATCAATTAAGTTTAAGCCTTTTGAAAGTCCTTCTGTAAACCTTCATGTTTTAATGATAGACTGAACAGTTCTTTGTAAAAATACAATTTAGATGAGAGACAGAGGGAATAAAGCAAATGGAGGGTGGGGGTTATCACGAGAATAATTACACTGCATCCCAGGAGCAGTTTGCTGCTTGTCATTAATTTGCCTAGACTGTAATTCTACTATGAAAACTTTGCCATGGGGAATTATGTCATGCTATTCTAAAGTCTTAACCATAGAAGAACGCAATTTTTGTGTATGCTTACTGGGGAAAAAAAGATGATGAATCTGGCCATTTACAGTGGCCAAAGGTGACAGGATTTTAAAGGAATTTATTTGAGGGATTTTGCGTGCTCCATTCTTCTTGACATCTTCAAGACAAGTTCCTTATTCTTTGGAATAACTTTTGAATGAATAAAAGCAAGGCCAGGAGTGAATATTAGGAATTTTATTATAATTATGTGGCTCAAATAGATTTGAAAATGACGCAAAAAGAATTATATTTGTTCTACACCACAGTCATTCAAATAATCTATAGAGAATATAGTCCTGTAGAATAGGTTTTAATCTCTGAACTCATGTTTAATGGCTAAATTGTCAGGATTTACAAGGAAGTGGTAGATGCTGGCTTGTTTTTGTTTGAACACAGACTTTTCTCTGAAGTCCAAGTGTGAACAGTCATCCAAGACATGTAAGCAATTGTTAGTAAGAACACTTGAATTTCAACTCTTTACTGCATCAGTCATCATAAGAACAAAATCACCAGTTCATTTTTTTTTCTATGCTGTGAGAATACTCTGTGCAGCCATATGTAACTCCACTATCAGTGTAGGGACTAGAAGTAACTTTATTAGTAGTTGTGTCGCCAATATGTTCTCCGTGTCCCTGTTACTAATTCCATAACCAACACTGAGACCAGCCTGGCTCTTTCATTACTTGAATTTCTTGAAACTTTGAACAATGAGTATAAGGTACTATGAAAAGAAACATTTTTATTGTAATAACATTGTTGCAATTGATAAGGTGCAACATAACCTAGACTCAAGCTCTTTAAAATTTCCCTCTTTGCACTTGATGCAATTCTTTATGTTGCTAGGATACACAAAGAAATCCATTACACGGTAGAGAATATTGATAGATGAAACTGTCTGAAAAAATGTTATTTAGTACACAGGTATTTTATTCTGCTCATATTTCCTAATGCAAATTGTTCAATTGAGTATGGAAACATAAAATACAGAGGGAAGGGCCCTTAAAAAAATACATGGTAAAATATTTGACATTGCAAAAGGGGAATGTGCTAAAATAAAAAAATAAAATGGGGGACCTGGGGCAATGAGTGATGATGCCTTGGCAACTGCTTCTATTTTCTAATTTTGTGTGTATAAGTATATGGTGTTGCCCACTTGGTATATTTGATGCAACTCAACAGAAATAGTTGAAATTTGTATTATTTTATTCTGTGATGAACCCATAGTGATGTAATTGTGCTAGGTAATTAGTAATATGTTCTGCTAGGTTATTTGGCCTAAACAAAGACAGCTACAGCAGTAGATGGCCTGCTGCAGTAACGTACAACTATGTGTTTAAAAGAGACAATTTATGTGACAATTTTAAAAGTGACAAATGTTACTTAACAAAACCAGGAAAGCTCAGAATGTCATACTTAACAAGCATATAATAACCACTTGCATATTCTTTTAGAGGTGTTTTGTAAACATCTTTTTAAAAAGATAGCAGCAAAAAATATTTTAACTTTGTATTCTTTACAGGAGAAAATTTTCTCTTTGCACTAGAGTGCTTTCATTATAAGCTGAACACAAATCACAAATAAAATCCGTCACTTCACCATTATTGTGAACCATATTTTTCCTTCAGTTGCAAGTCATGTTCTCAATTTAGAAAGTAAATAATACTTTACGTCAATACGCATCTGACCCTAAAATTTTGGGAAATCCTAGAGTTATACTTAGGCACTTTATCTTGGCAAGAGGGTTCCAGTGACTAAAGTGAATGGTAAGCAAAATGGTTATAAATGGTTCCCACTATAATACCAAATAAACACTACTGACTTTGCCATTCACCATCTTGTATGGGCTTTTTATAACCTTGAAAAGTCATTTCTTAGAGTAGTGAATACATCAGTGTACACTGACACACCTTAAGTATTTCATTGAAGTTAAATTCACTTAATTTTATAATAAATTTCAACAATTGAGAATCACATCCTGCCTTTCTGCATATATGATTGTAAGATATGCAAAAAAACAAATAAATATTACATGGATTAAATGAATATTCTTCTGTTCATAAAACTACCATCCAGAATTCCCCTTAGATAATTCTCCTTTCATGAAAAAAAAAAACAAACCCTGAATTTTCTCTGCAAAATGGCAGGCAAACAGATGTGTTTGTATTGCACATAAAATAGATGGTAAATGTAAATGGACTTTCTGATTTTTCCAGGATTTTGACCACAGATTAAACTGGTTCTGGCTTTATAGTGCTAGACATCAAGGTGGACAGATAACCCTTTGCCTTATGCAACAATAACATGTTACTTGAAGTTTAACTGCAGAGTGTATTATATTAATGATGGTGCCCACAGCAGACATTCTGCTGTGAAGCTGTCGAGTTGTTTTACAATGTTGAAAGTCAGGATAAGCATTTTAGTTTGTAATCTAAGTTTAACATGGAAATAACTGAAAAAGAATGAGCAAAGAATGCTTTAATACACCAGTCATTCTGCATATTTTCCTATTTTCTCTTTTTCCACACATCAGTGCAGTTGAAAATGCTTAACTAAGTTTGAGTTTGGCTTTTAAATGTCAAGTGAGTTTCCTAGCAGATTGTGCAATGTATGGACAGTTCATGAGCTGGTTTCGTAAAGATCTAACATTGGCTCTTAGTTTTGTGACCCAAACCGAAACAGATTAAAGGTTGTGATTCTATTTCCAGCTTTTTAAAGTGGGTTGGGTGCCTCCTCCTCTGGAGCCATTTCTATTTACTGTCTGTTATTACTGCAACGTGAATACTGCTGAGGATTAGGTTCAACTGGCATTCAGGTTCACAGTCCACATTGTGGTTGCTTGAAACTCTTTCTTTCCTTCAAGGATTATTTTTATTTAATTGCTAAAAGCCCACAAACTAACCATTTCAAAGTAAGAGATCTTTCTAATATGGGACAGCAAATTCACCCATAAAAATGGAATAAAAACAGCCTCATGTGTCCAGAAGAACTTGTGAACTGTTCAGGGTGAAAGTAACTTACAGGCTTCACACTGCAGTATTTCGCTTTCTTCAGAGGAAAGGAAAAAGGCAGTGTGGAGAAGAATTACACTGAGTTACTGTGTCTCTGCAGACTTACAAAGCACAGGGCAAGGCCATTACCTAGAAAGGCCCAGAAATCTCTAGAAATAAAGCATGACAGATCCTGGACACACCTCATATAATACAACTGTATTTTATGTTTTACTCATGAGTGAGCCGTCTCGTAGTCAGTCACCTACAGAAAATTAAATTGTTAGTACTTGGTGGAAAAAAAACATTAGAGACCATCTTGCAGGCTCAGCAGCATCTGCAGAGGAGGCAAAGTCCCCCTTTTTGAATTCTGAATCCAGACAACACACTGCTGTTTTACCAGCACGTAAAGATCGGTTTGCTATGAACGCAAGGACCAGCACGCTAACAGCGGGGAAATCACCAGCTGCTTGTGTGTTGAAAAGGTTTTGGGATATTGTCAAAAAGCTGTGAGAGCTGCCTTTCCACTCCAGGCTCAGGGAGTCCAGTGGCACACTCCACCTGCTGTGCAGGAGTCATCCATGGAATAAGATCAGCGAGTTGTGTGCTTAGGTACATGGGCTAAAATAAACGTAACTGTCACTGTTTGTGTTTACACAGGGAAGAGTTCATATATGCATTCACTAAAATATCATCTATAAATCACTGTTATCTCTCATTAGTCAGCACTCCTCACTCTTTTGAAACTTGTGAGTGGGACCACCATTTTTGTAGTTCTCAGAGTGACAAATTTTTTGTTTAGCCAGGCAGAGCATTTTAAGCACTCACATTCACGAACCATCCATGAAATGTAATGAAAAAGTAGAGAAAATTAAAAGCAGAAGTTGCAACTTAAAAGTTGATGTCTATTGTTATTGTGAGTGTACCGTGATCTAAAATACTGATGTCTAAGATGTCCCTTTCATGTCTAACACAGACACTAACTGTCTCCTGAACTGAAAAATGAGGGTTCATAGCAAAAATGTAAACTGGCTGCCACTGGGCAGGGACGCCCGCATCTAACATCGCTCATGAGGACTTCTGTGTGCTATGTCGGAGGCAGGAGAGAAAAATAATGTTGCCCTTATTGAAATAATTCAGAATAAGAAATGTGTATCATTAGAGTTGGTCTTAAACGCCGTGATTCTAGCTTGAGTCTGCATTATTTCTGCAAGGCGCTGCAGTTGGAGCCTTGCCACTGGGAAATCTCACAGCAGTTCATATGGCTACTGTTTTACTTTGCTTGGCTCAAGAGAAAGGAAAAAAGCTGTGTGGAAAAATCATGGGTCGTAGCAGGAATTATGGTGCCTCTGCAAATCATGAAGTGCAGGGCCAGGCAATTACCTGGAAAGGCTGAGACACATCTAGCAATACGGCATGGCAGTTACTAAACATGTCCAGTGCAGGAGTGGCACTGTAGGTGCAGGCAAGCTGTGTAGTAGGTGACTATCAACTCGAGAGAATGGGACACTTAGTTACACGTCCACGGTAGTGGTACAAGAGCCTCTGATTGCTGGTGGTTTCTAGCTGCAATGTCACAAAGAAGTCAAAAGAAACAGGAGAACTCTATTGGAAGCAGAGGTATCACTCTGTGTGTTAGCAGTCCACAACATACTGCAGAGATGCAGTTTTAACACAGGCAGAGTTTTAATGAGGTATGGGAGATGTCAGGTGCAATCTACCTCCCATTCGCATTGTCCATGTCATCTGTCTCTCAAGACTTTGTTCATATCTTTTCTTGATGCTGTAAGGACTCACACTGTTACGATAGTTGCTGTGACCTAGGCTTAGACTCTTGTCTATCTTGGAGAGTTTCAGCTCAGCAGACTATCTCATTCTCTTTTGCTCTGGTTAGACTGCTTCTGGTCTCTGGCCTAGATATTTGGTAAAGAACAAGTGTCTTCCATGACAATGGACATCTGTTGCATAGGAATGGAATGATCTGTCAGGTGAATTTTCTTTTTTGTCCATTTGTCTCATAAGCACCAACAGTGTCAAAGGCCAAGAAAATACAGTAATTTGAGCACAGATTCTTCTTCAGATTTTTCTTCCCCAAAAGCAGAAAAGGGTTTTCTGTCGGCTCAGTTTGCTTGTAGTCTGATCTGAAGCCTAACTAATGTAACCTGTATGGTAACATCCTAGTTATCCCTTCCAAATGAATTAGGGCAAAAAAATGGAACTTGCAATGGAATAGAAGCTGTGGAGTTCACTGGCATTACCTGCGATCTTTTCCACACACTCCACGTCCACAGAGTAACACACATCTCAGAGCATGTGAGTGACCGTATGGGTTTGTGTGTGTATGGTTTAGTTGTTTTCAGATCAGACAACTCATGTAGCTACCTGTCACAAAGTGGAAGGATTCTGATTATGAAAATGAAAGGAGGAAAAGCACCCCCACAAAATTATGGGGAGGTAGACTTTTGAAACGAAAGTTTCAAGCTGGTTTAATTGCTACAGTCACATTTGTCTCAGACTTTTGGACCATGCTGTTTATAACTCCTACCCAGAGAAACATCTTACCTCATAGTCAGGATGAATTACTTTCATATTTCATGTTCATTTCATAGGAAAGTTATTAAAATGACTTAACAGTCAGCTAAATTTCAATAGTTTCAGTTTGAACAGGATATCAAAGCCCATGGATAGATTTATGTCTGTGTGGTGCCAGAGGTTTGAGGAGCCGGTTTGCTGTAATCTGTAACTACTGTTAAGTATTTTAGGTTGGACTCACCTAAAGGGTAATTTTCGTGAGCATTTGTACACTGTATGGACAGCTATTACAGACATGTACATGCACGTCATATGCATACAAGGTGCCTGCAATGACAACATATATAATTTAGTTTTCAAGGCAAAATTAAAGTTCTATATAAATACAGGGGTAGATGGAACAATATAAAAGTGTATAGAGATACTTTTTCCCATATCCCTCCCAGTAAACCTTTACTGAGAACACCATATGCATTATATCTAGCTCAAGTGGATGGTACCTGGTTTTAGCACATGTTGGAAAAGTGTCTCATCCTTCATTGGATGAATGAGATGATTCCAGGAAAAGTGCAATTATCAACTGTCGCTCTCTGGCGAAAAGTCAGGCATCGCCCACAAGCACAAATCAACCTACTTCCCAAAAACATGTCAGCAGAAGAAGGGAGATTTTCTTTTCCACATTAACACCGTGTAACACCTGCTGGCCTGATCAGCTTTCTAAAAAGGAAAGTGCTCCTTGGTCACCAGCAGCTAAAAGTAGTTAAGAGCTGATGAACATGGTTTTACCATATGTAGAAAGTAGTGTTAGCAAAGCCTGTACTGCTGGTGGTCCTTCAGTTTGGAAGAAAACTGCCACAGAAAGATTATGTGTTTACAGGACACCTACCTGTATCAAAAAAACAAGGAACATTATTTCACAAGGAAGATAATTCCTTGTAACTCTCTTCTTTTTCCTTGCATAAATAGATTTGGTTTCTCCAGAGGTCTGCTTAGGTGGTGTGTTTTCTTCTGTGTTTTTCTTTTTTTTTTGCTTTTACTGAGTTTTCAAAGACTATGAAACATACTACTCATGCATATCCAAACTCTCAAAAAAGAAAAATATAATAATTTTCACAGCAAAAACCTTTACAGAGAACACCAACAAACAAGAAATATTTTTCCCATCAAAATGTTTGCATGAAAAAACAAAGCAGAACCCACAAAGGGTTCAGCACTCTTAGAAAACTTCTTAGTCAAGCGAATTTCTCACCAGACTCAATGGGATGTTGTCATGTGGTTTGCCATGGGCTAAACAAAAAGGGATAGGGCAGGGCAATCATAACGAAAGTGGATTTCCAGAGGACGTGTTGCCTGATGCAGTCAAAACTCAGCAGAACTGTGCATGCAACGAAACAGAACAGTTTCACCAGCCTGTGGAAAGTGTAAATGCCCTCTCACACTGTGGTTTCTAGCAGTGTCAGAGGCTTAGGTCCACAGCACATTGACTGCTGCAGCACTTAATTTTTAAGTACCTCACCAACTCTTGGAACTTGTTGTCCTGGTTTTGGGTATCTAAAGCAATTCCCAAAAGAAGAGAGAAAGATACCTAAGCATAGGACCTGTGACAGCAAGCATGCCATACAGAGAATGGGACTTCCCATCCTTTCTGCTAAAGCTTCTCCAGTGTTAGGAAAAATAACTAAATTAGACTTGAAGCCAGAGGTAAAACAAACAGAATTTCTCTGTGCTCTTATAGCACAGGAGATACGTTATGCCATACCAAACTGCATAGTTTCTCTACGCCAGGGACCTGGGGTGCTCTTTGCTGAATGTGGGAAGCCAACAACAGATGTCACACAGAGCGCAGCAGCCCCCTGTGACAGAGGATGTAGTACACAAACTATTCACTTCAAATTAGTCTTCACGGGATTGTAAATGTCACGTAAGCTGAAGAAAAAGTTATAAGAGAAAAAGCTATGTACAGCAAAAGAAGATGTCCATTACTTCAATACAAAGTAAGAATTACTTCCCCTTCTAAATTTTCAGAATCTTAAGTGATAGGAAAAGTGGTACAGATGCTCAAGGAGAACTGAACGTACTACCATTCCCATGCAATCTGTTTACTGGTAGAAAGCCAGCTCAAAAATAGAAGATTCTTAATTTAGTAATGCTGATTACTGGAATGATATTTGATTGCATATGAAGAGCAAGAATTTGACACTACTACCTTTTGGTTTAAGGGGAGAGGGAGTTCTCTCTAGGACTCCAGAATACCGTGAGTCCTGCCTCACACAGAGCAAGAACCTACAAAAGAGATTTGCCCCTTTTCACCAACAAAATTGTGAGCATCTTAGGCATTTTTTTGATGTAAGGGAACTCATGTCTCAGAAAGCTCAAGCACAACCACTGAGAAGTTAAAACCAATGCAGTAGGATAGGATTTGGGTAGGAATTTTAGTAAAGGGTAAGATTTTTGTACAGATGTACGAAGTAGTAAAGTGAAATTAGTTTGTGGTTGACAGCAGCTGCTGAATTCTGCTGCCACTGATCAATGCTTTCCACTCTAAGTAGGGTGTGTTTTAATACCTCATTTACCTCTCCTTCTGCTAGTAGGCATTTATGAGCCTTGATCATCACAATATTTGAAAATAGAAGTAGCTATTTCCCTATTTGGGTTTTCTTTCCTCCAGACAGTTAGGAGGAAAGTTTGATACATTTGCTAGTTCCTTACTTTTGTCCATCTTGCTTCTGTGATTCCCATGCAGGCAGGGAACAGGTGGTATCCTCTCTACTGCATGATATCGAAAGAACGCACAGTATACTTTCCAAGATGACAATTGGCATCAATGATTTCCAAAATTTGCTAGACACTCAAGGCATGGAGTTTGTTCCTACAATTAAGACAGAGGGACCTGAAAAAAACTGAGTTAAGAAGACTGTTGCATTTGAGTTGAAGGATTAGCTGAGCTGAATAGGTTTGAAGAAAATCTTGCTTTCTGTGGTGATATTTAGAATATTGTTAATGTTGTAATGCAAAGGCAAATAATGTTTGTCACTTATATTTAGATCACACTATATCTAACACATACAGGTCACTCATATTCAGATGAAAAATTCTGAGGAAATCGTTAAGATTTACTTGTATATGACTCAGTTTTTGTTGTGTTACTCAGTTATTTGTCTGTTCTTGGAGGTTCCTTTTTTTTTTAATCATTATCTCTTGAATGCAGAAAACTGTTATGTTCATGCAAAATAAACCAGTTTTCCAAGCTGTTGCTTCAGCTACCTCCTAAGTAATCACTCGCCCCCAGAGTGAGAGCCTTGGAAAAATTTAAAGAACAGCTCCAGAAGTGGTTTAAAGTTTGGGAACTAACCAGTAAAGAGCATAGCTCTTACTGACAGCAGCCTTCACTGTCTTGTGACTGACAGTGCCTTGGTATAAAAGGATATGCTATCATTTTCCCGTAATATTGCTTGTTACCCTGCACCTCCTATGCCTCCTACTGACGAAGTTGTTTTAATATGTTTTCTGAATATAATTTCTGTACTGAAAAAATCACATTTTGCCATCATCTATGTGTAGCTCCCAAAGACTGTGACAAATTCATTCACACTGGTATATTTCCATGGAAGTTGAACATTTGTTAATATACTATACTTGTGTAGACTTTTAATGGCTGTCAGATGTTTCTCCTGTAGCAACAATACTAAAAGCTCTATTGCTGTGTTCATAAGTTTAAAGAGAGGGAGAAGAGTGAATTAACATTACTTAATAATTCACTAATTTCAGCCTTCCTTTCTTCGTCTCTAATGTCTGGTCTCTGCTACCAAATTCGTGTTGTCTATTATATATCTTGCCCACGTTGTTCAACTAATTTTTAATAAGGCTGTGGCAGAAAAGTATAAAATGGTACTTTACCACATAAAAGAAAAGCCAAATCCTTTCTTTTTTCTTTTTTGTATTCTACTCTCTTTCTCTCATTCTTGCCTAGCTTCTCTGGCCTCTCATTATGTACAGTATATTATGTTAGAAAATGTCTCCATAACAGTAATACACCACATCCACAGTCAGCTCTTGAAGTGTCCACTTTCATGATGATAGGAAACAGGACAGCCAGTGAAGCCCTGATCTTTTATAGTCTTGCTGTTAAAAGTACAGAATGTCTTCATGTCTCCATCGTGTGACAAACATAAAACAGTAATAGGGCTCACTTCTGAAAGCGATGCTTAATTAAAACAATATTTGCACCATTATTTTATTTAATAATAAAAAACAATATGGAAAACTCTTAAACTATTTGAAACACTTCTGTACAAAAATAGACCTCTTGAGAGTAGATCTAGTCCTTCTCACCAGTATAAAAGATTTAACTGATTGCCTTCAAACTTTTTTAATAAGGAACTTGAGCATGTCACATCATCTGGGGGAAAATAGCTTATGGTGCTAGGACTTCTCTAGAAAAAAAAGAAGGGGTCAAAAATAATCTTAAAATGGAAATGTTCTTCTAACCTGTGATGTTTTCCTCATAAATATTATAAACCTCATTCTTTGAAGACAAAGCTTCCTGTACCACAAATTGCCTGGAAATGTAGCATAAAAATCATCTTAGCACAAGGCAGTTGGATTAATCTCGATGCAGAGTGGATGAAGTGTGGTATAACCAGATCTGGGTTTGAATAACAATTAGTAAAGTCTGGAGGAAGGTGAGGGAAATGGTCAAAAGACAGAAAAAAGGCACTTATGTGTTCAAAAATTTTACTCAAGAAATGACATTTTTCAGAAAAACTGTGTTTTCATGAGGGACAGTAATGGCTGGATAAAAAAGTTATGCATACAAATTATATTCTAATATCAATGCTCTTTACAGCAGCCAGACGCATCTTTACAGTATAAACATTTTCTCTGACTTCATGGCTTAAGTTTTCTTTTGAGCTTATCTTCTTCCCTGCATTATAGAAGGTCTGTAATGAATAAAAAGTCTGTTTGTCATAGACCCAATTAAAACAAAAAAACTGCATGCCTAACAAGAGCAAAGTGCTTGTTAGAGGGCAGCAGGACTGGGCATCTCTGTATGGGAAGGCAAGCCCTGAGCTGAGAGCAACAGCAAGGCAGGTGGGGTGGTGCCTTTACGGGCAAGGGCCCAGAAGAAGAAGAGCAGAGCAGGTCTGATGCTGGTAACCTCATCAGCCATGAGTCCAGTGGTCACCAGGCAAGTTCACAGTGATCAGACATGTCTAAAGTCAAACCATGAACTCAAGTCTGGTCAAGGACTGAGTCAGCAAAGTAGATGACCAAGTACTGCACAGCTACACTGTAGTCCAAAGACCCCCTGCCTGACCTTACCTGCAGCTCCCAAGCAAAGCAGGGAGCCCCAGTGTTGCTTCTTGCTGATCTTTCCCAGCACTTCTCACAGCAGCCTGATCCCAGGTTGCACAGCTGCACCTCATCAGAACTAGCCTTGAGTACAGGCAGCCAAACCCATAGCAGGGGTAAAATAACTAGGACACTGGGCCCCAGCAAAGGTTTTGGACTCACATCAGGTTCCTCTAGGAAAAAGACTTTCCTTTCATTTAATGAACTTCATAACTTGTATTTTTATGTATCTTATCCTAAGAACTCTTTCAGCCGTGTCTCCCACTTTGAAACTTCATGGTGATGTAGCATAAACATACCTAAGGACACAACAAAGTGTTTTGAGATCCAGAACTGGAAAAGTGGTCAAAAAGCAGTTCTGATTCAGTCAGTTTTTCATGGCTTCCTTGGTGCACATTCATTTGAGGTACATTGTGTTCTGTTTTCATTTGGCAGAATCAAGAGAAACCAACACAATGTCTATGGTTGGAAGGAATTAGCCCCTGCAGTGGGGTAGTGAATCTACTTTTGGAGCCATTGCCTGGACATGAGAGCAGGAAACAAAGGTTTCTTTTCTTGCACTTTTGATGTTTACCTTTTTCTCCCTTTCAACTGAGGCCTATTAGGTAGCAAGAAGGATAATTGTCAGACAGAAAAATCTCTGTGTCAGGCTGCCCCAAGGTGAGACAGCAATCCCCATGTCTGGAGGAAAAGAACATTTTTCCCTCCCTCATATTTCATCTGTTGGATATAAGACAGAGAGAAACCCTCAGGCATATCTTTTCTCTCAGAAGGCCCAACTGAGATTTTTTTCCCCCCTTCTGAAGCTGGCGAGTAGCGAGAAAAAAGTGGGACAAAAGCCACAGAGTCCTGTCCCTTACAGCAGTGTTTAAGACATCTATTTTTCAAACTTGCAACTAGTCCAGTAGAAAACATATGAGCTGGACATGCTTTTCAAAGTGATCAGGAAGAGTTGCTGAGAGTGCCTGATGTTTCCCAGGATCATCATTTTGCAAGTATCTTGAGAAAGACGTAGTGATGAAGAAATCAGGAGCAGTCCATCAAAACTGTGTTAAATCTCAACTATTTAAAGTTTCTTTCTTGAACAATAGCATTATTGAATTAGTGAAAATCATAGAATGATAGAATCATAGAATGGTTTAGGTTGGAAGG
>RSEF01000031.1:41832976-41848013 GCA_003993805.1 Himantopus leucocephalus | reverse complement strand
AACTCTGTCAGCCTGTCTTCACAGGAGAGGTGCTCCAGCCCTCCAATCATGTTCGTGGCCCTTCTCTGGACCTGCTTTAACAGGTCCACGTCCTCCTTGTGCTGAGGACTCCAAAGCTGGATGCAATATTCCAGCTGTGGTCTCACCAGAGCAGAGGGGTAGAATAACCTCCCTCGACTTGCTGGCCACACTTCTTTCAGTGCAGCCCAGGATGCGGTTGGCCTTCTGAGCTGCAAGTGCACATTGCCAGCTCATGTGAAATGTGTATGCTATGTGTATGAAAGGAGCGATCAGAGATGTGTGGAAAACAAGCTAGATACAACTCTCAGAGTAATGATGCTTCAGTACTTTGACTGCCATGATGGGGGCTAACTGCATGAGCAAGAAGTAGAAACCAGTTTGCACTGTGTAATGCTCTCATAAATGCTCGCTCTCTCTCTCTCTCATAAACAAATGTCATTTATTTAAGCCTTCCTTTCTTTCTGTATGTATATATCTATTCAGAAAATTTGATGCTGGCTAAATGATCTGTAATTGATAGAAACACACAGTAAAGCTTTTGCTTGGCTTTAATGTGCACGTTGAAGTCATCTGTCCCAACACTTTGATGACAAAAAGATTTTGAATACCTCATATGCATGGATAAGTAATGAGCACAGTGCCCTCCTCTCCCTCCCGGTTTCTATAACATAATGACCCTTCTACACTGACACTTTGCTGAAAAAAATTCAAATAGCCAGTTCAGCAAACCAGGTGCAGTCACGGGATGTGACTATTCTTTGTTAGATGCACTGCAAGAATAGTCTTTAAACCAGACAATGAGACTGGAAACAGACCTGAATGCATAAAACAAAAAAAATACAAACTGAGCCTATAAACAGTTCCGTGTTTTTTATTTAGCTAATTTAATTACATCAACTTAAAACAGACCAAGTGTGTGCAAACAGCAACATTCTTCTATAACTTGATGCATTTTAAATGCTGTGAGTATTTTCTTGTGGGAGAGAGAAGAGAGGCACACTGAGCTCTCTCTGAAAGCAATTAAATACTAATAACAGGGGGTGACATCATGCTGCATGACTTCTTCAATTAGAACACCAAGTCATTTCTGGCTTAATCATTCCCACTTGTTAATTTGTTCTCTAGAAGACTTAACAGACCTGCTTCTTGCCCCTATTTAAAATAGGATTTCTGATTCTGACACCTTTTAAACAGAATTCCACTTGGATGCAGCCTTCTATTAAAACAGAATCTGGTATTTCTCCTATAGCAGAACAAGACATCAATAGCTCACATAAAAATCTAATACAAATTAAATAAATGAAGATGAGTGCTTTCATTTACTATTTAGCAATAGTATGGACTGAATCCTTCTCTCACTGAGATCAAATAGAAGTTTTGCCACTGGCCACAGTAGAAAGCAAAGGTAGCCCAGTATATGTAAATTATTATACACCTTCCCAAGTGCTTATCTTTCAGTTTGTAAGAAAATAGTGATTTTATGTTGAATCATGTATTCAAAGTATTTGAGGGGAATAAAGAGAAATTGTAGCATTGAGCATTTAAAGAATGTTACTAGAGTAGGGATAAACAGGGACATTCCTTTTAATTACATGGCAGTAAGTATGTGATTTGAATCTTGCTTTGAATAAGTACTTTTGGTTCTATACTATTTTCTGTCTTAAAAGGTTATTCTTCAAATGTTTTCTGTGAGGCAAAATAAGACAGTATAAGGCAGCATCTAACCTGAAGCCTCTTCCCATTCTCTATTCTTATTCACAAATATTGAGATGTTACTGTAGCCTTCCATTTTTCAACATTTTGTGCTCTAAATCTAAATGTTGCAGCTACCTCTTTAATGAGGTATTTCCTCATTATTTCACAGATAATACAGCAACAAATTTCCTTAAAGTTAGAAGTAGTGGATAACTGTAGAAAAATATATTAAGACCAAATCTTTTTCCATCCTCAAAAGAGGTTAGCTTTTTAGAAGTCAAATTTGATTGAAGTCATTGCACCTTATCGATTCCAAAATCCCTTCTAATATTCAATAGGCATCTTTGATAGTTATTACAGCTCTTAATCTGATATATGGTTTTGAGTGGTTTGTCAGTGTTTGTCAGGGTGATGCTTACAAGACTGTAAGAACTATAATCAGGGGCTTGCCTGAGATGAACATATCCCAGACAGTGTGAAACTGAAGTCAGCCCCATCCTGACCCAAGTATAAATTATACATGTGACAATCTTTTACAAAAATATAAGAGGAGAAAAGGAAAAATTCTTCTGAAAAAAAAAGGAGAGGCTCAGGAAAATTATAGGTGGTTGAATAAAGGACAATAGTCAGCAGCAACAGAAAAAAAGAACAGGATCCAGGATACATTTGGAGGAAAGAAAATGCATCGTTGTATTGGAAAGGAATCTGTCAGATATTTAATACAGTTTTCGAATAACCTTTTTCAAGAAATTCAGTAAGATTGGTAACTTTTAAATTAAATGTAGATAAATTTGGATAAAGCATCAGTATTTCAAGACCTCACCTGAACTGTCAGTATTTTTGAAGGGTATCTTCAGTTCTTTTATCTGTGAAATACTTCAGAAACTTAATCTAATAAGCCCTCCATATAGCCTTGCAATATATATACTAGTATCCCCATTTTACAGGTGAAGAAAGATTAATAACTTGGCTCAGACCACAAGAAAATGATGTATCAGATCCAAATTAGAGATTTATAGTTTCAAGTTCTGCGCTCAGACCATTAAATCACATCTCTCGGTCCAGCCATCACTATTAACAAACTATCTTCCAAATTTACAGTGAAACATGATCTTGCAGACCTTCTCCAGTGTCCTTCTTCTTGCTTCTTCCTTTTTCACCGGAGCACACACAGACTTTATTTCCTAGTGAAAGCTGAAACACTGAGATCTACTTTGAGTATTGATATTAATGTGTAAAAGTCCCTGCGCGACAGAAGTGATCCAGAGCTTTGTGTAGTGCAGAAGGTCGTGCATCTGGCATCTGCACCTGGTGAAAAGCTATTCAAAAGAAAACAGTAGAGCCATTTTCCAACGGCTACACATGTACCTCCCACAGAGAGCTGCAGCTTCTGGCTCAGGGTAAGGACAGGAACACTGTTCCCACTCCGTATGTTTTCAACGTGAAAAATTATTATACCATTTTAGGTGGCTCTTCGTTACAAAGTAGCTTGGGCTGTAAGCCTGCCTCAAGTCACCTTTCCTCCCAGTTAATAGTGGGCAAAACTCTCTAGCAATCATCTTCATTAAGCTTTATTGTCTTTCATCTTACAACAGAGTGTAGAAGTAGAAACGAAAGTGTGCTCCAGTTAGACAAACAAGTGCCCATATTGTTTCAGATTACTAAAACCAGTAATTCGGTCAACAGCTTCTAAGGATTTGGTTAGGTACTTGTTTCTTTCTCATACTCTCCCCCCTCTTACCACGTATTTTTGTGCAGCCATTTTATTTCCTCTTGAATAGCGTGGGAGAAATCGTGATCCCTTTGCAGTCAAAGGCAATGGTGAATATACCCTTTGCTACAAGGTTTTATCAAGTGCATATGCGTGCAGCGCACAGTAAAAAAAGCTTATTGCTGTTTTATAGTATTACAAATATACTGTCCTTCTATCTGTGAGACACATATCTGCTATATTCTCCACAGCAGTAAATCTTCAAATAAGAAGGGAGAAATTGGTCCTGGCATAATTCCAGGGGACTAATTAGGGTGACACCAGGACTGAGTTTGTCTGGCAGCATCTGGTTCAGGAGTTGAAAGCCGTCTTGCCAGGACTTGAAGACATGAAGAATTTACCACAGGAAGAAAACTAACACTTTATGATTCCTCCCCTAGGCTTGCCATATCCTACAAGGAATATCATCAGTGGGTCGCAGCTGAATGTCAGTTGTTTGGTAGGAAGTACAGTCTCAGTGTGCAGAGATGTACAATTTACTGTAATGTGAAGATACAAATCCTGACTTAGAAAAGCTCCGAATATAGGAGAGAGGAGAAGAGAGGTAGGAAGGCATGTAGACAGAATGAGGGACAGATAGGTTAGTTTTGATAACAAATTACATTATGGCCACTTCATTTGAAAAACTGCCTTGTAAAAGCAGAGTTGCTGCGCTGAGGCAGGAGAGAGACATCCTTGCAGAATAGCGAAAGAATTTTACTGAAGAAGTGGAGCAAAGTGTCTCATACCTTTGCTTGTTGAGCAGGCTGAGGAGAAGTCAGGTCATAGCCTACCTCCAAGCTTTGAGGTCTGGATTCTCTCTCCCAACACACAGCTGCTGCTGGGCTGAGGAGAAAGCCAGGTCCAGATATTAAATTCCTGTCTAGTAGTGGGTACAAGGAATTGCCTCCAGCTTTGCTGCCAAGGTGGAAACCGCAAGAAGTTTGCCAGTTGTGGCAATTGGTTTCAGCCCCATCCTTCTCATCCTTCATTAAGTTACTAGATAGTTGGTAAGATGAGGGTAGTGGGTTTGGAAAAGAATTTGGAAAAGCCCAGACTACCTAGTGTCTCACCGTATGTAGTCCGTGGATGTGAAGTGCAGGTGCTGCAGTCGTGTTCAGTGCGGATGGGTCACCTGGTTCAGCTGACTTGCTGGGAGATGCTATAGCATTGTCTCAGAGTTTAGCAGCGCACAGGGTGTCTGTATGCCTACGCACCTTGAGTTTACCCTTGTCTTACCTTTTACATGACAAAAGTTGGGAAGCTAGACTGTTGTTAGGCTCCTGAGAGGAGAGTGGGGGCACTGGCTTCGGAGCCACCCAGGTGCTGGCATCAGCGGCAGCCTTTTTGCCAAGCAGTGTGGGCTGAATGCTTATGTAATTTTAAGAAAATTGTGAACTCTGAATTTCATCATATGCTTCTGTCTCTGTTTTGTTACTTCTGTGTTTGCATCAGAGATGCTGCGCCAAAGTAAAGACCACAAAACACGAAATCTTTGAGAGCCTCATGGGTGTGTTACTGTTCCAAGATAAATATATCTTTATTTTACCCAGAGTCCTACCTCAAGCACTGATTGCAAACAGTTTATAGAAGAATAAGTATTGAATTGATCTAAGGGCAGCAAAGATCCCAGAGAAAGTATAACAAATTTTACTCTGTTGTTTATGTACTTAAGATTCTTTTCTAGCATCAAGCTATAGCTCCAGTTATAAAAAAATCTCAGTCAGTGTTATGAACAGAAGTTGTCAAATTCAGCCCTAGCATAAACATTCAAATTCCACTGAAATCAGGAAGCATTGTTCCCACTTACACCATCACTGAATTTGGTCTTACAATTTGCAGAGCATCAAAGTGGCTGCCACTCCAAATGCAATTACTATTTATAACAAATTTTATTGTACTAGCACCTGGTGGAGCCACTTGGATGTGAAGCTTCCTTCAGTAGACACCATTGAATGTTTTAGTAGAAGAACATGCCCCATTTTATATTTTGTAAGTGGACAAGAGAAGTGCCAAGGCCACCTGGCAAGCTTATGAATTTTGGAGTAGTTGTATTCTTGTCTTCTTGAAGAAGGCTGTCTGTGACTATTCACTCAACTCCTGTTCAAGTTTTGGGTAACACACAGCCCGTACTAAGGCCCGATGTACACTGGGAGCGGCACCATTAGGTCCATGTGAGAGCAACACATAGGCAGGACACAATGGCCAGGAAGGGCTAAAGGTCATTATGCAGCCATTATCGCCTGCAGCTTGCTGTCTGCTGTAGCCATCATCCTTACCTTGATCGTCTGGCAGTTTCTTCAGAATCCACTAACTTATGGAAGCGATATAGACCCAACTTCCAAGCTGGAAGATATGAATACATCAGCTTAGCCAAAAAGCTTTTGAAGTGCATGCAACAGCAACTGGACTGCTGAGGCTTTCATGGTTCCCTGTGTGATACATGGGACACCCACACCCTGAAGGCGAAGGAAAGATGAGCACTCCCACCCTTACTCAGTTAGGTAACCGGTTTGCTCATGGGCACACAAGTTGCAAGTTATGTATTAGAGAACTTGTGAGTTGGAAACCTCAGGAACAAAGTAACAAATTAGTAAATTCCTGTATTAGACTAGGCTATACAAAGTGGATTGAGCCCTTGTTTGACATGTTTGTTTGTTGTCTTTCCTAATGAATTTAATTTACAGAATACCTTGTCCTGTAAATTTTAGAGGTATAAATAGACCATGACAGCTGACGTAGTTTTCTATAACTTATTTCTGTGCAGTTATTTGCTGAATGCTTTTGTTGTACAATGCATTTTGTGCACCCTTTGGCAGGGCAGGGAGAACATTTTGAGCTAAAGTTGATCTTTGCACACCCTCTGTGTGCCTGTACACCATCCAGATCCACAAGATGCAGATGGAGTTTCAATTACCATGGCTTGCATTCTGTGTGGATGCCTTACACTGTGCTTTTAGAACTAAATGGTGTTCATGTTGACAATAATGCTGCCATGATTTCATCTGCATCCAAGCATGGTTAGTCAGACCTGGCTGGCTGCTGGATGTCGTTTTCTGTAGGCTATTGCCAGCAGCAGCCCTGTGGTGATAGCCAGGACAAGACACAGCAGCTGGCCTCCATTTCTTCAGTCCCAGATAAATTTGCCCGAGTTTGAACTTGGTCACATCATGGACAAGTTGAAATCAGCCACAGCAGGTTTTGCTTCTTGGAGAACAATATAAGATGTTTGTCCTTCACCAGGCCATCGTCTTCTGTGCACGTAGATAATCTGATACTCTCGTGAGGTTGCTCATTGCAGATCTCTTACCTGAAGCTGAGGTTTTTCCTACTGTTCGGATGACATAAAAGTCCCCTGAGAACAACAAAAGTTGTGCAGTTCTGTGGGTACTTCCAAACGTACTGTACCCAATAATTAATTAAACACTGGTATTCCCATGTTGGCCTCCAAACTGAGTGAGCAATTAACTCTTTTTTTTTTTTTTTTTTTTTTTTTTTTTTTTTTTTTTTTTTTTTNGGTTCAAATGAGACTGGAGTCTGTGATTCATCCAGGGCTTTCACAAGAAGCCAGTGAGAAAAGAAGGATCCTTAAGTCACTGTAAACATATTTCTGAGTGCTTTAGAGTTTGGATGGGACTTGTACAAATGGCCTTTCAGACTAAATGAACCCCAGTATTCTGCAGTGCAAAACTGTCTCTATTGCATTTTCTGTGTTTGTTACCACGAGCAGTAGGATGACAGCTTGATTACACTTATGATGTTTAAGGAGGCAGGACTTCTATTCTATTACCAGAAGAACAAGAGAAATCACTTGCTTTGAAATAAAAGAGCCTGAATGTTCATTTTTAGTTTGAGACTTAATCAATAGCTCTTCATTAACCTTTTATTTTAGAGATTAGATTTAGAAATTACCTCAGACTAAGTGTATGTGGTTATGCGTTACCATGAAAAAATATGGTATTCCATGCTAGCGCACCATTCAAGGATGGCAGTCAAAACTGAAAAGAGTAAATGTCACCAAGCCATAATTTACGTCCACAGCTGTAGACTGACTGAAACGCATGACCTTCTTGCACTACAAGTAAGAGGCAGCCTTTCTTCAGAGGACACAGCTAATCCAAGGAGTGAGGCACATATAGCATCTGACTCAAGTATGAAGCGATGAACCTAAAGGAGATGTAATTCAAATAACGGTTGCAGTGTATTTTAAAACTAGGGTCTGCCCCCACTGCAGTGTCAGAGCTCCCGCTGAAGTCTCTGAAATGGGCAGTAAGTAATGGAAATACTGGGCTTGATCTTCAAGTGACCACCTCATGAGGGGCAAAACCCCTAACTAAATTCACAGTGAAATGGGACTGTTCAGCAGGACCTTTTCTGGAGAATGAATAAAACATATCATTCTGTACTGATTTTAAATGGTTAATCATATCAGCAATCCTTTTGAATAGTCCTTTTGCTTATCAATCAGATTAATCTTTTTTAGATTAATTTAGATTTTAGAAGAATCACTTCTGCTGGAATCAAAAGAAAAATTCCCATCAGGAGAGGTAAGAATGTGTCCATTACTAGCTTACTCCAGACAACCCTGTCCATTTTATTTAGTGTCTGCTGCCTCTTGCCAAAATTTCTTCCTGGCTGTGAAAAGGGAGGCAAGACTTGGAATGGTTGGAGGGGACTACAGAGGTGATAAACTTTGTGGAGAGTCTTAAATCTTCTCCACACTTAATAAACCTGACAGTGTCATCTGGTGATGTCCTTTTATTTAATGTGTCATTCAGAATTTATCAAGAGATGTTGCTGCTTATGATGGATGCACTCTTTCCTACCATACTAAAATTACATATTTATATAAAAATGCAGTTTAATTATATAATTCCCAAAGCAGGTAAACATTTCTTTGGTAATACCAGTAACATTCTTCCTCTGATTTTCTCTCTCTACTTAAGTCACGAAGTACCCCTTCCTTCAGAAGTCATAAATGAGTGCTCAGGAGTCTGGTATGTATTTTATTAAGTAAAAGAAGTTAGTTTCTAGTACAATAATACTTCAGGACCCAGAAAGAGGGCTCCATTACAATAAAATCTCTAAAGCAACCAGAAGTTTTTGATGATGACAGTAATTAACCCTGTTTTGCATTATCATGAGCAGGGAGGAGAAAAGAACATGGCAACGGTACACCAGTTTTGCACAAAGTTAGTTTTGGTTTCTGCAGTCACTAGGGCAGAGGTGTCTGCTTGCTTGGGTAGGGACAGATGTCAGTCCTTCAGGGACATCTTAGCAAAAATAGATTTGTAGGTCTTAATAAAAAAAAATCTAAAGCACTACAAGAGAAAGTTTCCTGGAAATGGTGATCCAAAAGCAAAGAAGGCCAACTGTTTATTGCCTATCAACAGAATAAGTGTATATTTTCCTGTGAATCTCAAGTCACTAACTATTGCCATTCTATCTATTTCTGATGCTCTAATTTTAGTTTCCACTGATTTTTTAGTCTTATTTCCGAGCAGAAAGAAGTGGGATCAAATCATAATTATCTCCATGTGCAAGTACATTTAATATTTTCAATATTATCTGTTTTAAACATTATGAAGTATATTTTAAGAAGTTATATCATATTAAGCCCATAGTCTCTGCCAGATCTAGTTGTGCAAGTTGAAGATGGCATCCCCTCCTTTTTTTTTTGCTGCCATTTCTTTGCCAAAATTTACCAGACCTGTCAAATGGCAAACCGTCCTTAATCTACTCTGTGCAGAATCAGGTAGTTTATCACCATTTAATGAAAACCTGGCCAACATGAACAATTTGAGATCATTATTATCGTCAGCTAGAACAGTTATTTGCATAATGAATATTCAACTAGGAAATAAGAAAAAGAGAAGGTTTTGCACGTTGTTTACAAAAATGTTGTGAATGCAAAATCCCAGAATGATGCGTTCCTCTGGGCAATCTAATGTTTTTCTGTCTTGTAAATGACACACATTGCTTAGTAAAAATTATAGTTCCTGTGTTACTGCTAGGCCATGTAGGTAATGACAGACACTACAGTAACTCGGCCAATAGAAAGCAAGATAAATGTATCTTTAACTTGGGTTATCATAACCATTTTTTTTTGACATAATGTAAACATGAATAATATCCAATAGAGCAGGCTTCCTGAGTGGTGTTAAACTGTCGCTCCTGATTGCACAATGTATGAATAGCCACAACTAACACTTTGTTCATAGTTTAAGTGTCTTTTGCATAATAGCTGTGCCAAAAATAGTGATAGTTGTCTTCTAACTATTTTCTAAAATCCAGGGTTTTTTATTTCAAAGTATTAAACTATTTTACAAAATACATATTTATTGTGAGCAATTGAGTTTTTTAGCTTTTCAATAATGAGTCACACTGTAAGAGCTGTGTTATTTCTGCTGTTCTGGTTAGTTTCAGCTAATTCATATCACATTGTTGCTGGCCCCACATTACGTGAGTATGCAACAATATTTCTGACAAGAATACTTAAAATTCCTAATTTAAATGTTCATGTCCATGAATAGTTATGAATGTGACTCTTAATTCTTTTGGGCCAGTATAACTTAGGTGACTCAGGGGTAATAGAAGGTCAATACAGATGAGGGGGAGATAATGTAAAACTAAAGCAGGCGTTGCATATTTCTGTACTCATCCATTAATTTCAGTTCTGTAGAACTATATGGCTATCTTGGAAACATTTACTTCTTGTTCTCAGGATTCAAAACTATATATAAGGACAGGCTACAAAAGAGGAGCCAATATAGGAACCTTGCCTGGGGCATGCATAGAGATGGTGTTACACCTAACCATGAGCCAAAGCTCAGAGTTGAGCTGTAGAGATGTAACTGGCAAGAGACGACAAGCTATAGAAGTAGCTACTTTAGAGTGCAAAAATAAACAAGGAAAATAAATCTGGGCAAAGCCGTATGACACTTGCTTTGGACAGGATGGGCTGGATGACCTCCAGAGGTCCCTTCCATCCTGAATGATCCTGTGGTTCTGTCAGTGAGCAAACGAAGCAACAATAACCTCCATCAAAACTATGCTAAGGCAGAACACAATTTTACAGCAAAACATTTTTCATTCCAAACCGGTTTTGTCAGCAGCAAGGGTTTGTTCTTTGAACAGTATTTGTGTTTGAAGCCGCCTTTTTAGCCAAATTCAACTTTTGCTTTTGCATACTCTGTTCCTTGTGGATTTCACAGTAACCATTTTGAAGTGTGAAACACATTCTTAAAAGCATCCCCAAAACTGTTTCTAATTTGAGCAGGCAGCAAATAACTTGAACATGAGTGTTACAAACTCACTTAACTTTAAACATGTGAACAGTCAACAGAACAATTCAGAAATTGAAAGTTAAAACCATATTTAGGTGTTAGGTTTGGAGTACTGCTCTGGAATGCAATGGCACACAGCATCATTGCTCCCCTTTTGAGTCTGAGGAATAGCAGTCTTTATTGTAAGGTATATGGTTTGGGTAGTCTTAACCCCTGGAAGCTAGGTTGTCACAGACTGCGAGCCTAGAAAGAGTTCGGAGGAATTCCTGCAAGGTTCTCCAGATAAGATACGGTTCCTAGCTATAAAAATTTATGAGTTTTCCAAGCCAGAGAGAAATTTTAGCCATTAAAATGAACTAGACACCTTGTTGGACATACTAAGGAGAAGAAAAATTCAAACATAATATTTACATTACAAATAAGATAATGTTAAATTAGATATTTATAGTGTCTTAAGTAAAAAATAACCTGGTATCCAGGAAATTAAAAGAAGACTTAAAAACTGCAAGTGGAAAAAGATATTGCTTCTCAGTGAATCCTTAAAATCTGAACAAATCAGATTAAGTCTGTGATCAACCTTATCTAGAACCATACAGCTCACACTATCCTATAGTGATACAGAAACTAATTCACACAGAGACCTGAAGTAAGATGTAATGTTTTGGACAATATGTCTTATCAAAACCCCCAACTCAGCCTTCCCCAAGAGACTGGAGATCTGTAGGACAAGCTGCCATCCTTATGTAGTATAACCGGATGTCAGACTATCAAATTGTCTAAAAACAGCATGACTACAGAGAAATCAATGGTGCTGTATACAGCTAGTCCCAGCTGATCCCAAACTGCTGTCATGTCAGAAACAGTGGAATTATGATAGAGATTTAGCAGTCTTCCAATCATTTGAATCTCCTAAACATTTCTGAGCAAGCAATTAGTTGGTTTCAGGATCCATCTGATGAGGGGAGAAAGCCATAGGTTCTCCCAGCCTCAGTGGGTTAGCAGGAAGACAGAGAAGTTCCTGGGAGGGCTGAAGAGTGGGACTGGAAACCCAGCGTTGGTGTCCCTGGGCACAAGATCAGCATAGAACTTATCAGGTCTCTGGGAGTCCCAGGACTGCTCAGAATTGCAACAGGGATAGATTTGGTCACTCAGTGTCTCACAGTTTAAAGACTCTCTGAATCTCTTCCATTTTCAGTGCCCGGGCTCTGATGAAGATTAGACAGTGTAATCTAGGAGGAAATCCAGGGTTTACTCTTGAATCTTTAGATCCATTTCTTTTACTGATGTGCATACCAATAGTTGCTTTATTTGAATTTGACCTCCTACTTTTACAGAAAAACAGAAAAAATAGAAAAGGAAAAAGAAAGGACAATTTCAGTTCCTAGAACATTCACTTGGCAAAAGCCATCTGGTATTTGTCTATGTCATTAATTGACTTCACAGTTGAAGACTTCAAAGAGGAGCTGTGGGGGAATTGGAAATTAGGTTATTTCAAAATTTGTTTTCATTTTAACTCAGATCAATATTTAGAAAGTTCTTACAAAAACAGAATTTCAATAAATAATTTCAGTCTTTTAGTATTACTTTAAGAGGGTATCAAAATATTCCTTCTTAATTTTGATAACTATCTTCTATTTTCTCTTTTAGTTGATAGTCTTTTTCAAATGGGCTTTCCAGTTTCTATTAAAAAATCAAAATATTCCCTTCAAACTTCTGTTTTCTTCTGTTCTGTTTCAGTGAGCTGCCTTCCGGTTCACCACATTCCCACATTTCAGTGTGGTTTGAATGCCACTTTGTTTCGCTGGAAAATTTTGCAAGATCTGCCTACGAGGTATCAGCTGTCTAGAAGATGCTGTTAAACACTTTAAAAGAGGAAGAGAAATTCTAGAGATATTTGTGCTGACTGCCCCTCCTCATTATGGGTTGTCATCACCACAATTTCATGTGCACATCCTGCGAATGTTCCATCTGATCTGTGCTTCAGATCACATCCTCCTCATGCACAAAGGACTCCACCTTGCAGCTTTCAGGAGCACTTCTTTGAACTGGGCATATGCTACCTGCAAAATTAATCTCGTTATGTAATATTGCACAAAGAGGCTATGGTACACACTTAGTTTGCCTTTGTCAGCTGATTCTTACTAGAATAAACCAGTGCTGCTTGTTTTGATTTGCTTTTGTCTCATTTTGTTTCAGACAAGGCAAAGCATGCCACTGTTTAGTAACAATATGCATTTCCATTTTCTAATTTTTATAAAAATATATATTTACCAGAGAGTTTAGGTTTTTACAAGTAAAGAAAAAAATCATGTTCAGGGAAAGCATAAGAAGTTTCCAAGTCATAGTTTTACTGGAAATAAGAGCGTGCAAAATTGTGGTGGAAGTTACTGCATGTTTTCAACTTCAGTGGAAGCCAATAGGTAGCCTTTGTACTACAGCTGCAAAACACAAACATTTTATGTGATGTGTTGTTGTGATATAGTAATTTTATGCTTTCCACTTTACAGATCTGGAACGAAAAAAATTAGAGTCCAGTTTGTTCCCGTCACAAGAATTACTTGCAGAGCTCCTAGAAGCATATTCCACATGTGCTAGTGATGCATGCCAGAAACGGTAAATGAATGTCATTTATGGTGGCTCTGCTGTTATCTACAGCTACAGAGAGCACACAAAAAAGTCATGCTTTTGAAATTTTGTAAGGGACATAATTATTTTTAAAGTTCTGGTTTAGCCAGAACAGGGAGGGGGGTAGACGGTGGGGATGACAGGGAGAGAAATAGGCTACCTACCCCACAAGGGTTTTTAAAGGAGTGGCTGGGATGAAAACATAGGCATGTACAGTAGCTGTTGCCAATGTTATGGTGTGTACATGCAAATATACACTGATACACAGGCCTAGATTTTTAAAAGAGTTCAGTATCCAGGTTTGGAACCATGTTTTTTAAAGGACTTGTCTCCAACTTACCCAAGGTAATTCTTTTGAAATATATCCCGGTTTAGTTGCCTGAATAGGAGCTGAGATTTCTAGGTTGTCTGACCCCAGCTGTCGGCACTGCACGCTTGAAAATCTGGCCCCATAGCGCATACGTGCACAGCACGCACCACTGTGTTTGTAATTACGTGCGACGTACAGATGAATAGATAGTGGGACATTTGATTGTGATTAGGCAGATCACATTCATTTTTAGCAAATGTTAAGAAAAAGCTGCTAAGAAAAGCCAGCTGAGTCCCAGAGAATGTCTGAAACCGGTGTTCACAGCAAATGTGGGTGGGCGGTCCCGAACTGTTTGTGTGTGCTGGCCAAGAGACAACAACACCAGGAATGCCAACTGCTGGAAGCCAGATGAGAAGGTACAACCAGCTTAGCGGGACAGGGAGTGCGTCTCTGCAAACAAACCTTATGAGAAAAAGATACAGGTCAAAGTCATGTCACATGTAACATTTGGAGACCTTTCCTCAACTATCGTTTGACAAACTGCTGTCAAAAAGCGTGATTTATTAAAATTCGTAGTGAATACCAGAAATAACTGCAGTGCAACTTGGTACAAAAATAAAAGAAGTGGAGGGTGAAAAAAGAAGTTTCCCATTATTTTAAAATACATTTGCAAAGTTTTAAGTTAGAAAGGCTAGAGGAGTTGTTTCCAGGGTTAACACATTTCACAGTGTTTACAAGTTGTTAACTTTTCATCATATACTCCTTCCAAGAAAAAGGGGGAGGCAGAAAATCTCATTGAAACTACGTATTTCTTCACAAAAAAAAGCAAATGACAAAACTGTTCTCAGATTTCTCATAAAAGCAGCTCCTATTGGGTTTCTTTGAATATTTGTTCTCTAGCTAGTTAGGCATGAAGAAAGGAAGTGAACCAGCACTCTTTTGTTGATAGCATACCCGTGCCAATGAGACTTAGATATCCTCCAGCCACAGCCCCCCATCAATGCTAGCTCTCTTGAAGGATGACTCATAGGAGGGGACAAAGAATAAGGGCTGAGTAGGAATTTACTCTGTAATAAATTTTTACGTACTTGATTGGTCGGTACCCTTTCAATATGCTTTGGAAACAAACCCGAGTCATCTTTCTGGGAAAAGCAGAGTGCAGTAGTGACACACTGATATTTAGATTCTGACAATGAGAAAAGTTCAATTCCCTAGAGAACAGAAGAGACAAAAGAAAATCTATCTCCAGGCCATCAGGACTGCAGCCATAATTGAGTTTGTTATCCAACAGAAGGAATGAGGGCTTGTTTCTTTTCCCTTCCCTTCCCTTCCCTTCCCTTCCCTTCCCTT
>RSEF01000031.1:41820723-41832966 GCA_003993805.1 Himantopus leucocephalus | reverse complement strand
TTCACTTCCTTTCCCTTCCCATCACCTACCTTAGTTTTCACATGCAATATTAGAATTTTTTATAGTAGCAGCTTCGGCTTCCTCGAAGTTAAAACAAGTAAGAAATTGCACAGTTCTCTCTGGCCTAGTTTTAGCTGGTAGGTGTCCCACTTGTCTCCTGGAGGTAGCATTCCATACCCCAGCAGATTACACAGTTAGGAGGTTTTCTCTCTCTCTCCTTCCCTTTGCCTTGTCTTTGTCATTAATTTCATTCCCCTCACTTGCCCTGAATTTGCATTTTTTTCCTGGTTGCCTGCCCTCCCAAATGCTTGTAGAATCTCGATGACCCCTTGTTGTCTCCATTTAGACCTCAGAAGTAGTTCACAGAAGGCAGTATCTGGGGTCAACAAGGCCACCTTGGGCTGGGTACTCAGAAGTCTACCATTACTCTTCCTGTAAGACCAAGTACCTGGTTTTTTTCTCATATTCTACTCTTTTCATGTATTCTACTCTTAACGTATTTACTTAACTTGCTGTTCTAGAAATTTGTGTAAGGCTGTGCCTTTGAAAACTGACAGATTAAGTTCTGCTGTCCTGCCACCAAAACCACCCATCAGTAATGATGCTAGACTCCCCAGTGAGAGGGTATATGTAGGTGTAATGAAATTCAGAATCTACTGTGAAAGTAAGTTCCACTCCAGTCTCTTCAGAGCAAGCCTCCAATCCTTAAAGATTTCCAGGAGAGTGTGTCCTCAGTCTGAGATGGATTTTGAATGGGTGGATTCTGAACTGCTACAGGTGAGTCTACATATAACTGCATGGTGATCTGTGCAAAAGAAGTAGGGATTTCAGCCAGCCTGGGGTATTTTCACCCGCACTGCTCTCTGTCAGATCCTTTGCTCAGAAGACAAAATCTGGGATAGCCATTGCTAACAGCAAGAACGTGAATATATTTATTTAGTAGAAAACTGCCTTTTTTGAGCATACAAGGTCTTGGAGAACTCTCTTCTTCAGAAGTGTAGGCTGAAAAATTGCTGGCATATACAGTCTTAAACCAAACATTGTGAGTTTTTTAAGCTGTCTTTGATGTATTTGCCGAAGCCCCGTTTTAGGATTCAATATTTCCTCTGTCGTCATCATTAGTGGTATCATTAACTGTTTCAGGGGGCCCAAAGAGTTGAGTGTTAGGTCTTCAAAAATAAATGGAATAAGGACTGTTTAAATAAAGTGACATTAAACAGGAACTTTCAAAAGAGTGAAAGCTAAAAATACCATGTAGAAACAGTATATATTGATGCATTATTATATTATAAAGACTGAGAGCGTTGGTCCATCGAAGTGCATAAACACTAATATTTAACTGAGAACAGGTAGCGGAGGGGCAAGAAATTACCAGCAGCAATGACATTCTAGGTGGGATTTGTTGGGTAAATTTTTGTACTTAATTTCAGCAAACTTTTAGAATAGCTTTAAATAGCTTTGATGTTTGATAAGGAGGTTTCACCTGATGACTGAAAAATAAAAAATAACAAAATAAATCCTTTTTCAGCCCCACTCAGAAAAACAGAACAACATAAAGTTATGAAGGAGGTCTGAAAATGAAACCAAGAAATAAGTCTGTGGGCATTGGAAAGGGGGTTTGGCTGAAGCCCTAGAGGGAGAAGGGCCCCTGCAGTTTGTCCTCTCTGGCATATTTACTTATAAATATCTGATTTACAATACACTAAGCCCTCCCTTGGGTCGGTCTGTTTCTGAACCATGGTAAACACAAAAGGATATGCTGTAACTGTCCTTTCGGGGTGGGGGAAACAGAAAAGAAAAAGAAGGAAAAAAAAAGTTCTCTTTTGCTCTGAAATCTATCTGTCAATATTCAAAGAAATTAATTATAAGGGGGATAGTATATATATATTTGTCTATGTATGCATGTGCATAAAAGAGATATATTTAAGGGAAGCAGAAAATGTGTTATTTAAGTAATACCGAAAAGGGCCAGACAGCACATAATTCTCAGAGAGGATATCTTTTTTCATAGGTGATTAGTGGCCAATGTTTATGTTGGATCTATATCAATATACGTTCTAAGCTGGGATCGTATTAGTAGATTCTGTCTTCAGACCAGTTTAAAACTATTTTTCAGCTTCTCTCTCTCCGCCTTTAAAAGTAATCACTGGTCACAAAAATTCTACAGGCAAAACTGGGGTCCCTGTGCTGACTGAAGTCCGGTGTAAGGTGGCTGGCGTAGCAAACCTGCTGCTAATGCATGACCAAAAAAAACCCCTGGCTGTGTTGATGCCACAGTGCTAATTGGAGTAAAATGCAAGAGGGAAAGGTCTCCTCAGAAAAGCAAATATGTATTTCCTGAAGTAGTTATTAGAAGCAGATCCGTGAAATTAAGAAGGAGATTTTTCCTTCCTTAATTTCAGAAAGGAAACGCACAACTGCCTTTTTGTTCATTTTAAATAAATGTTGTCATCATAAAATCCAAATAATATTAAAGAAGTTAGGTCATTTTGTAAATAGGAGCCCGCAGTTTTGAACACAGAAAAGCTGATGTGAATTTCTGCACCCAGGCAAGAGCAGCATCACCTTACATCGCCAACATGTCTGGCAACAGTTACTTCTTAGAGAGCTACTTCCTAAAAATAGATCTGCCAGTTGAGACAGTGCTTCAGTTAGTCATCATAGACTAATGAGCTGGTTTTGAATAAAATCGGTAGTTTAAAATTACTAAGTGTACTGTTTTTTTGTGTGGCACAGAAAAAGGTGATGAAAGATAAAAAATGCTGTGAAGCTGACCATAGCTGGACTTTATTCACCTATTGTGATAGCAGTAACACTCTCAATGAAAGGTTGATGGAGACCACCAAGAGAAGGAAAAAAAAAAACAAAAAGCTGCCAGAAAGTGCAGGAATGCATCAGGCATCAAACTTAACAAAAATCATATACATGTCAGCAGAGATTAGAGGAATTGAAATATGTAACTTTACAACTTTAACTCTTGTGAAACAGCAATAAAACTTATCACAATAGGAGCCTGGCAACGCCTACACGTATTAGTTTTGCCTTTAAAAAGTATGGAATCATTTCAACATTTGTTTTTATTTTCTCTTGTTAAAAATGGTTTTAACAAGTGGCAGAATTTCATCCTCCATAATTCTGGAAGCATTCTTTGCTAAGAAGTAGGTTTTCCCCTCTTAATATTCTTATTCTTTTAAAAAGTAGCTAAAATCTACAAGAACCAGTCACTACCTTGAAAAGAAATAGAATTTCATTCAGAATTCATCCTCCATTTGGGGTGTTTGGATACAAGGAGGACATCTAGCCAGACTACCCAGATGGGTCTATGGGACCAGAAGTGTCTGTGTGTCTCTGCGTGTGTGTGGGTCTCGGGGGGGGCGTGTGTATAAGGGTATAACAAACTCTGTGTTGGCAACTCACAGTGAATATTACAGTGCTTGATATTTTTTTTTCTTCACATAATAAAACAAGGCACTTTGGGAATTTAATTGTGGGAAAATCTGTAATGACCCTGGTAAACATAAGAGAGTAAAGGAAAAAAATGCTCAATCATTCTTTTTCTTCAATCTTCAAAATTGTTAGTTTTCGAGCTCTAGGAGAGTAGCAATATTAGGGAAGAAGACCAGCTCAAATCTAGCACGTAGTGACCATCTCTCCAGCAACTTCAGGGATCATTGAATTCTTCAGAAATGTCACTCTAGCCAAATTCTGGCCACTGTTTCATCATAGTAAATGGCAGGAATAGTCTAATTAGTGGCAAATACTAAGCGCCCTTGTAGTGTCTTGCCCAGGGAAGCAATTATACTCTGGAATCTGGACTCACTCCACAGCTACTACGCATGTCTCTGACCAAGGATGCTGCAAGTGCATCTTGGCTAGAGATGCAGTCGGGCAGGCAAAATGTAATGTTGAAACCAAGAAAGCTGAGATGAACCTCCTTATGCCAAAGGCTGGTGAGGGGAGAAACAGAGCTAAGAGAAGACCATGGAGAGCTAAGTGGCTGCTCTTGGGATGAGAAAGATGGGAAGGATGAAGTTCCTTGAGTGGTCTTTTGAAAAGAGTGGCCACTAACTTGTGGAGATATGTTCCACAGAATGAGGCTTCTCTTGAGGAGCCATGGCTGTATCAAATTAACTTTCCAAGACTTGGAAATAGGCTAAATGACTGTTTTGCTGGTCTTAGCAATCTGCTGCAGCAGGCTGTTGCCTCTTTTTCTTGTCCTTTGATTCACAAGGCTCTGATTCATTACAACACTATTGATGATGTTCATCTGCTCCTTCCATAAGAGAAATCTATTAAAATGCAATCTTAAAAAAGCACAGTTCATCCTTATAAAGTCTTCTCATGGAGACCCAGGGGATGACACACCTCATGGGATGGATGTATATCTGCATCGTACCCCAAACAGTTCTGCTATTTGCGTTTGTGGAAGATGTGCATGGTTTTTGCACCAGGAACAGTCTTCCCATTCCAGAAAAGTAATAGAATTTAACCCCACTCCTGTCATAGCACTGAGGCTTTGCTGATTTTCAATAATAATGTCCAGGATGAAGTATATTTTTAACAGCATAAGACTTCCATCCTGCATAAAAGATACTGAGGCATGCAATATCAGGTTTGCATGGAACAAGACTATTAGCAGTATTCTGGCGATTGTTCTAAGCTCCACATTTGCTTTGTGTCCTTGGTATTAGCAATGGTTTTGGATGCCTCTATATTGATTAAAAGCAACATGATACAAATCAGATGTTATTTTCTTTCCCATCCCCTTCAGATCCTAGTAATAAAAAATTGATTCTCTGCATAGAGACTTCCATGAATGAAAAGTTCGAAGGACTGTCCAATATTGTACAACGCACATTGCTCACAGCAGTTTCCAGAGTCATATACATAATTTCCCCTCTTCTGAGTAACTGTCTATAGCAGCACCTATCTCTCATAATTTTTATGTGAGAAAGCATGCTCTGATTATTTAGCCAAGAATTAAAATTGCTACCAAAATGCTGTTACAGGCATCCATCACTTCTGTGCCTCTCAGCTGAAAAAGCAATGTCATTTCTTATGCTCCAAACTGCTTTTCCACTTCCACATCTTTCCAATCTTAAGAAACCCTACCAAAATAGCTTTTGCAGTCTGGTTGGTCATGATCCCAAGCACCGTCCATCTTGCTGATCCCCATAATTGGGATGGTGCAGCAGTTTTCCTCCAGGCTTTTAGCCAAGTGAGAACCAGCAGCAGCAGAAGCAGCAATACAACTATGCCCTGGGTACAAAGGAAACCTGGAAGAGCTACCTTCAGGCTTTATGTAAAATATTCGGAAGTAATTATGGGGTATGCATGAGCCACGTGAGCTGGAGCAGGGTTCATGGCAGAAGAATCTGTCTCTATGTGCTCCCACAAGGATAATGTATGGACCAAATCTCTCCAACCCAAAAGACTCTGATGTTTCACAATGTGAACAGGAGTCAGGCTTCACCACTTGACTGAGACATTAGATCATTCTCTATAACACACACTGTCACAAAGACATTGTAGATTTATCCATGGTACTTCGCCAGCATTCAAACCTCGTTGAGCTAGTCTATAATCAACATACTGATTCAGTTCTGAAACAATGATATTAAAGAGAAAACATTACGATCTCAGAATGAGCAAGAGAGGATTTCAAGAAATAACTTTGTTTAAAAACAGATAGAACATATCACAACAGATGCTAGGCAAATAATTATTTTAAAAGAGACCAAAA
Organism: Himantopus leucocephalus; assembly: GCA_003993805.1. NCBI lineage: Eukaryota > Metazoa > Chordata > Aves > Charadriiformes > Recurvirostridae > Himantopus > Himantopus leucocephalus. The sequence goes on along the minus strand of RSEF01000031.1, from coordinate 41,827,223 downwards.
CCTGAGTTTCAGATTATACCTGCATGAGCTTAATTTTGTACTGACCAATTACCTCACCCAAAGTTTAGTTAATAATTAAATAGGATATACAGCATACACATATCATCTAAAGTCACATTTCATTAAGGTGAGACACACTAGTACCACACACATTCAATGACATATGAAAAATTTTAAACTACAAGTCAATCTTGCAACACTCTATTTTAAAGGAGTTTTCTTTCTTAAGCTTACCCATCTGTTAGAATATAAGCTACCAATTTCTCAGTTTTTAATTAAGTTAAATGTTGGGGAAAAAAAGACTATATAATGAAATGAGAGATAAACCTACAGTGACCAAAAAAACCAACTATGAATTCAGTGAAGAAAAAATGATTGTAGTTTGTAGGATCAGAGATAGCTTTGAATGTACAGTAGCTCATTTGTTAATGAATGCAGAACGGCCAGTAAATAAGAGACCTGCTTCATTATGGCTGCCCCACAGTTGCACTAAACCTTATTTTGCAACAGCATGGAGAGAATAAAAACTTCTTAAGCTGGTTGTCCTTCGCTCTGAGACAGGATAATCTTTGAGAAACATTTTACGGTGCATCTTTTGAAGAAAAGTGCATTAGTCTTTACTGAAAAAACATTTGGTTGACCTTGAAAATAAAGCATTCATGAGAAGTATGAGCAGAAGTTTTCATTATTCCTTAAGCCCTCCCTTCAGAGAGACAAAAAATTCCTCCCTCCATTGCCACTCCACAATACCCAGTTGCCAGGCAACCGATCTTTTATGGTGGGTCTCCATGGCAACTAATGTACACAAAATCATAAATCCCATTACCTAGCTAAATACTAGGGCTGCGCTATAAAAAGAGAAAGAATCACTCTGAAGTTTAAAGAGATAATATAAAAGAGTGACAATGAAATTAAAAAAAAATAAATTGCTGTTGCTGGTATTATAGTTAATATGGTTCTTCTTACCAAACTTTCTCTTTTTCCATTTTCCTACAAGCCATGCCAAACCATTTTTCTCCTAGTTTACTAAGTACATTTTCAGCATAAGTGAGCCAGCTAAGGAAACCACTACACTCGACAGGTAAACCTTCAGCCACAGTTAAGACCTATCTGAGCACAGAGGAATTGTGCTAACGTTGTAGAGCATTGAAAAGCCTTTGGTGTAAATAAACTGACGCTGAAAATGGCTGGTGAGGTACACTGGCTAAGCAGATGGTTACACCACTCTTGCCTAGTAGAAAGTCAAAATAGAGAGGTACAACAGCCAGTTCACTTTTGCTCCCCATGAGCACACAGAGAAATTCAGGTTGGCCACAAAACCGGGTCAGATCTGAACACATGCTCATGGGCTCTCCAGAAGGATCCTTCAGCTGCTATGGCATAAGACCAGAACAAGGCAAAGACCTGAACTGTGCGAGCAAAGTTTTCTTGAACTCAGCGATAGTAGGTCTACATCCACTTGGACACCCATGTCAACAAGTCATTTTAGCAGCAATCTTAAAATACAGAAGTGATGCGCTTTTGCATCTTTGAGTTGGAAAGGCTGCATTTGCATTTATTTGTTGTACTGATGCTCTATGTATTTATATCCTTCACTATATGTCATGGACAGGGAACCTCTGGGGCTTTTACCTTCTTAAATCCTACTGACTGCCTTCTGGATAGACTGTATCTTTTAAGTACCAGTTGGTGCCACAATCTCTCCCAAGATGGTATCTGTTTAGTTCTCTATGCTTTTTGTTACAATCCATAAGTCTACAAGGTGACCCACAGCTGGCATTTTTGTGACAGATTGTACTTTTAAATATGATCAACATGCAATACTTCCAAGAAAAATTAAATCAATATACACACAAATTTACTTGAATTCTTTTTAAAAATCTGACCATTCGATTTCTTTCTTGAGTAGTGTGCATTCAGGTTACACTCCCAAAAAGGAAAGAGATGATTGCACCCAAAATATGCATAGTATTTTTCTTACCTGCATTTTTAGTGCAGGTGAGCTGAACAATTTAAGAAGCAGATATATGATTCATGATGGCATATGTAATGATTATTTTTTGAAAGTATGTAGAAGTTAAAACTTATGTATGGCTGCAAACTAATAATAGTAGCAAGGGTATTATAGTTTTGAGTGTATACAGATTATGCTAAAGTACTGACTATTCCTTATGTTAATACCTCTACTCCTTTCAAAACATTATACATTAAAAGCATTTTGCGTGGATCCAGCAATAATAAAAGAAAAATAACCTTATATGGACATCTTCCTGGAAATGTTTTGCAAATTTCTGCTGCCCCAGCCCCTCATCTGCTCAGAGCAAATCTTTTAAAAATGGATTAGTTAATGGTGAAGCAGGAAAAGAAAGCTCCATCTCTTGATCCATAAAGTTGTACATTCTAGGTCAAAAAATATATTTTGCAGCTTATAATTGTCATTGTATTATGCAAGCTTTGAATACCATTGTTTAGCTTTGGTGTCACTTTTGGACAGTATCAGAAAATTATTATATTCTTTGACTTGCGTTTGATGTCATAACACATGTTTCCTAGTTTTTGTGAGATAAATACAGTAGGACAAAAATAGTATTCCTTTTATAGTTAAAAAACAGTCAATTACTATGAAACTTTTAAACAAACGCCAGATAGCTATTGTGCCTTTAATCACTATAATCTCAGTTATCATGTATTTTATTGTAAGTACATTATAATTACAGATTGAAATAAGCTGGTTTTAATGTATAATGGAATTGGAAATTGCAAAAGCCTGTACCATGCTTTCCATTGTTCAATATACAGTGCTCAATATTCCCCCACTTTTGCTATGGTCTGTAAAAAAACCCACGCCTCTCAAAGGACAGCAGTAAAATGTAAATTACCCTGTCTTACATTCATCTAAAATATAGCAAACTATTGAAAAGTATGTACAGCTAATAGGATACTTCAAAATTTAGAGGACTAGTCTCATGGAGGCCCTGGGGTTTCTCTCATAAGTAGGGACAGGGAAAATAGGTAACAGAAAGGAAGGATATTCTTAAGTTTTTTCTCACGAAGTTCTAACTGCAGGATAATGCAGAACTAGATTCCTTTCAGAATGAAAGCGTGTGTGGAACATGAAAATATTGCCCTAAAATGAAAGAAAAGAAAAAAAAGAAAACCACTCTACATATTCCCCTATTATTATTACCTTTTTTTTCATGTTTTCCCTTATGCAGACTTAAAAAACTGGGCCATAACTAAATTCGTCTTCTAGATTTTCCACCCACGTGTTTTGCTCAATGCACCTGACGTTCCAACCAGAGCCTTAATGGCTGGAGTTTTTTCTGGCATTACATACATGATCTCCCAGCTTTGTAAGTCAGTCAAAAATGATAATAAATGGAGCTGTGTAGGGAAAGTATGAGCAGGCAAGAAAAACAAGGGCAATCAAATAATTAAGCTTTTGCTTGTCTTCTTGTTTGGGTAAGAATAATAACAAAAGACATATAGCACCAACTGGCAGTTGTCCACATCACAAAACCACCACAGAATTTGGCACAATTCAGCACAGTTTCTGTTTCTGAGAGGCCCAAATCTGGAAACATATTGATGCTGCAGATCACAAATTTACTAGCAGACTGGGTGCACAAAAATAGCTATCTTTTCACAGACTGGCCAGAAGGAAAGAATTACACCTTTAAATAAGTGTGGCGTTCTCCCAGTATTTTGGAGGGAAACTAATAGGTAGGAGACTTCGTGATAAATCAGGGTCCTTAATACACTCTGTACATCAGATTCTGCTTTAACCAGAATCTCCAGAAATTAAGCTGGCCAGTCACCACCGGCAGCCGCTTACAGCAGGGATTCTGCCCAGGTGGCAGCTATACAGAAATGTTATCCTCCCCTCTCTTACCTGCCGCAGTACCTCTGCACATCCCACCTGTGCTGATGTACGTGAATTAATAAAAGAGGAGAACAACCTAGCTGAGTTAATCTAAAAAAAAAATGGCAGAGGAAGCATTCAGAAACATAGGGGTAAGGAGGAGAGGCTCAACATCAGAAACTCAGTGGGTTTTACAGTATTCAAAATTATGAACTATTGCTGTTTAAGAAAAGGGTTAAGGAGAAGGATGTCTGTTATTTTCGTTGACTCAGACTGAAGTCAGGAATGTCCTCATTTCTTAACATTCAGGGCTTTATTGGGTATTCTTGCTCATTTAACTGGGAACCATGTCCTTATATGAAGGACACTTGGAGGTTGTTATCCTTCCTGCTGCTATTATCCACTCCACCAAGAAAGATCATTGGATCCTACCAATAGGTGATCCTTGAGAGAAAAAACATGGTGACAGATTCTCCTGCCTTGCTCGAAGGTCAAGCCATCCCTGGTGTCCGTTCCCCAAGGATTCCTGTCTTCCCATTGGAAAAATGGTACCCAAATAGTAATGTAACAAAGAAGTACCCATGCTTACCAGGGATATTCAATGAAACTGGCGTGTGGCTGACTCTTTTGGCGGCCACAACTTTTCAAAACCCAAACTAAAACAATGAACCTCTGAGCTTTCCAGCCCCACTGGAAAGCCTGTCTTTCTGCAGGGCTGAATCTCAAGTGCAGAATTTGCAGTCAGGCATGTCTGTACTGAAGAGTCGGAAGATGATATAATTTGTCACCTGCACCTCAAGCCTGGTTGTATCACTGCAAATGTTCTTGAAAATCCTGAATAAACAGTCTTTCAGTGAAAACCCAGGTTCACCCCTGAAAGCACTCTGCATGCTCAAGTATTTGCTTGCAACTAACTTGCTCCTCAGAAAATCTCACATGACCAAATTGAGAGTGCCTGAGCAAGAAAGATTTTTAAAAATCTGTAATAAAGGTTAGACAGTAAATGAATTAATACACTTTTGACATATTCATTACACCTATTCAAGTTTTGCATTTGAAATTGTTTTCAAAGTGATTTTAAAAACAGAACTGATCTTTTTTCCCCATTGTTGTCAATCCAGTCATATCAGAATTAAACTACTGATATAGGTGCTGTTTATAGACAGATTTAAATTATGACAGCAAGACCTCTGTAAGCTTGATTTCCGAGTGCAACCAGACTGTCACCGATGTGTGATCATTTGACTTTATTGTATTGCAGCAGAGCTGAACTTTTTTCTTACTCTTAATAAATCAGTATTGCTGCAGCTGTGAAGCTTCTGCCTGGGAATGTAGCTAATGGTCAGGAACAGAAATGCCATCCTAACAACAGCTAAATTTAAATCATTTTTTCATTTATATTGTTCACAAAGTGTGAAAAATTCTCAACTTTTACCTTAGTATGGTACAGATTGTATATCTATAAGACACCACAAAATAGTGTTTACACTGTCTTCTTAGCCAGGGTCAATGTAGGATGAATTATGCTTCTCCAATGCTAGAGACCTCATAGGGTGCTTATTTTGAATTGTTATAGTATGTCACCAACCTTACCACTAGAAAGTCTCTCCTAGTGTCTTCTAAGTCCTTTATAAGTCTCTTAAGCCCTTCTAAGAGTAATTCCACATTTTTAACTTGAACACTAGAAGAAAACATCTGGAAATCTCTATGCCAGGTTGCCGATCACAGACAACATAAGCTATCTTCAAACTTCAATATCTATTCTGGGCCAGTCCAGAGAAGAAATATTTCCTTCATGAATATTGGATCCCATCTTTAATGTCTCAGTGGTGGACAGAAGAGGGAGTGGTTTGCTGCCATTTGTTGTTTTTTAAAATTTTTTTTCCTAGTGTCAAAGAATCTTTTCACCATGAAGGTAAAGCTGCTTTTGACCACTCTCTCCTATAAAGAAACCTCAAGAAAAACAGAAAGTATGTTAAAGGGAACAGACCAGAGCTCACGAAAACCACAGGCCAATAGAGTTACTTCCAGAAATCGCCAAATGTCTCTCAAATCCACAGCATGCAACTAAGCTTTCAAATACCACCACATTTGTTTTGAGAAGAACATGCAGGGTATCTGCTACCACAGCCTAAAGATGAACTTCACACGGCAAGCATTCATGTCCAGAGAAACAGATCACATCTCTGAACCTACCACCCAAATAAAATGTGCAGACATACCACATTCTACATGGATCCCAGACCTATCCAGACAAAAATATGATCTATTTCTTCCAGCACATTAAGTGATCTGATGGAAAGGAGGTAGATGAAGCAAATATCATTCCACCAGGATGAATAACAGTGAATGAAAACAACCATATACCAGTAAAATAACATTTTTCATAATCATAGTTCCACTCCAGTCTCTCAAAAAAGGTTTAAAAAGCTTATAGTTTTACTAGAACATGGTATCTGTTCTATAGAGGAATCAATTTTATGGCACTTCACAGTCTTCCTGCTTCTTCCCCACTGAACAAACATTGACACTTTTTTTCCCTCCATTCCTTCATGTCTCTCTACTGTCCTATCATCTCTCTGTCCTTGGCACAAGCATAGAATCATAGAATGGTTTAGGTTGGAAGGGACTTTAAAGG
>RSEF01000031.1:41804926-41819723 GCA_003993805.1 Himantopus leucocephalus | reverse complement strand
AAAACTGGACACAGTATTCCAGTTGTGGCCTCACCAGGGCCATTATTCCTTATGGATGGCATTCTGGGCTGCAAGCACACATTGTTGGCTCATGTCGAGCTTCTCATCCACCAGTCCTTCATCCACCCAAGTCCTCCTCAGGGCTGCTCTCAGTCCATTCTCTGCCCAGCTTGTATTTGTGCTTGGGATTGCCCTGGCCCACGTGCAGGACCTTGNGCCTGTCCAGGTCCCTCTGCATGGCATCCCTTCCCTCCAGCGTGTCGACCACGCCAGACAGCTTGATGTCGTCAGCAAACTAGCTGAGGATATACTCAATCCCACCGTCCATGTTGATGATAAAGATGTTAAACAGCGCCAGTCCCAGTACCAACCCTTGAGGAACGCCACTTGTCACTGGTCTCTGTGTGGACATTGAACTGTTGACTGCAACTCTGAATGCAGCCATCCAGCCAATTCCTTACCCACCAAGTGGTCCATCCATCAAATCGATGTATCTCCAATTTAGAGACAAGGATGTCATGCAGGACAGTGTCAAATGTTTTGCACAAATCCAGGTAGGTGATGTCAGTTGCTCTTCCCTTATCCACCAACACTGTAACACCGTCATAGAAGGCCACCAAATCAGGCACGGTTTGCCCTTAGTGAAGCCATGTTGGCTGTCACTGACCACCTCCTTATTATCCATGTGCCTTAGCTGAGTTTCCAGGAGGGTCTGCTCCATGATCTTGCCAAGCACAGAGGTCAGACTGACCAGCCTATATTTCTCCTGGTCTTCCCTTTTTCCCTTCTTATAAATGGGGGTTACTTCCCCTTTTCCAGTCAGTGGGAACTTTGCTGAACTGCCATGACTTCTCAAATATGACGGATAGTGACTTAGCAACTTCATCTGCTAGTTCCCTCAGGACCTGCGGATGAATCTCATCAGGTCCCATGGACTTCTGCACCTTCAGGTTCTTTAGATGGTCTCAAACCTGATGTTCTTCTACAGTGGGCGGTTCCTCATTCTCCTAGTCCCTGATTTTGCCTTCTGTGACTTGGGCCGTGTGGCTAGATGATTCATTCTGCCATCAGTGCACAGTCCATAGTACACAAGACATGGCTTTCTGCCTTCACACAAGCTGACAGAAATGGGTTCAGACTTCAGGCAGGTTTCCTACTAAGCCCAGAAAACACAGAGTGCTGGTGGAGTTGGCAATAATTTGCTGAATACTGAGATTGCTTACTTAAATATGACACTCCTGGTTTGCCATGACACATGCGCAGAGCAGGGCTGGAGATCTCATACATAACACTGAAATTAGCTTACTCTTGTTTTCCAACAGCTTAAGAAGGTGTTGGTCCAACAGTGACTTTGGGGGTAGGAGATGTTTCAGCATGAAATGGTGAGTCACTTACTATGGATACATGTCATTTTTCCTCAAAATGCTAAGCAGTAACAAAGCTACATATATTGATGTCAGCATTCAGAGAGCACTGGTGTTCTACCAGTGCTCTGCATGTCAGAGTGATAGGTGCTTGTTTCTCAGGAATGCGCTTTGTTTCACCCATCCTATGCCTTCAGTGCCATGAAGGGGCTGTTGGCTTTTGGTTTGTTTTTTAAATCTTCACCATTACATCAGCCTTTTTAGGTTATAATTGATTTGAAATATCTGCTAGGCAATATAAACATATTTTGCTTTTGTGAATTTTCCTGGTGGGAAACTCAGATGAATGACTCCTGTTGATACAGCAATGGTGTGAGGAGCCCTCATACACCACATAGGAGCTGGGATTTACCTTTTACACCTGCTGTTGCTCACCATGATCCCTCACCAAATGTGTGAATAGGCTGTTACGCAAGGCTAGTTCTTAAAACTTTGCCTCTAGGAGGAAGATGAGTATTACTTCGAATTTATTTTGAAGTCCTCAAATTTCATGAAATGTGGCAACACTAGGGAAATGGCTATTCTGAAACATTTTTCCTTAGGAAACCATCTTTACAGTAGCAATAAAACATGCAAAGAATCATAATCCTTGGAGAAGAGTACACTCTCCGGATAGTTAATGCTAATGTATATTTTGGCATTCCACAACTTTTTCCATTTGTCACAATTTCACCTACTGGAGCAGTAACAATAATCTCGTGTGTATGGTGTATGCATTAAGCAGCAGAGATAATGCATGGATGTGGGGGCAATGTGCAGCATTTCAATTCACATTCATAAAGGAGAAAAACATTTCAGAAAGTGGAAATAAGGAATCAACAATCACATTTCAGCAAGCAACCCTCTGGATTTGGAGGGCTGGGGGACTGTGGGGAGGGCAGATATTAACAGTGGGTGAGTGAAAAGAAAGGAGAGTAAGTCAGGGAGGAGGATGAGCTTTGGTAGGTGTCCAAGCACTGTACCCAGCCAATTCCCTATGGTGCTCTTTTCAAGAAGGAGGTATTGGCGACAGTCACAAAACCAGAGCCCAGTGCAGCAAGTCTTGTTCATTTTTCCCTGTTTTAGGTAGTAGGTTCCAAGCCAATTACTCTTTCTGTAAGTTACAGCAGACATTTGGTTTCCAGCTGGCATAAGCAGGATCTGTTATAAGAGGCAGAGTAGGAGCAGCCCAGGGGAACAGGGCTGCATGGTGAACAGAGATGGGAAATGAGGCTCTTTTTGACAATTTTCAAAGTGTGTATTAAATGCAAACTGTTTTTCTTAAAGTGAACATACATGGGCGAGGGATGCCCATGCAGCTCTAAATTTCTTAAAAAAACATTCAGAAGTCTGTTCCCAAACCCACTTGCTGAACCTGGACAACATCAGGATGATATTGCTGCTACAGGTCCAAGTCCCAGTATTTCTTTTGATTGAGTAGAACCACCCACTTAAATCTGTTTACATCTATCCACAGTCACACAGATGCTATTTGCCTCAGAGACTGCCAAAATACACGCAGCCCAGTCCTTGGATGGGAAATAAATTGCCATGCCATGCTATTGGTAAGAGCTTCCTCACTCATTCTTGAATCACAACCAGAGCAATGGAAATATATGACAGAAGGAAACACTTTGGCTAACGCAACAGCTTTGTAAAACCTAGAAATACAAAGTTACATCAAGATGACTGCTTACTAAAACAATTTTAAATGGAATTTTCAGCCTCTTAAAACACACTTGCATACCCAAACACTTAGAGCAAAATTAGACTGTTCTGACCTACATAGATGCAGTTGCCCATACTGTTCCCAACGTACATGCTATAATGAGACATAATGATTTCTTCCATAAGAACGAGTTCCTAATGGTTTCTGGGGCATGAAGCATTTCTCAGCTGCTATGCAAGAGACATCCACCTGCCTCCTGCACAGCAGTGTTTCAAATACACATCTGGCAGCAATGTGGAGGCCAGAGCAGTGCTGATAAGACAGACATTTTGCCCCAACCCAAAGTGCCATTTGGTGTAAGGGAATTGCAACTATTTTCATCAGTGCTTGCAGGCATTGCAGCCACTGTCAGGTAAAGGCTGCCCCCAGCGCAGTGCCCCCAGCTCACCTTCTGTGTGGGCAGGCAGGGTCTGCCACTGTGAGACTCGTTCAAACACAAGCAACCGCAGCAGCTGCCCTGCTCCAGGGGCAGCTGAGAGAGCCCCGGCCTCACCCTGAACTAAGCATGCCGTTTGCATCACATTCTTGGGCAGCACTGCTACCTTCCTAAGCACAAATTCACATAAGATTACACCTGAGTTAAGAAAAACCTTTCTTGAATCAGATTTTCTAAGGTCATTTAGCTACCTCTGCACAAAGAAAAGTCAGGTCCTCCTCCTCCCTGTCCCCATTTAGCAGGGTTATGCCAGCCCAGTCAGCAAATGGAAGGGCAACTGGAGCTGGTTATTATCAATACAATAATCAGTGCTGTCACAGCTTGGAAAACTGTGATCAAATATGTGCAGCTGCTCATTTGGATAGCTTTGCTCAGTGGGAAAGCTATCCACACCCATAAAGAAAAATCCTCTACGGGACTGACATGCCTTCTAAATTTGAGCTTCTCTGTAAGTAAGAAATTTCCACAGTCCTGTCCAACAAAACATGCCATAGGGCTCATAACCACCCACACCCCCTCCCAATATTAGAAATCTTGATGTTCACATTACAAGATGTTTACAAAGTTGCAATAAATATTTGGATATTTGGAAAGTGGGCACTGGCCTCCCTGGATGGGTGATTGCTTTACATAGCTCATTGTCCCAAAGTAAAGCCAGTTTCACAGCACACTGGATTTCCCAGTTGAAAACACTACAGTCCAATCCTCTGACCATAAATGAACCTGTGAATGAGAATGGCCTTTTATAATCAGTCCAAGGAGATCCAGAATCAGAGGGCTGCAAAGAGTTTAAAGGATTTTACAAAACTAAGAATACACTTGCATGGTTCAGGATTTCATTGCCTTGCGTTTTCCTCTGCATAACCTTTTGCCCAGATTTCTAGCACACCGTCATCTGCATTTTTATTCCTTCACTGTGTACTACTTAAGGTTTTGGCCTTCTGAGAACTATTTCTTAAGACTTTATGTGCTACCGATATTGCTTGTTTGCCAGCTGAGGTCAGTCTTAATCCTACCATCACAAACTGCATCACAGTCATGTTTACATGGATGACCAGGAATATGCAGCAGGAGCTAATGAATTCAAGTGAGGTTTGAAATAACAAACATAGGAAAATTGCCCCTAAACATCTCCTAGAATGCTCTTGAAGTAGCATTAGCAGTGTTTTGACATTTGGTCAGGGGCTAACATCCTCTAAAGGATAACAGCAACACTACATTTTGCTTTTGTAGCATTGCATCAAATGACTGGCATCCGAGGCCTCATCCTCACTTCAGTCAGTAATACTTACTGAAAGGTCACTTCAGAGCTTTCTAGTGAGGTACACAAGCACACAGGCTATAACAGACACTTTGAAAATGAAAAACTACTTTTTTTATTAATAATTACATAAAGCAGCTCATAATTTTTTTTCATAAACTAATTGCCATGTCCCCTGACTATGTTCTGTACCCAGAAAGATAAGACTGCTTCAGGAGCAGCAGTGTAACAAGAGAGTTCTCTACTGCTTCAAGCAATTACCATAAGGTAAGAAAAAAATAGATCTTGTGAGAAAAGTAAAAAGCGTCATAGCACTCTTGTCAAAAAGCCTCATTTGTTTTAATGCAGTAATTTATTTTAACGCAGTAATTTATTTTAACAAGAACTGCAAGAACTAAGGCAGGATAGGACAACTTGTCTCATCAGAGGTCACAGCAACTTACATTTACTTTGCTAATTTATGTCAGTAAGAGCACTTAGGGTTGCCTGGGTGAACAGAGAGAGAACCTTTCACTTCTAAAACAGCTTCAGATACAGCTTTTAGTCCTTTCTATCACAAATGTTCATTTGATGGGACATAGGAACAAGATCTGTCCTTGGCCAAGCTGCTGCAGAGACACAGTCCTCTTACCAACATCTTGACATGATGGAAGAAACACCAAACCACAAGAGGAAAGGCTAAGGAACTTGCACAGATAGACGGGATAATTCTTTTTCCTCTGGTTCCTATAAGCAACACCTCCAGGGAAAGTGGGGAGGCGAGCAGAAGGGGACCTGCTGCAGTTATGCCTGCTATACCTGAGAGATCTGCCCATGAGACAGCTCATCTGGCATTTTGCTCCCACACACTGACCTGGTGTGCCAGCTCTTTGCAAAACGCAGAGGTCTCTGACTGTGCAACCTTCCATGGTTTCAACAAGAATCTCTTTGTAAGTGTGTCTGCATGTGCTTGTCAAAGAGGTTGTTACAAGACTGAGACGCCCCCTTTAGTCAGCCCCAATGACACAACATTGTCACTCTGATTATCTTGATGATCAAATACCCTCTTGAGCCTTTGTCTCTGAGAACAGAGGTGTCAAAAACATACCCTCTATTTTCCTTACAGACAGGGTGATTAATGGAGGAATTCTATTGTGAACAGAGCACTATATCCTCATTAGAGCTAAACATTTCAGGTCTTGCCATTTTGCTCATGTGGTTAAATGCACACTGAAGATTGATTTTGATTGTTTGTGATTCTTTAATCAGCAAGTGGGTTTCTTGTTTGCATTCATGGGTTATGGGAAGCAACAGAAAAATCCCACCCTGTCTAGAGGTGAAAGTGCACAAAAAGGTGTGTGCTGCAGGATCAGCAGTTCTCTTAAAAGCCGGACCCACAGTGTGGCTGCCCAACTGCTCCAAGGCTGAGCACAGGGCTCCCTATAAAAGCCCACAAATACAAGGAGGCTTTGGCAGAAGTTCTTGGGAGTGAGAAAAGGAAAATTCAGCAGCTTCTGCACTTCTAGGCTCCACTAGCTTTATTTCATCAGGTAAACCTGCCTAGATAGAGGAAAACAGGAAAAGACCATGGCTGGTCCCTGAAAGAAGGAACATCTTTGGGGCAGACACCCAGTCCTTCTGGGCTAACAAGAACATGGCAATGTGCAAAGCCTCAGCTGGCAGATGACTGTCAGCATCAGGGCTCAAGGAAGATGGCAGGCTAAGTGATGTGAGCCTGTTGTAGCTCATTGAAAACTGATAACTGGCTTTGAACTCTGCAGCAGCCTCGACCTAAGGGGGAAAAGGGCTGGGTTTTGGTGCAGAAGTGACTAAGTTGAAGGACACAGCGATGCCTGCTGATGAACTGAAAGATTTAGTCCATTGCAGGAGCCTTTGTGGAACTCAGATTTCCCTATCCACTTGCCTCTCATCTTTGCCATGTAGTCTGAGGATTCATTACACTGGAAACCAAGTTTCTAGTCCCGCTCTGCTCCTGCTGCACTTGACCCTTGTGTCAGTTTGCCAGTTATGGTGGGTTAACCTTGGCTGGTTGCCAGGTGCCCACCAATCTGCCCTATCACTGCCCTCCCAACAGGACAAGGGGAGAAAATACTATGAAAAGCTCATGGGATGAAATAAGGACAGGGAGATCATTCAGCAATTACTGTCATGGGCAAAACAGACCCAACTTGGGGAAATTAATTTAATTTATTGCCAATTAAACAGAGTAGGATAATGAGAAATAAGAACAAATGCAAAAGTTCCTTGCCCCCACTCATCCCTTCTTCCCAGGCTCAGCTTCACTCCCAGTTTCTCTACCTCCTCCCTTCAAGCAGTGCAGGGGGACAGGGAATGGGGTTTGTGGTCAGTTCATCATACATTGTCTCTGCCACTCCTTCCTACTTGCTTTCTTTCCCTGTTCCAGCATGGGGTCCCACCCATGGGAGACAGTCCTCCACAAACTTCTCCAACATGGGTCCTTCCCACAGGCTGCAGTTCTTCATGAACTGCTCCTGCGTGGGTCCTTTCCACAGGGTGCAGTCCTTCAGGAACAGACTGCTCCAGTGTGGGTCCCCCATGGGGTCACAAGTCCTGCCAGGACCCTGCTTCTGCTTGGGGTCTCCACGAGGTCACAGCCTCCTTCAGGGCATGTCCACCTGCTTGGGCACAGGGTCCTCCAGAGGCTGCAGTGTGGATAGCTGCTCCACTGTGGACCTCCATGGGCTGCAGGGGGACAACTTGCTTCACCGTGGTCTTCACAATGGGCAGCAGTGGAATCTCTGCTCCGGCATCTGGAGCACCTTCTCCCTCTCCTTTCTCACTGACCTTGGTGTCTGCAAAGTTATTTCTCTGACATATTCTCACTTGTGCTGTTGCACAGTGGGGTTTTTTTAACCTTTCTTAAATATGTTATCACAGAGGCACTACCACTGTTGCTGATGGACTTGGCTTTGGCCAGCAGTGGGTCCATCTCAGAGCCAGCTGGAGCTGGCTCTGTCTGACATGGGGGCAGCTTCTGGCATCTTCCCACAGAAGCCAGCCCTGCAGTCCTCCTGCTATCAAAATCTTGCCATGTAAATCCAGTAGACCAGTACATCCCTGCTATTAATCTCTCCCATATGCCTGAGAGCTTTTTTGAGAAATGTGGTGGGCAGACATTATCCTCTTTCACACAAGGTGGTCTGGGGAGTGCTAAGCCTTATTTTCTTCATGACACTGCACAGAACGTGCTGTAAGATGTCTACTCCCACCATTCATACCAGCTGACAACTGACCTCCCTCTGAGAGTATACTGGTGACTTCACCTAGCAAAGCAGTGTACAAGGGTTGGAGGTCTCCCAGCATACTGCAAGTGGTGATGTGAGTTGCCGTGTAAGTCTCTGTGGTGTGCTTCTGCCTTTGGTCCTCTACATGTGTTTCTGGGTGAAGGCGACACAAACTAGTGAGAAGCACACCAACAGCATGTATAGCTTTCTCATTCCAAGTAAAAGAAAAACAGAAACACATGAATCTGGGCAAAAATAATAAAACTTTGTATGCTTCCCCCCACCCTCTGTCCCGGCTTGCTTTGCTCTGCAGCTTCATTGAGGGTTATCTCAGATGTCAAGCTTAGGGCAGCCCCATTTCTCACTGAGCACTTGGCTGTCAGTCTTTAAAAGGTCTAAAGTTCTGAAAAATCATGTATGTGAAGAAAAGAACACAGTGTAAGATTGCTCACCCACTAGATCCTGAGCACTCATTAAACTCTCTGCTACAAATCAGCTTAAAATGGTTGGCTTGGTTGAGCTGAGTGAACCTGGGATTACCCCTCTGCTCCCATCTGCACTGTGAGCCCCTCTTCCTCTGAGTTGCATCTTTCAGCAGAGCAGTCAGGTTTTAGCAACCCACTATGACTAGCTCTGTGATGATGCTCTTGGAGCCCTCAGCTCACAGGAGAGGCAAAAAAGGCAGCAGAAAACAACACCCCCTCTAAAGGTGAAAGCAGAGTTGCTGTTTGACACAGTGCCGTATGTGCCATATTACTGTCTGATGTACTCTTTTTTGCTTCAGCTGAAACTGAAAATCCTGCCTGGCAGTGCCCATGGTTTTCTGCTGGCAACCACACCTCCTATTGCACTGTGTCACCTCACTTCTAGCTGTGAGCCTTGCTCCTGGGCTTTTTAGCACCAGTTCCAGCAAGAGCTCATGACCTTCCCATTTCTCACCAGACCCACTAAGAAGAAGCATTTTACTGCCCTAAGTTAATTACCACCTCAGAAATACAAAAGGTCTTCTGCATGTCCCTTAAGACTGTCCCAAATCTCTGAAAACCAAACCAAAGAAGCAACTAGAGGGTCATGCTTTTTTCCTCCCTCCCCTAGAGCAACACAGTAACAGGTTCTAACAAATACATTACCAAGAAAAAAGCTACACGTTTTCTGCTGCGTTTTGCCGTCAGAAATAAGCACTAGTTAGCACAAAAGTATGGTGGAGGGAGAAGAAAGTGCGTAACTCAGACTATGATGCTATCCTCTTTCATCAACAAGTCTGACTAAATTCTGGATCTCCTTCTCTTGCCTCCTCTTAGGCCTGGCACGCAGCTGACCTGGCAAGCACTGTTGAAAACCAGGGTTGGCTTTGGACATCCTCCATCTCTGTTACTTCCCTATAAATAAATTCAAAGAGCTGTTATATGTAACCACCTTTATTCTGGCTAGGTGGAAGAAAAGGCACTTCTGAACTAGATAAAGAAACATATTGTTTTTGAAATACACTGTCAAGGAGAGTGTACACAGGACAAAACAGTATGTGCATAAGCATGCCTGGTTCTCAGCTCATGCTCCAGCCTGGTATTGGTTTTCAAAACACTCGTTGGCTCTAAGCTGCTTGTGAGAGAGCTTACATGAGATGACAATATGTAGTCAGAAAACACAACTAGCTTCCAGCCTTAGCTCAGGTTTTCCTGCAGTGCTTTGTTCTTATATCCCTCTCCAACTTTCTTGCCCTAAAGCTGATCCTAGCAATGTAGGACAGAATGGTGTGAGCAGTCCAAAGCTTGAGGAGTGGGCACCACGTGGAGCACATCAGATCCATAGTAGCCTCAGGAACCTCACACTGCTCCAACACTGCCATTTCCCTTGAGAAGGCTCCAGTCCCTCTCCGCTTGGGGATGGCAGAGAGAATGAGCCTTTCCCACTCTAGGCCCCTGCACTTGCTTTGCCTTGCAATGCTCCTGCATGAGGACAAGCTGGTTTCCTAGAAACATGTAATAGTTCCCTACCAACACTGGGAAAAGAAACTTCCCCACCCCACAGCCCTGGCAATGTACACTTTGTACAATAGCAAAGCTCACATGCATGCTTCTCCAAATTGTCTCTTAGGATAAGAAACGAGTTCTGTGGACACATCAATTACTTTGAGAGCCGACGTGAAAGCTGCAGGCCCAATTTACAGGGCAATCACTGTTGTGATTCTTGATGAAGTCATTTACATTTAGGAAACTCTGGCCAGCTACAAAGGGAATAGCTGCCCTGTGCTTCCTGCAGCTCTGCTGCCTTGGCCATTTCCTGCACACTGAAAATGCTGGCAGTGCCA
Organism: Himantopus leucocephalus; assembly: GCA_003993805.1. Classification (NCBI taxonomy): domain Eukaryota; kingdom Metazoa; phylum Chordata; class Aves; order Charadriiformes; family Recurvirostridae; genus Himantopus; species Himantopus leucocephalus. The sequence goes on along the minus strand of RSEF01000031.1, from coordinate 41,809,341 downwards.
ACGCTGGGTTCACTGTGTAGACACCACCATCAGTCTACGCACTGCTCAATTTTCCACTCCCTGTTACACACGTGTCTGCAGACCTGAGACTGTTAGAAGGTGCCAGGCACATTTGTCACACAGATGAGGCCTCTGCTCCCTGCAGTAAAGAGAAAATAAAGATAGTGCACAGTAAAATAAGACGCAGAGCAACGTACTCTGCAGGTACAGGACATGAAAAATATCACACGTGCAGTTAATCTACCTATGAAACTTGTAAACTTCAGGGTATCTGTGCAGCAATTGGTTTCTCCCTCAACCTCCTGTTTACTCCCACACTCCTCCTACACTGGCAAAACCAGTCCAATCTTCCTCTCAAGCTGCATTGGGCAAAACGTGACTGAAGAGGCTTGAATGGAGGCACCAGAACAGGAGTATTTTTAAAGCTCTGCTGAGACCTAAATGGCAGCTCCGGGCTTGGGTCAGCATCAGAAGGAGCCTCTCTGCCAGTTTCCCCTCCTTCCCCTTCAAGTCCCTGTGTGATGCTGCTGCCCATATGTCTGACCCTGTGACCAAAGCTCTGTCTAGGCTGCTACTGCTGCTGCCTTACCCTCTTTATGCCTTGCCTTCCTGCTCTGATAATCCCCTTACTTTTTTTTCTCCATATGCTGCTCATGATGATTTTTCTTCCCCTTTCTTTGGCACTATTTTAGCCTAGTTGCAGCACCCTGTGATGTGTGTCCCTCTTTGCTGTTTCTCTGTGCATGACTACAAAAGGGTAGTGCAAAGCACATACTCTATTTTCTCAACATTTGACACAGAAAAAAAAAAAAAGTGGGGGGAGGAACAATGAATGAGCATATGGACAACACATCTGGAACTACAATTACCAGTGAGCTGTCCCATAAGTGTGATTACTCCTATATACACAGATTCACACCATAGCTACCAGCAACTATATTCTCTAGGGTTTGATAATTAGATTCTCTAGAAGAGATGTCCCATGACTCTTGCTCTTACAATGCAGGTTTTTCATGATAGCACTGAAGTACTCAGCAAATGCTGCTCTGCAGAGGTATGGAGGAGAAATATTTTAGCTACTAGTACACTTTGATCTCTGGTGAAACATGTCCTGACCTCTGACGTTAGAGTTTTCCCACAGATCATTACCTCATTTGGATAAGCTTCTCTTGGGTCCCATCTGCTGTAGGGGAGCTTCTTTGGGCTGGGACGTCTCAGGGAGTGGTACATATCAGGAGTGGAAATTTATGGGTGCCTTGATCACCCATACAAAATCTATGAGTCTTTCTTCAGTGCTTGAGAAGTGGTTCAACACTTAAGGAAAGATGCAAGCAAGATGAATTTTTAGTGTTAAGAGGTCCCAAGTCCACAACAGAGCACAGAGATTGACAAGACAATAGCATTGTAGATACCACTTTTGCACTTGAACATTAATCATTTGTGCAGAATACAGTGTTTTCTTCAAACACTGCAGACCTCTTCCGCAGGCAGTAGTGATGGGAATGTGCCTGTTGTAAAACAAACTGCTAAGTATACAGTCAATTCTTTTCCCTTATTTTCTTTTTGTGGTTTCAATTCTTTAGGTAAGAGTTTAACTAGGGATGAGGAAACAGCACTCACTAGCGTATCACATAAGAACAAATGAATGAAGCACAATGCAGTGAGCTCACAGGGCAGCTGTGAACTCAGCTGTGAGGTTGAGGGTTGTGTGGAGCCTGGTGACAGCTGAGGGAAAATAGGGACTGAGTGAAGCCTGCAGCTACTAACAACAAAAACTTCCAACATTCACAATACAAATGTGTATATATGAACTAAGACAAAAGGTAACAACCAAGGGCAATATTCTAACATTTGTTTGTTCCTCTTGCCATCAGTGATAGTCAGGCTTCTCAAATTCATTTTCTGTGGTTCATATATAGATAAGCTGTTCACATACAAGTAGTTTTGCCAATCTGAGCCAGGACTGAGCAGTTCGGTGAAAAGTGTGCACTTGTGGGCGAGCAGCTGATGGTACTGCAGGTACCACATGCCTGTATTTGGTATTCCCCCATTTGGGCTTTCTGTCTTTCATGAGACATTCACCCACTGTATCAGACTAAAATGAATCTGCCTGTATACAATATGCATATGCAAGCAAACCATTACTACCAACAGGAACTCAGTTGCTGCAGTTTTGGACAACGTGCTGGAGCACCTATTAATTTCTTTTCCGTGACTCACAGCAGTAAATGCAGTAAGAAACAGATCCACATACGCTCTGAAGTCGTTAGCTGTCAGTGCTACCATATACCAGTGCATCCTAATTATAGATGCTTCTTCAAGTATTGCACACCTTTTGTGATGTTTTTGGACAGAGTGCCAAGAGTATGCTGACAGAAAAGTCTTTAATAGTGTCAAAAGAGGAGCCAGAGGGTCAGAAAAATAAGTGCCTCCATGAATGAGAGAAGTGTAGGTTTGGTTTGCTTTTTCCTTTCCTTGGTTGTTGTTCTTTTTTACTTACAATTTCACTACCTGTGCTAACAAATATCTATAAAGTTTCTTATCAGCCTCGCCAAATTAAGAAAATAACTGCCACGTGCAAGCATGAACACTATAATATTGGCACTAAAATGAGAGCAGATTGAGAAGGGACAATTATTTTGAAGTGAAACTTGGAAGCTGTTTCTTGTTGACAGTTTTGGGGACTGTGGAGGAAGAAAGGAAGGGCAAAGACTGAGAGAGGAACAGAGGTTGTATCTATTCAGCTGACCAGAATTCCAGGACAGGTCAGGTCATTCTAACATTTTCTGTGGTTTTCCACTCTTCTTTTCCATTTTGAAGCAATCCCAAAATACAACAGCTCAGTGTCACAAGATAATAATGGGGTTGGTATGCTTCAGAAGTTTCTGCTCCTGTACAAATCTTCCTTAACTGCTCAATCCAACTAAATTTTCACACTGTTGGAAGAGTAGGCTGTAATCCTGACTTACAAGCATGCATAGTGCATGCATTCCCCAAGAACAGATGATGTATAGGACAGAGAAGTGTATTAGTAGCAATCTTCAGACTACATTCGTTATGTCATGCTTATTACATAATTAGTAATCTTAAAAACTACTCGCAAGGGAGAACAAGGGCTTTAGGACATCTACAAAATCATTCATGTAGTGTCCTGGACTATTTTTTGTATTACAATTATGCCTAGAGGCACCAGCTGAGACTGAGGACCCCACTCACTCAACAGGCTCTGCATAGTCAGAGCAGTCACTGTAAGCTCCCCAGGGAAATCTGAACCAACAAAGCAAGAGATAAAATGTTGCTTTCAGGTATCAGACCAAAAATATAAAAAACCCCTTTTTCCCCCAAAAAAAACCCTTGAGTGCCTTCAGGTTGTGGCAGAATCTCATGTAAAGGAGGCAACAGGCCAAACTGAGAAGTATTTCTGCAGAAATAGTTTGCAATTTCATTTCATTAGTCCTTAAAATACATCACATTTGCAGGCTTTACCCTCCCTTTCTATTCTATCACAGACTATAGCTAATGCCCGCACTGAACAAGAACTGTTGAATAAATAAGATTTACATCACCATGAGTTTTTCACCAGGTGAGAGGTGTGCCAGCCCAAGCTTTAAATTGGCATTAATCAAGTTCTCTTTTTTTCCAACAAACTCACAGTAATGAAATAAATACAAGCCAGGGGAATTAGTACATTGTGGGTGGCATCTGATGTAATTAAAAAGCTAGTTTAAAGGAAAACCACAATGGTTGCTCTGTCATTCCTCCTAGAAATAGCTCTTGGGGAAGTTTTCCAATGAAAAAATATTTCTTAGAAGAAAACTACTGAAAAACTAGGAATTGGATGAGACAATCTTGATTCCAAGGTGCTTTCTCATATTAAAATAGCCTGCCATCTTCAGAAATGTATCTATCATCTGCTCATAGCTGGTAGACCTGGAGTACAAAAGATGCTTCAGGCATCCATTCCACACAGAATTTCCTTATGTTTTCTTTCCGTATATTGCTACACAATGGTGTTAAGAAATGTTCATAGCAAACAACCCAAATCTACTTTATCTTCCTCTTCCCTGTCCCCTCACTACATCAAGAAGTTCCAGTGCATCACCTTCCTCTTGGTCAGAGGCACCAAAAGCAATTCTGTCCTTCCGACATCGCTTTGCTAAAAGAAAAAGTGATTCTTGCCTTCTCAGATAGGGCCATCCATGCAGAAATGGTACCAGTAATGATTTTCTGCTATAAGGAGACTAGATGACGGTAGCTGTGGCATTTCATGAGTCAAGTTCTAAGGCTGAAGAAAGGCTTGACAAACAGTCATATATAGATTTTACTCAAATAATGGAGAATATGTGGAGAAAGGAAGTGTCCTGGTTTAAGGTAAAACACGACCAATTTTGGTCAGTGACTCTGCTTCTAAGCTA
>RSEF01000031.1:41793625-41803926 GCA_003993805.1 Himantopus leucocephalus | reverse complement strand
TTTGGCCTAGTGCTATATGTTCTGATTCCTGCAGGGACTGGAAGTAGAAGTGGCGAAATGCCGTAACAAAAGCTGTTTATGGAGGACTGTTTGCCTGGTCAGAAACACGAGAAATCTCATGAGGACCCTTGCATATATGAGGTTTTCAGCCCAGTTGTAGAACTGGAGAGTACAGTTGAAGTTGCAGATCCGTGTCCACACATCAATTGCTGATTATTGTTATTTATTTATTTATGCTGTGGCAAGAAGAGGTCCCACAAGGTTACGTAGACTCTTTCTTTTTCAACTTTCAGATTAGCAATGGACTGTATTAAAGGTGTAATATGTCATTTGTACTGTGATAGCTTAAAAAAAGCATTAGGCGGATCATAACCCTCTTAAAGTAGGTACAAGAAAAAAGCTTGATTAGACGTAGAGTAGGAAAGCTATTCACAAATAGCTTCCAGCTCATTGTCAAGCAAGAACACTGTGTTCTAAGATATCTTAATTCATTCTGAAAATGTGTAAACTAAAAGGGAGCAAGGTCCCTTTGCTCTCCTGTGAGATTCTGCACAGCTGAAGTAAGACAGAAATAGCTGGAATGCCATAAATTCAGACCCTTTCATCTGAATTCACTTTCAAGTGTTATCAAACCCCTAAAAGATAGTCCCTATCCTACACTTCAATTTAGTACCTAAACACAACAATGTTTGTTCAAACCAGTCTCCTGAAACGCACGAAAACTAAACATTTTTCACTTAACCACCCTTTGCCCATCAGATTACCACAAGAGCTCTTGGGCTCTTAAATTCCTTCCCCATAGTATATATATCTATATAATGTCCTCTGAAGGCTGATATGCCACACTGAACTCAGCCTTAGTATTAAATCCCATGCAGTGTCACTGGCTTTATTGGAATTGAGTTTGTAAAAGAATTTAGCTCTTTATATGATCTGAAAGCTTCGATTTATAGAAGTTATTTGTAGCTAGTATCATCTCTTACAAGAGGTGGTCAACATTTTACTGAAGAAATTAACTTTCAGTGAAATCTCTCCTCCTTTCTTGGTGCAAGGAAAATCAGTGTTTCAAAGGCTCAGGTTTCAAACTGAAGCTTAGCAAAAACTGAAAGAACAAAACCGAGAAACTGGTTTGGAGGGTTTGAGAAGGCTCAGGTATACCCGTGGACATTTTTGTCACTCTTGGCCCCCCACATTTCTTGTGCTATTTTTTCTTTTTTCTTTTTTTTCAGCAGCAAGCTGAAAAGGACACATGGGGAATAGGCTTGAGAAGAAAAAAATTAAAAAGCAATCACATGCAGGTTTGGGTGGTCTGGAGGCTACTTGTGATAATTTCAAAAGGTATTGGCTTCAGTGACAAAACCGCACTAAAAGCTCCTGTCCCGTCTCCCACCTATGCTTGTCAGTTCAGAACAAGATCTTGTTACCCGTAGCGTTCAAGCCCAAAACTACAGCAACTAAAGCAGCCCTTCATTTTTAAATTTCAGTTTTCACTCTGGGCTAAAGGAGCACCTGTTCTGCAAGTTGATCCAATGAGATCAGTATTTCCAAGGTTTTCTGTGAGAGAAGATGATGGCATCCTGCCCTTAACCTGCTTATACTGTGAAGAGGAAGGGATGTAAAAACTTAGATTCTACAGCTTGAGTAACAAGTTATGATCCCTAAACTTTCTTTCATGTGACAGTGTATGTATTGTGTATCCACATTTCTCAGGTGTGGTGGAATTAAAATATGCATTATTATACATTTGGTTTGGTTTTGGTTTTGGATTTTTTTTTCTTTATATCCAGCTAACATCAGAAAATATAAGTTCAGAACAGCTTCCTTTTTGTCTCATACAAATATCACCGTGATTCAACCAGCCAAGGGGGGTTCTACCTGCTGTGGTCGCTAAGAACGAAGTATGAGGTATTGTAGCTTTGAATGCATTTTTACTTGGTGTATTTCCTACTTTTCTTTTCATATAAGAAAAGTCTGTTCCAAAAAGACATTTATTACATAGCAAGAGTTAACAATTACTCCCTAGTGTTACATATATAACTTCAATGACAGTTTTGCTTGGTTTGTAGGTCAACAGCGTATNTAAAAAAAAAAAAAAAAAAAAAAAAAAAGAGTTGCTGTTATGACGCAGGTGCTGAAATCTTGGTAACAGTTCCAGAGCAATGTGAAACCCCTGTAAATCATGACTCCCTCACAAGGCAATCAAGGCAAAGGATTTCCCCAAACTACTCTTATTTTGCTAAGAGTGTCATCTTGTGGAATTCTTGGAACACTCTTCGGCCCTGATTGGCAGCTGAAGAGGAGGATTAGTTTTCCTCCTGGTGGAGTAATCCATTATAACTGAGGGTGTTTGCTTTTAAGAAAGCAATGTGTCAACAAAACCAAAGAAAATGTGGTTCCCTCACATCTACCGCTAATGAGACACCATTCTTTTGTTTGGTCTCTGGAGGTATTTCCTAATGACAAAGTCGGGGAGGGGGGTTGTTTGTTTTTTTAACCCACAGCAGCTGCACAGACTTTGATATCAAGCTGTTATAGTCTCAAATCAAAAGACACTTAGCACCCATAGAACTGCACAGGCTTCGTTACACCTGACGGGTCTGATTCCCCTGTATCTATTATCACAGTGATCCTCACCTACAAAGCCCTGCGGGGCTCATAACAATAACCTTAACCAAAGCGTAGATTTTCCTCCTCTTTCTTCACATACTCTAATTTTGTCAGCCTTTCTGTGGCTCCTGCTCTAGGCCATGGCACTACCAAATCAATAGCAGCAATAATAAAAAAATGTCAATTCTGAGAATGGAATTTATTTCCTGCAACCAAAGCTGTACTCTGTGGCAGTATGCCAAAAGGCAATTTCATTTCTCTTTAATTATCTAAAGCAATTCATGTTCTAAAGCATTCTTTTGAAGTAATATGCCACGAAAATATGGGTTAGAGGCTTTAATGATATTATGTAGGTCAGCAGACAAGGACAGTTTTCAAAGTACAGTTCAGTACAATTCATTGTATAGTGGCTTAGAATTTAACCTTGTGTCACTCAGCCCACACAGCTTTTATATAAGGTATTAAAACTAAATGTCAAAGGCTAGAATGGCTGCTAGCTGGAGATTTGGAAATATTGCACTCCTTTATTTGCCATGTTTCATGAATCTTCACTCTAGGCAGATACCTCCTCTTGGTAGCATACAGGCTTTTGCAAAAATATTCTTTATAAAAAACAGAAGTAAAAAAAGATATTTCTGAGTGTCCACAGGTTCTGAACTGAGACTATTTCTTGCATAACCCATGAACAGGTCAAAATGAGCGGCTTTACCAGTTTTGAAAATAGCAATGAACTCTTTAACTAGCTCATAACGCTGGGACTCACCCAGATGGAAGAGCTCTGCCGAGTAAATCAACAGCACTACTTCATTCAAGAGCAATTAATTCTCAGTGAAGTCAACGCAGCTGGAAATAAGCCCATGGTTCTAAAAAGCTGCGTTTTTCTAAGCTCTTCCATCCAGATATCATGTAGCCTCAGCTTGCAACCGAATTATTGCTCAAAAAGGTACCACCGCAGGTCTTTCAGAAGCATGAATTCTACCAGGATGTAAACACTCAACTTTGCTATGTGGGGTCCCAGTTTTTTAAGCAGATTCTTGTTTGTTTGTTTATTTGCAGAGGGGCTCCTGGCTGTCTCTGAAATAGAGGAAATTAAACGCTTCCCAAAATCAGGAACACGGTGTGTAAAAAGAATATAAAAGTCATAGGTCAGTGACAGACGGGAAGAACCACTATCACTACTACCAGTGCAAGCCGGAAATAGCCGTTTGCAAAATGGCAGAAGCTCAAGCCACCTGTCCAGGGAAGAAAATAACCTTTTTCCAAACAAAGCTCAATTGCAATGGTAGCAATAATGACAAGATATGGAAACATGAGTAAACATTAAAAATAGATTCATAAACATTTATGCATGTGCCTTTGAGTAGTGAATCCTAGTCTATTTGTCCAGACAATTTGTTACAGATGAGTGCAGAATGCTCAATAGCATATGTCATTGAACTTCACCAATATGGGTGCTTTCTTAAGTTTCACATTTAGCAAAGATTTAGTAGCAGAGCATTACAATGTACTTTTGTATCAGTGTAATAGCATAATGAGTGCTAAGACTTCATTTACTCATTTGCTAGTAGATTAAATAATATCATTAATAAGGAAAATGAAACTGCCAAAATAAATGTAGAAAGTGTATTGTGATGCACGATTCTTGGGGGAAGCGGGAGAGAGTTGCTCTGTGCATTCCTTCCCTACTTTACAAAATAAAAGGCAAAATTTTTCCATTGTTGTTTAAGAGGAAATACTCTACCACAAGAGTGTCTTGGGTTACAATTTATAATACAGTATTTTTACCCAGACTCATTAAATATTGTAGAGAAGACTAACTGGCTGCTCTTCCCCCACTGGAACATGAAAGTACTTGACAAAATGAAATGGCAAAGAAACCATGCAAAACACAACTTCATAATGTTACTGAGGCAAATAGCTGGCATTTATCTGGGGAGAAAAACTCTACAGCTAGCTTAGCTGGGATGGAATGCCAAGAGCAGTCTTTCAGTTCTTATGCTTCAGGGCCTAAACACACCAGCAAAGGACAAAGCAGATTTCTGTCCTGCCATCTATAGTTGAACAACCAAAAACCTCAAGAGGAGAGGAAAGTTAGGCTTTTTCTGAACAGTTTTGCATTGAGACACGCTGGACTTTTCTGTAGCTGAGCTGCCAGTTTCTTAAAATGAGAAGATGTGTAGGTAGAGATAATATCTTTTATTAGTCCAACTTGTACAGCTGGAGGGAAAAGGATAGCTTTTGGGCGCACAAACCCTTATTAAAAACTCCCTTCAAAAGATGCACCTGGGAACTGAAACTCATAACCACAGCAGACACTAGAAATCCTGGATTCATTAGCGGTTTTAGGGCATACTTCTCCTCTTCTGTTTTCTCCTCCAGCTCCCTCCAAAAATCTCTGTGTGTTCCCTAGGCAATAAATTACCCATTTCTCAACTATCTTAGGAGATAACACCTCTTAACACCTCTCTGCTCCAGAGGCCCAAATACCTTTCCTCTCATTTCTAATTAAACTCAGCATAATTAAATTCACAGGCACTGTTCCTAACTTGCACGTAACTTTGAAGTTTGCTGCTATTCTTTCAGAGCTGAAGAAAGGCTTGTGTACCCACGAGTTTGCCTAGATTCCCAAGTATTCCACTTGTTCCGATTTTAAGAAAATCACCTCTACTTACCAAACTGCCCTTGGGTATATCTTTAGCACATGTGGCCCAAACATCCCAACACCACCATCACTCTATTTCGAATATAGATCAAAGTACAGATAACGGAGTAGAAATAGGCATAGGTAATCCCCTTGCTCCTGACGGCTACCATTGTCTGAGGTAGCACTATGGGGAGAAGACTATATTGCTTAGCCCTTCCGTAACACTTCTTCATGTGGCAGAGTGGTAGGAATGAGCTGTCAGCAAAACCCTAGCAGCGTCGCATGACTTATTGAGGCTATTACTGTTCCCAGGGGATTGCTCACCAAATTCCTAATCCCTCTTGGAACAGTGGTCCCTCCCTCTCCCATGGAGACATATGGATGTGGGAAATGCTTCATTGGAAACCGGATGTTCACAGACTAACATGCTCTTTGACACATTGTCCTAACCATACCTCCCAAACCCTCATTTGTCACCATGGTTTCAGTAGATACAAGGTGTGAATCCATTTCTTGGATCCAGTCAAGTTCTTAACAACCACTCATATCCATGGTGCTGTTTCTGTTGCTTTTCTGCACCACATGAAATCTCTGGTCCCACAGAGCCAGTTTGCATGATATCTTTCAGGCTGACATGTAAGACTAGCAAAAGGCCACATAAGCTCACACACACACACGTGAAACTTCACAGCTCCAGCCTTGAGGCCGATGGAAAAGAGACCATGCAGAAGATCTGCCTCTCTTATGCCTTCTGTCAGTTGCATTCCTTCTGTATTTCCTGCATGAACACACCAGAAAACTTATGTGCTAGGCAAATTAGCTCAATAAACCTGAGAAACTTCTTAGGCCACAGATGACCATTAGTCCAGGGATGTCCTAAGACGTTTCTCAGGTTATTGAGCTAATACCAAGACAGGGATGGCCTAAAAGTGCAGCCTGGAGACCACTTATTTGTTTGCTGTAAAGAGCTTCCCTCAGTTCTGTATTTCTGTTGGTATGGTGGGAATTCTTGATATGAAATTGGGTCTTGTATCCTTCACGTAACATTCCAAAACTAAACCATCCGTTTTAGTCAGTCAATGAATTAGCAATGTAAATCATATACTGTTGATGGCTTATGGAAGATGGGCTAATTCCCAGCAGCTGAGCTCCCACTCTTATTAATTTTTGGACTACTCTTAATCAAAAACTTTTTTAGCAATATCTGAAAGTCAGTGGATTTTGGGTTCACTTGCAAGATTAACAAGCATATATTTTTGACCAAGGCCCAACAGAGGTAAAGTAAGACATTTCATGTTTTCATTGATGATGGCCAAACTTTTACGGGAAAGCTTACTGTATTGCAACATGATAACAAAGTAAAATGGCTAAGAAAATAATGAAATTTCATAACAGCTGAGTATGATACAAAAAGGTGGAATAGAACTGTTTTCCAGTGACATATAGACATACTTAAAGTGAAGGCTTCAGGGAAGGATAATGCAGAAAAGGCTCTGGGGATTATAGTGGATTCTATGCTGGACACAAGGAAAAAATGTCACATTTACAAATAAGGCAAACTCCACACTAGGGTCTGCAGGGAGAGGTACTGTGCGTGAGCCTTGATTCCACACCGTTCGGACCAGCTGTGAAGCGTCATGACGAACATCTCTTCTCCTACGCTTTCTCAAATCACCATCTGCAAGAGACTCACAATACAAGTAGCAAAGGACTACCAGACATACCCACAGTTGTGCTTCCCTTCTCTATAACAAATGAAAGCAAAGCAGTCAGTGTCTTCTTTTTCCTTCTCTCCTTTCTCCTTTTTCTGCTCCAGAGGTGAACATGCTCAGGGCTGAAAACCATGGGACTTTAAAAGTGCTAGGTGATGAGGACTCCATACTTGTTTTCTTGATAATGAGGTTCAGCACTGAAGGTAATAAGGGANAAAAATTTTCAAAAAAAAAAAAAAAAAAAAAAAAAAAATTGCTGGAAACATGCTTCACTTTAGCATCAGACCGGCAGGTACGTGATACCAGATTCAGTCATCCAGGCATGAGGCTGCCCTAAACATAGCAAACTACGAGGCAGTTGTCTTAAACTCTCTGCCTTAATTGTGTCTCCAGTGGGGGTGTGACACCTGATTGTTGACACTGTGGCCTTGTCACATGTTCAGAATGGTTTTCTTGGCAGCACCACCTGTAGTCACAACCAAGACAGATTGAGCTAAAGACCCTCAACAGTGGCCTCAGAAGGAAAGTACTGAATTAGATTGAAATATGGTTTTTATTAGTATAGGAGCAAAGGGGAATAAAACAGGATAAGATCGTGCAGCATGATCCTGCTTACAGAAAGGATGTCTGTTTTTCCGCAGCAAAGTCAGCTTTGGCTTAGTTTTCTCACTTTCCCTTCCCTCCCCTTGCCTTGTGAAGCACTGACATCCAAGCAAAAGCAGAATGAACTTCCAGGTTATTATTTGTAATTATCTGTAGAGTGATTATGGCAGCACTGGCCACTGTAGGGTTACCTGTCTGTGCTAGAAAGCTGTGTGAAAGATGCCATTGGGAACTACCTGCCAGAAGCCTTTGAGCTTTCATGCTTGAGTAACCACTTCCTCACAATTAAATCTGCGAATGAGAGCACACACAGTCATTCCTACTTATTCAGGACAGCATGATGGTTCATGTTTGCCAGGCTATGAATTTTGCTCCCCATCATTTTCAAAGGTTCCTGTCAATGGACAATAACCATTACCGCTGTTGAGACTGTAGGCTGCACAGTAACTGATCTATTTTTTTTCCCTAGGAGTTCAATTAGGTGTACATACACAGATGTAAACAACTACTTACCATTTAGTAATAGCTACCATTAGCAAATAATTATTCAGTGGTTACAGACAATATATCAAACTATTTGCTATATAAGACCATAATAAAAACACTGTGTCACATAAAGCCCCAGCCTGACCAGAAGGCTGCCTCCAAGAGAGTCTAGTAGGAGGTGCTTAGGGAAATAGTATAGAAGACAGGATGGTTATGAAATAATTCTTCCCTGGTTTAATGTCCCAGCTATATGTAACATCTTTATTTAAATAGCTGCATTAGAGAATGAAGAAACCTCTGCCTTTCTCTTCTGAAATATTCTGGGTGATCCCCATGCATATCCCTTTTTTTATTTCCTTTGTGTCACATGTCTGGACAGTTCATGTCTAATTATGCTATTTTTTTCAAACACATTAGGAACTTTAGTTCAATGGGGTGGTGGAGACTCAGGTTTGCTGGGTAGTACAGAAGTACCTGGAGGAATTACCCTGGCAAAAGAAAGAGGCAGTAAAAGCTATAGTATTTACCACTGATGTACTTTTGATGTTGAACAAGTAAGGAGTCTTCTATTTCTCAGGTTATTTTCTCTGATACTTCCTAAGTTGCACTAACATCCGGATGCTTTTATTGTTTCTAATTCTTTGTCTGTATTGCACGCCTCTTTCTAAAACTGCACACTTACATATTGCCTTGCTTTACACCACTTCTCTTCCCTAGCAGGATAATTGCTGATTCTTTTTGTGAGTATTCTGCTATCCTGCCTCCTACCACTTTAAATTACAGTACTGTGGGTACACGGCGTGGTTAGGCTGGGCACTGTGGACATTATCCTGTCCAATATGTGGAGTCGGAAACCACTGGAACTTATTATCAGGAGTTATGATGAGTTTCTCTGTAAAATTTAAGATTGAATGTGTTGGGTGGGAGGACAGGCTGGGGGATTACGACCATGACATCTATGCACCCTCTACCCCTGCTGTCTGTCTTTGCTTCAGTAATCTAACTCTGTGATTGATCAGTGAGGCCATAAAAAGTGATGTATGTTTTTCATGTACTCTTTAAAGATCCTGTAAAATATCTTTTCCCATGCTTTTCCAACTCTTTATCATTGACACAAACCCCTCTGTCATGTAAAAATAATAACAGTTTTGTAGGCAAAATATCCTTCTTGCTCATTATTTTGATGTGTAGCCTGGTTTTACGCAGATAAGAATATGTATGTAGTTAGGCTGTTTAATGCAATATGATTGTGAGATGTCTCCTAAAAGTTTTTCTTATATAATGTTTTCATATTCTTGATAGTGAACATATGACTGTAAGATACACATTATTTTCTATTAGTGGAATTCTCTAACAGGAGCAATATAGATAAAACATGGCTAAAGGGTATCCAAAAAAGTCATGTGAAATCACTGAACCCAACCATGAAGCACGTACACGTGCATTCTAAATATGTCACAAACAGAAATATCTGGGCAACTTGGACACAAGACTATGGCAATATGGAATATATTTTATTCTCAAAATACATTGTGGATATACCAAATCTGATAGCAAATCAAATGTGTCTGACTAGAGGAAAAGGATCTTCCAATAAACAATCAGTGACATGTCTTCCAAGACACACCATTTATTCCTTGGAATGTGCCCTGTCTGGAAGCAACACTTGAAATCACTTCTCTCAGATCCTGTGATGATACTCAGCCACCACAAGATCCTAAAAAGGTAAATTTCTGCAGTGTTTATATCCCGTGTGTAACTACTGAAGAAAATGTTGCTTTTTAAAAAAGAAAATCACTGTGCTCTTCCCCAGTAACATTCAGGTATTATTCACTGCAGCTAGCTTTCTTGCTTTGTGCTGCTTCACCACCTGAAAGCTGACTTTCTAGTGACCTCTAGCAAAAAATGAGCAGGACGGGCATAAACCTTTCAGAACCAAACATACTAAATCAGGTGCAGCGCGGGGCGCTCAGCAGCCAGAAGAAACCTCTGCTCCTCTCTCCCCTCCCTACACATCCAACCATATATTTCTCTTGACAAGGAAACCGCAGCCCGCCACCTGGCACCTTTCACGCTTTCCCTCCTCTTGGAACTCAAGGTGGGAGAAGGGGGCGAAGGGAGCGGGTGAAGGGGGCGAAGGGAGAGGGTGAAGGAGACCTGTGCGCTCTGCTGTGCTGGGGGGGGAGGAGGGGGGGGGAGCAGGGGGGCGGGGGCCCGGGCAGCGGTGCGGTGCGGTGCGGTGGCACGGG
>RSEF01000031.1:41780658-41792367 GCA_003993805.1 Himantopus leucocephalus | reverse complement strand
AGGTCCCTTCCAACCCAAACCATTCTATGATTCTGTGATTCTCCAGCTTACAGGTGGGGCTTATTTAAGCAAGTGAGGCTTTAGAAACAAAGAGCTTATATTGCCTGCCCAAAAGGTCTGTCTAGCCACGTGTCTTGTCTCCCCCAGGGCAAATGTATATAAATGATACCTCACCTTATTACCTTCCTAGTCTGGTTTTTTTTTTGATTAGGGATTATCTGAGCTGGATCTAGTTTATATATTTTTAGTAACTCTGGGTGGTTTTTCCTTCCATGAATTTGTCTCATCTTTCCTCCCTTTAAGCCCTTACTTTGTCAGAATCTTTGTTCAGTATTTGTACCACTGAGTTAATTTTGCACAGAGGGATCTGTAGATTCTAATGTAACAGTGACCTGATTGTTAAGAGATGTTCGTGTGATCTAAGTACCATTTTTTAAAAATGACCATTACATCATTACCAGTGTCTGCAACTGTGGATTCTCTGAGCACTAAGGGAAATGGAAATGCTGACAAAACTTGTATTTTCTTGATTTTCTGCTCCCTTAGTCCTTGCTCCTTACCTCACTCACACTAGCTAATTTGAGTCTCTGTGTTACCTGACAAAGAACAGTTGCTTTGTTGAATGCAAGTTCTGTTCACCTAGCCACGATGCATGTTTTCCTGGTGTGGCTTGTTAAACAATTTAAATAGTTACTTGGAAGGGTGTCAGCATATTACAAGCAGCTGTGCTGAGAGGAGAGATTACTGCTTACTATCCTGCTCTCAGCTGCCTGCCTTGCCCTCCTGCCAGAAGTCATCACTCGTTTAGATCTGCTTGCAGAACAGCTTATGCAAACTCTGCGTTATTTTAGTCAAAATAAAAGGGCTAGCAAAGGCCTACAATTTAAGCCATCCAGGCTGATTTTGACAAAAGCAGACTCAGGGTATCTGATTCTGAGTCCAGGCATCAGTTGTAGAAGCAACCTTACTGGTGTTTAAAGAGAAGCAATAACCACTTTTGTTGGAAGAGCTAGACCTGTCTGATTGACTGAAGCTAATATCATACACGATTAACTTCCCTTGTGTGTTCTAGAATGATAGAGTAACTTAGGTTGGACAGGCACTTTTGTGATCATACTCTACAATCCCCTGTTGAAGTTAGATCAGGTTGCTCAGAGCCTCGTCCTGCCAACTGTTGTATGTCTTCAAGTTTAGTTATTCCTCAGTCTCTCTGACCAGCTTGTTCTGTGGTTTTACCACCCTCCTTGTGAAGATTGTTTCGTTCTTTTTTATTAGAATTTCCCTTGTTGCAACTTGCGCCCTTTGCTTCTGAGTCTTTTGCTGTGCATCTCTGAGATGAGTTGGTCTCTGTCTTTTGTATAACTACGCTTAACTAGTTGAGAATAACAACAAGAACACTGTGGCAGACTGTCTAAAACTAAATTTGTCTAAATTTGTGGTAAATTAGTCTTTGCTCTTCCCTTGTCTAATTGAGTCACTGTCTCACCATCAGGTTGGTCAGGCACTGCCTCTCACATGAATAAAAATGACTTCCAGGAAGATTTGCACTGTAGTCTTCCCATAGACTTAGGTTAGGCTGGGTGGCTTGTAGTTCCCTGGATCCTCTTTCTTGAAGACAAGGACATTTGCCTTTTTCTAGTCTTCACATCAGGTACTTAACTTGATTGCTGTGACCTTCCAAAGAAGAGACTTGTATTTCAGTGACATTAGCCCACTTCCTTAGCACCCTCGGATGCATCTCATCTTGTCCCTTGAGACTTGCCGATGTCCTGTTTGCTCATCTGGTCCCTGCCCACAGTCATCCTCTGCTGTGGACAGTACTTCAGTCCTGCAGACACTACCATGAGGCTCAGGAACCCTGGTGGGCCTGAGAGCGGACCTTGACAATAAAGAGCAAGGCAAAGAAGGCATTGAATTTTTCAGCCTTTCTATGTCCTTTGTCATACCTTTTTCATGTGATTTGTTGCTTGGTCTCATGCCTTATTCACCAGGGACCCATACACTTACCTTGGTTGACTTTTGGTGCTAACATACTTACAGAAGCTCTTCGTGTTCTCCTCCAACTCCAGCTCTACTTCCATTTGTGCTTATGTGGGTGATGTTTCGATATTCCTCTTAAGTAGCCTGTCCCCACTTCCACCTTACATACACTTTCTAACATTCTCGGTTTTTTCTCATTTTCCTTTGAGATATTGTATTTATTGCCTTCATATTTGCAGAGGGAATTTATCATGAGGCTTTCTGCATGCCCAGTTTTTTCCTTGATGACTGCTGCCGGAATTTCATCTGCTTTCAGTTGGAGAAATACCTGGCTTGAAGCAAAGAGTTCAATAACCTGAAGTTTCTGCTCATGAGTAATTGAATATGTTCCATAATTGCAGCTCCCACTATCTCAAGTGGGAATGTGGTACCAGAAATATGTTTTACCTGTTATGTTGTAAAATACCAGACCGTAGTCCAAAACCTTATAATAATTAACAATTTATATGGAAGAGTGTACAGTAAAATGAGATTAACCTTTTTCTGATTTTGGACTGATTATTTCTGTTTAGTCAGTTCATAAAATGCACACAGGCAATTGTTAAGACAAGTCTCATTGTTCAAACAGTATGAGTGGAATTCAAGTGTTTCACGTGTGTATTTAAGCAGTTTTCCTTCTCTTTTCNTACCTGGTTTATAGCTAACTTTTTTTTTTTTAAAGCAGTCAATCATTCTGTGATGAGCAAATTTATTTTTAACAGCAATTTACAGAATTATACAAGTTGCAATTAATATCCTTGTTATAGTGGCTTTATTAGAAAACTTATATTTAATTTTGTTTCAGTGAAAGAAATTTATAGAATGTTGCACTGTTCATGAAGAGTTATTTTATGTCAATAAAATGCAAAAGGCTTAATTACAACAGTCTATAGATGTAGTGGATATGTGTTTAACATAGTTCAGGCCTCACTAACCAGTTTAATGGGCTGATCAAAATTCTCTTATAATGTTATTGTGTTGGCAGCACTTATTATGTACAGTAATTCTGTATTTTTCATTTTGTATAGTGTTTGAAAAAGCTTTTTCTTGCCAGTGTCTTAAATTAGGCAACTCTAGTGGTTTTTAAATGAGGAGTTTAACTGCATCCAAAGCCATTTAATCATACCCTTCCTAAAAAGAACTCTTTTCCTAATACTGTCTTACGAGATGATGACTTGCCTGAAAACACAAATTGCTCTCTTGGTGTAAAGCAGTTTAGAAGTCACAGATATTAGCTTTCAAACAATTTTATGTAATAGTTTACAGACATGTAGAATGTCCAGTGACAGTTTCAGGCTTTATGTGATTAAGTGAAATGAGTTTTAAACTCTGATGACTTCATGCTGAACAAAGTGAAATTTTAGCTTTGATCTTCAGGGATGGAACTTAGGACGTGTATGATGACTCAGTTGTGGTTCAGAGTATGATGGTTTTAGTAACTTGTTGGATGGTGCTACATGTTGAGAAGTCTGTAGGAATAAGTGAAACAACTTTTGTTGTAGCTGCAGTTCCGGTAATTCATGTTTTAATTACTATCCTTACCCTTATAATCAGCCCAAATTGACAAATAGTATATTTTTTATTAAAAAGCAACTGCATTATGTTTTGAGGCTTTTAAAATATACATTGTTTCTGTAATCTAGTTAAAGCATATGTGAATTAGATAAATTATTGAACTCCCTTCCTGATGATCTTTAGGTGGTAAAGGAACAAAATATAGTTACAGTGTGATTATTATAGCAATTTACATTTGACATGTAGCAAGAAAAAAAGAAAAACATCAGTATACTATTGTCATTCTGCGGCTTCTGGTTGAATCTAAAATGCAATTATTTGTACACCAGTCAAAATCTCTTTTACTAGATGTTTTTGAAGTACTGAAACAATCTCTTTTGGGGCAAGTTAACTTTAGAGATGAAATAACAGAGAGATTGGTGGCCAAAATTTTGCTGTTCAGTTACCCTGTCAGTGACTTCTGAATTAGGAGGTAAATGAATAATAAAATACTGACATCTGCCTCTATGAAATTCCAGTTGGTGTTTCAACATTTGCAGTCCTGATACTTTTGAAAACCTATCCATTTTTAATTGTTTCCTCTGTGAGTTATAAGAGTAATTTTAGAAGTCACATTCAGAGGTAAAAAATATACTGCTGCAGTGATTGTAATGACCATGAGAAAAATCTTGGACAAGTAGAGGATGCAAATAATATACAGCTATCTAAAACATACTCTCAGTTGTTGATTTTCTGTAGAAACTACTTTTATACATGTAGTAGAAGAGTATACGCAATATGTCTATTATAAACCTTAGAGTTCTATGCAGTATCTCTGATGAAATTGATACTGTTGGTATTTAAAAGAAGTCATGGTGGTTGTCTTATATAGTATAAATTATTGCAAGTTCTTAAATGAGTTTGACATATTTTAATTAAAATTACCTAATTCAACGTACTCTGAGATAGCATTATCAAAAGTAGAAAATCGTATATAACCAGCTAGTAGGAAAACTGATTTCTTAAGTAGCACAAGTCAGAAGAGTATTTCTTCAGTGAAAGAATTTCAAAGTTTGAGGGGAGAGTAATGATGTTTCAGAATTAAAATTAGGATTTCAGGAGTTATCTATGGGAATGGAAAAACTGCAGCAAGTTTATCAGAGAATTGAAAACCAGTGCTGGATCAGATGTATCAAGCTTTTAGACTTTTCAGCACAGCTCTGAGTTCTGAATCCTTAGGGCTCCTGACCCACCCATCGGCCCAAATAGGCTCACACTTTTGCAGCTTGAGCATCCTGACCTATGCTGTGCCTCTAAGGCACTCCCTGCTGTGCAACCAGCGCGGAGCTCCGAGATGAGCAATATGACATACAAGGTTGCTGTGAGTAAAAGTAAGGAGTTCCTAAGCAGAACTGGATTGAAATGTAGCATACCATCAAAGATGCTGGTCCAGAGATGGAGGGGTTTCTTTCTTTTTTTCCTTTTTTTCTTCTTCGTATTTTTCTATTTTCCCCAGTCTGGTGAAAGCTAATGCCCACCATTATTTGTTTAGGTGTCCTAGCTGCTTGACTAGTACTTTTCCTTGTAAAGTCTACATGCTTCTTAAATTCGCAGTAGAACCTGTAAGCTTTCTTAGCTCTGCAGCAGGGAGTTTGGTTGTATGACACCTCAGCCATGACAAGCCTAAAAATCGTATGCCAAGGCTTTGCAGAGGAATGGATTTCAGAGGCCTTAAAGTCCTTAGTTCAGCCCTGTCATCAATATATATGACCTGATAGGAGACTAGGAAGGCTCCAGAGTGCTCACTGAATTGTCATGGGGGCTTTTCTGTTACTTGGGTGTACAAAACTATACCTAAAAGATGCCAGATAAACTTCATATCCAAAACAAAGAGAGAATTGCAAAAAATGTTCCAGAGACTCTGTGTTTCAAAACGCCTATATTTCAAAACAGAGGAATTTTCAAAATGTTCTCTAATGAAGTGTCAACAGAAGTGAAAAGTTTGAAGAGAAGGTGTTTGGCATGCAGGGGGCTATTGGAGCGTTTAGAAGCATGCAGATGGGTGACATTTTATCATCAAACTGTGTTACTGCAGATTGTACTGAATAGGAAAACGCACTTTGTATAACTTATTCTGGAAGATATTTAGTAACTCCTGTTAACATGTATCACTGTGCCCAAAGTTATCTTGAGCTTGCCCTTTTAAGTTTCCGTTTCCATTCACTTTAATAATAAAATAACTGGAAAGCCCCCAGTGCTGACAAATTCTATGACACATACAGAATTTAAGCATGAAAGGTCATCATAACCAGTAGATACATGTTTTTAACGTAAATATATGGCAAGACTGTACTAGTGGCTTGATATATTTAAGTATGACGTTAGCATATGTTATTTTTGTCTTGAATCAGAGCACAAAGTTTTGGAGCATATCGTTACATCTCAACTTCAGAAATGAAAGTGAAACGCTTAGATGGACACAAATGTTAAAGTGCGAACCTTTCTATGCTAAGGTTTTTGAGGAAACTCTCTAAGGGAATACTCTGCTCAGGAGAAGGGATTGTCTATTACAGTCAGGATTTGCTGACGTATTTTCAGTTTTCCAATTGGAATTTACTTATTTTCCTTTTGAGGACTTCTGTGTTGTTTGTGATCTATACAGTTCACGTTTAGAAGCAGATTGTTGGTAAAGACCCATGGTGCTGTATCAAGGAGAGGACATGATGAAAAGTTGGTCTTTATTATTGTAATGTAAAGCTTCAATTCAGCAAGTTGATAAGGCAAGTAATTGTTTTGAATATAAGGTACCAACTGATTTCCTTGAGATGCAGATCCATACATCTCTTACATCTCATGTCATACACTGATGTTCTTTCAAGGGATAATAGCCCTTAATAAGTACAAACATGATGTTACGTTTCTCTGTGTAATGTTCTCTAATTTGCTTTAAACATAAGTCATTGTTTGTTTATGAATAACAACAAAAATGATTATTTCCTTTTGGCACAAAGAACTTCAGAAAGCCGTGAAGAGCTCTGTGCAAACCTAATCGTTAATGGTATGTTAAGGTTACTTAAATGTGTGTATATGCATAATGTGTGTGCATATTATATCTTTGTTGCAGCTGTGGTTTTCTAAGTTTGGAAGTACAACCTCATACAGTTAGAAAACACAGCAGATTTTCTAATGTGCTGGTGTTTCAAAATACATTTTAAAAAGTACACTGCAAGTGAAATAATCTTCTGTTTCACTTTTAATAGATTAAAGAAATAGTTATTTTTCACTCTGTTTTAACTTTCTGTAGCTGAAAGTATTAAAATGATACAATGAAATAACTGTGTTTGAGTTGAGGTGTTTCACAGAATAGGCCGTGACACTGGTTCTGGTTACAGCACTGTGCATGATGAAGAGAGAATGGTGTGGTTCAGTTTCTTCTTGATGAAAAAGAAGGCAGATTATTGCAAGAAGCAATACTGTGGGTAACAGTATGATAGAGGACCACTGTATAAGTAACAAAAAACCAAAGAGCAGTTTTTTGCCTCTTTCTGGATGCTTTAAGATACTCAGAGGAGGACATGAGATTCCTTGGAAAGCTTTGCACTTGCTTGCCTTCAACTACAAACTAATGTGATTCAGAGCCGTCTGTGCCACTTTCTATCCTCCAGAATTTTCCCATCCTGCAATTTCTTTTCCTAAAGGAGAAGAGGACTTGATTATTTTTTCCCCAGAAAATCTTAAAAGTGATAAAGCATGACTTGTCACATTTCATTTTTGAGAAATAAGCTTGAATGTCTTTTGTTCCAATGTATACTGAGAAAAGTATCATAGAATGGTTTAGGTTGGAAGCGACTTTAAAGATCATCCAGGTCCAACCCCCTGCCATGAGCAGGGACACCTCCCACTAGACCAGGTTTCTGAAAGCCCCATCCAGCCTGGCCTTGAACACTTCCAGGGATGGGGCATCTACGACTTCTGTGGGCAATCTGTTCCAGTGCCTCACCACCCTCACCATCAAGAATTTCTTCCTAATATCTAATCTAAATCTACCCTCTTTCAGTTTAAAACCATTACGCCCCATCCTATCACTATACTCCCTGATAGAGTCCTTCCCCATCTTTCCTGTAGGCCCCCATTAGGCTGCTGCAAGGTCTCCCTGGAGCCTTCTCTTCTCCAGGCTAAACAACCCCAACTCTTTCAGCCTGTCTTCATAGGAGAGTTGCTTCACCCCTCTGGTCATCTTCGTGGCCTTCCTCTGGACCCTCTCTATTAGCTATATTAATAAAAAAATCTGCAGTGGATTTAGAAATTGATTTTAAGGTTTTACATCAAAATGTAAAAGTATAAGTAGTAGTAGGAGTAGTAAATAGCATAAGTAGTAGTAGTATAAGTAAATATTTACTGCTTATTTCCTATACGCTTGAAAGCACCAGATCGTAATGGAAATTATGACAAAATTTCTTCCAGATAACGAGACTGATAACGTCGCTGTAGAGGCTTTTAATCAGTGTAAGCCCATCTACTAGGAATCAATGCCATTCTTTAAATATTTAATATAGCTTCCATTATGAACTAAGCATTTGTAGGTTAGGGTTTCTGCCTAAGCATTTCTTTTTTAAACTAAAAATAAATATGAAATAATCTTATTATAAATCTGTGATCAATACCAATAAAACTTAGTAGTTTAATTAAAAAGTTCCAGAAGAAAGCAGCAATCTGATAGATAGAGTGTTTTAAGAGTTTTGGTAGTAAGCGTAAAAAAATAGTCTTCAGGCAGGACTTGTTTAATATTATATCCTGCCACAGCGTAGCATGCAGCAAATAAGAGGCTAAAAAAAACCACAGGAAAAAAAAAAAGAAATAATAATTAAAAAAAAAGCAATAACCAGCAAACCAGAATAAAATGCTGAGGAGCATCGCTAAGTTTCATCAGAGCACTCTGAGTTAATAAGCTCTCAATTCATTTCATCTAGATTTCATTGCTGTGGTTTCATAGAAATAAAGTTGCTTTTTTTGCTATCTGTCTTGAGATGCAAGATAGAAGAAATGAGGGCGTTGTTTTACTGGTTATTGTTTTAAAAAGTAATGTGATTACTATATATTTAGGAATAAAAACATTTGGGAGCCATTTTGAGTTAGAAGGAAAACTTATATGATCATATTTCACACACCATTTAATATTTCTTTTATGCAGTTGGGGGTTTATGTTCTAACATTTCAAATAGGTTTTAGTTAAGTAAAAATAAACTCCAGCAGAAAATGTGTTTTTCTAGGTAAACTTGCACTGCAGTTCATACAGTGCAGTAATCAATGTTGTAAGTGTAAAGATCTTCACTTTTAAACATCATCTTGATTTTGTTTGTATCAGGTTTCTTTTGTGTTGTGTTTTGTGTCTTTGTGGCCTTACAGGTTAGCATGTGTAAGCTGATTCGAGGAAAAAAAAATAGAGTCCAGGTGAGACAGTGAGCTGTTCAGAATACCTCTTTGACTAACAGGTGTAGTGAAATTCAGTTGGAGTGAGCTTCACTTCAGCACAAACTATGGTGTGAGTGTTTTGGCATTGCTTGAAGCTCTGGAGTGGCTTTCATTGTAGTACAGATAGGGTTAACAGATATTTTCTGTAGATAATGTGTATTACAGGATGTAGAACCTGACCTTACACAAAAGTGTATGGAACATGGCTTTTCCTGTGTTTTTCTGGCATCCAAATAGTTTTCAGAGGCTTGATAACTCAGGTTGTTCAACTTCGAGAAAAGTGGCTATTGAGTACCTGTGGCTAAATTGTACATGAATATTCGGTCCAGCAGCAGCTGCGCTGGACTCATTGGGCGTGACCAAACTAACTCTACTGTGAAAGTGTACTGATTCTGAGGCACTGGCCTTGCTGCACATATGCAAAACCATACGTATATGATTCATCTGACCAGGATTGTCATAGCTTTCAGCAGTTAGAATCTACCAGGGTTATATGTATCTGGGGCTTCATTTAATATGGTGCTTAAAAATGGCTTAAGGGCTTAAATGCAGTTTAATGGGAGAAGAATCACTGCAGCAGGTCCTCTGCAGTAAGGCAGATTTCATGTTGCCTACTGAACTACTAGGTAACTGCTTTTTATTCTTAATGAAAGATGTGCTCTTAGATCTTTGTCTACCCCTTCTGTTCGTCTTAAAGTTATACCTGTGTGCCATGTTTATAACATTGATTGAATAGTATTAAAGAAAAAAACTGTGCTGAATTAGTCATCTTGTCTTCAATCATTTTAACACTTTGTCATGGCTTGACCCCAGCCAGCAGCTAGTACCATGCAACTGCTTGCTCACTTCTCGCCCTCCCCAGTGGGATGGGGAGAAGAATTGGAAAAATGAAAAAAACTCATGGGTTGAGAGAAAGACAGTTTAATAAGTAAAGCAAAAGCCGCACACACAAGCAAATCAAAACAAGGAGTTCACTGCTTCCCATCGGCAGGCAGGTGTTCAGCCATCTCCAGGAAAGCAGGGCTCCATCACATGTAATAGTTACTTGGGAAGACAAACGCCATAACTCTGAATGTCCCTTCCTTTCTTGCTCTTCCCCCAGCTTTATAGACTGTGCATGACATCATATTGTATGGTATATTCCTTTGGTCAGTTGGGGTCAGCTGTCCCAGTTGTGTCTCCTCCCAGCTTTTTGTGCACTCCCAGCCTACTCACTGGAGAGGCGGTGTGAGGAGCAGAAAAGGCCTTGACTGCTTAGCAACAACAAAAAGCACCAGTGTGCTATCAACACTATTCTCATTCCAAATCCAAAACACAGCACTGTACTAGCCACCAGCAAGAAAGTCAACTCTATCTTAGCCAAAACCATGACATACTTTTAAACACATAAAAGTGGTATCCCTGAGTAGCGTATGTTGTGCAGGCTGTTATATGTTCAGGCCTGGAAAGATGTAAGTAACATTACGGGAAAACTTGTGATGATGAGTGTTTCTATTAAGTAAACACAGAGATCCAGTGCTGAGTGTCTGTACATACTTATACATCTCTATACATACATATACACATATATATGAGACTGTCTCCATTCAGTTCATAGTGCCAGTATCTGCTTGTTTCTCAGAGGCTATCCCAAGAAGATGCACCTTGCATAAGAATTCCTTTGTCAAGTGTCTTGGGATGGTTTATACAACTGACAAGTTCTAGTCATTTGGGCTGAAACTTTTAATGCTAAGTGACTTTCTCAGGATAATTTTAGTCGGAATTTAAATGGAAATGTGGGCTATTTTAAAAAAAAACAACCCACCAACTTTTTGGTCTGGGAACGTTGCAGGACTTTACAGAGGACCTTATGTTTAAGGAGATACATTTTGGTATCCAAAATTTGACTAAGCATTACCCTTGGAATCATAGAATCACAGAATAGTTTGGGTTGGAAGGGACCTTTAAAGGT
This sequence comes from Himantopus leucocephalus, assembly GCA_003993805.1. Lineage (NCBI taxonomy): Eukaryota > Metazoa > Chordata > Aves > Charadriiformes > Recurvirostridae > Himantopus > Himantopus leucocephalus. Next base: position 41,781,431 of record RSEF01000031.1, on the reverse strand, counting down.
CATCTAGTCTAACTCCCCTGCAATGAGCAGGGACATCTTCAACTAGATCATGTTGCCCAGAGCCCCGTCCAGCCTGACCTTGAACACTCGCAATGATGGGGCATTGACAACTTCTCTGGGCAAAATTTCTTCCTTACATCTAGTCTAAATCTACTCTCTTTTAGTTTAAAACTATTACCCCTTGTCCTATCACAACAAGCCCTGCTAAAATGTTTGTCCCCATCTTTCATATAAGCCCCCTTTAAGTATTTGAAAGGCCACAATTAGACGTCCCCAGAGTCTTCTCTTCTCCAGGCTCCCTCAATACAACCCCAACTCCCTCAGCCTTTCCTGACAGGAGACGTGTACCATCCCTCTAATAATTTTTGTGGCCCTCCTCTGGACCTGCTCCAACAGGTCCCTATCTTTCCTGTTCTGAGGGCTCTAGAGCTGGACACATTACTCCAGGTGGAGTCTCAGGAGAGTGCAGTAGAGGGGCAGAATCACCTCCTTTGACCTGCTGGCCACGCTTCTTTTGAGGCAGCCCAGGATACGGTTGGCTTTCTGGGCTGCGAACACCCATTGCTGGCTTATGTCCAGCTTTTCACCCACCAGTACCCCCAATTCCTTCTCCACAGNACACCCATTGCTGGCTTATGTCCAGCTTTTCACCCACCAGTACCCCCAATTCCTTCTCCACAGGACTGCTCTCAATCCCTTCATCCCTGTCCTGGTTTGAGGTAAAACAGGACCAATTTTGGCCAGTGACTCTGCTTCTAAGCTAGGCCTCTTCT
>RSEF01000031.1:41750327-41764306 GCA_003993805.1 Himantopus leucocephalus | reverse complement strand
TAAGGTCCCTTCCAATCCAAACTCTTCTATGATTCTATGATTCACAGTAGCATGTCGGGGACCATAACATTCATTGTACCATATTCAAAATAAGAAAAATCATCAGCTGCATATATTACCTGGTTGCTGAAGCTGTAATTGTATGGACAAAATCAAATCGCTTCCTTGGACACATTATTTGGAAAACTCAATCAAAAATATCATCAGGAGTTTAAAACAGATTCAATCAAAAACTACGTGTCACAGGTATGAGAAAGGAACAGAATTTGCACTTGTTTGGCAACACACAGTTGTAAAATACTGGTGTTTTAGACTACTTTTACATTATTGCCAAATAATGACATGTCCTAAAATAGATAACTGGTCTTTGGCTCATAGCTTCTTTTTTTTTCCAGAGCTACACACGAACACTCATAGGATTGAAGCAGGGAGAGGGGGAGGAGGAAAAGGGTCAGGGATCCTTAAATCGGTCTCCTGTGAAAGCTTCCATAAAGTGTAACGTGATGTAGCCCATCAGCACTGGGAATACCTACTAAAATGATATATTATCTTCATTTTCTTCCAGTCTACAACTTTTCTGACGCATTCCTTCCTATCTCAAATCCCTGTCTTTAAGACTATTTTTCATTTTTCTTTCCCTTTAGCAAAAAATAAAATAAAAGGAAAACAGAGCCAGCAGTTTGTTTGCATAGTTTTGGTGATTTTTTGTTTAAACTTGAAACCAAGGCTGCAGCGAAAAAGACTGGCATTAGCAACTTGCAACTGGTGCCAGAGGTAAAGCAGTACGTGTGGATTTAATGCTTTCTATGAACCTCCCTTTGTTTTAAGCACCATTGGTCTTGCAGTCTGCATTTAGAATCTAAAATCTGTTAACTGATTTCAGGTTCTTCCCAAGTGAGGCTAGTCCACTGCAGACTATTAGGGATTATGATAGATAGAGACTAAGAAACCTTCACATACCTGGTATGGCGAGTCAGATGACAGAAGTCTGTGGCTGCTTTGAACACTGCCTTTCTTTTGGCCCTTTTCAAATTAAGCTTAGTGCTTCGAAACAGTTGGCCACAACATAAAGTACCTTCTTTCTTATCACTTACAGCACATACACTGCAAAATCTCTGCATTTATAAGCGCTCTACTATTTATATGACTCAGAAATGGAAAAAACCCATTGTAAAACTGCTGATTGTGAATACAATATTAAAAAGTAGACGGACTATTTTACTACTGATCTGCAACAAAAAAATCTTTTTCCATCATCTTTTGCAGCTCTGTTGGTAGGAGAAAACAAGTTTAGGGGTAGAGATAAAGTAGGATACAGAGAGAGGAACTCAGTCTGAATATTAGTTTCAAAAACTCAAAAATAGTGTTCATTAATGACAATTAATTACTAATCTAATCTCTAAATATTCTCTATATATATACACAGGTCACTTTTGAGGGAAAAGAATACTTTTTACTTTCTAAATGCCATGCAACTCATACAACAAAAAAAAATTAATTAGTATTACCTACACAAATATATATATTCACATATATGAAGGGCAGGCATGGATATATATGATTAGGCATACATATATATAATCTGTGTAATATATAGCAGCTGTAATATGCATAATCATATGCCTGCCTCTCATATATGTGTGTACAGTACACACACACACACTTTTCCTGAGCCAAACCATTTTATTCCAGCTTTAAGCCAGGAATAAGTCTTTACAGTCAGTTGTAAACCACCGAAATACAAGTTTATACTGGAAATGCTTAGGCACACTTAACTATAATGACGCTAGTAGGCTCTGCAATAATTCCAATCCTAGAATTTAATAACATGCAGTCACTATTCTACAGTAGCATCAGAAGAGCCCCATGAACTCTCCAGTTACTACAAGAAGAAATTACATTTTTTGTAGCTAAAGCGAAGAGAGAGGGAGGAAAAAAAAAGAGGGAATCGCTTCATGTTCCAACTTAAGGCTTCAGTTTTAAGTAATGGGACATCTTATGAAGTTTATTTTAGACAACATAATGTTTACTTCGCTCACCTGAAGTAAGTGAATTTCTGTACAAGAGCCAGTTTTAAGTATGTTCATTTGATAAATAAAGATACGTATTGTTTGAGTGCTTTTCTAATCACAGTGCAGGTCCAACCTCTTCAATAAACTCAGATACAGGTGTCACTGGCCAAGAGCCCTTTTAACAATTCATGTGCCATACAGCAAAAGCAGCAAGTGATTTTTAAACTCCTAAAATGATACTCCTTATTCATCTCAGAAAATTACAAATGGCAACTATTTGAAGTTGCATATTTGAAGCACATGTTCTGAAACATCGCTTTTTGTTTTAATTTTGCTCAGTAATCTGTGACTGAGATGTTATCTTCTTGTGGTACTATCAAAGAAGTGAAGCATTTTCAGACAGATAAATATTGTACCTTGTCTTCTAAAAGGACTAAGGAAGCTCCACGGAAAACTACCAAAAATGCCAAAGAAACCCCCCTGATACTGTGGAATACAGGTCTGGCTTGCTTATTAACACATTCTATAGCAGAGGGTCACTTTAGGAGTTTGTTTATTGTAAGAAAAGACATGTTTCAGAACTCCAGATGAGACTAAGGGTTAGTGGCAGGGCTTGGAGAGTGAGTTGTTTTTGTTTTGAAGCACAGATGCAAAACACATGCAAACACAGGTTTGTGTCCTCTAATGCGGGCCAAAGGCAGGACAATGGGTTTCAGAGACTTATCATCATCTTTACTATCATCAATGATACTCAAGCAAGACAGTTTTAGCGTTTTTTTAACAGTTTTGCCGTTTTTTAACAGTTTGCCATTTTTTAACATTTTACCGTATTTTTCAAAGAAGAGGAGCAAATAGTACCTTTCTTAGCTTACCTACTAAGACTTGGTGATAGCCGCTTTCTAGATTAGCAAGGTCCTCACATTAGTCTTACTGCCAGATACCACAGAGAATGGATGAATGAATCACGGAATCACAGAATTTTCAGAGTTGGAAGGGACCTCTAGAGATCATTTAGTCCAACTCCCCTGCTAAAGCAGGATTGCCTAGAGCACATTACTCAGGACTGCATCTGGGCAGGTCTTGAAAATCTCCAGAGAAGGGGACTCTGCGACTTCCCTGGGCAGCCCGTTCCAGTGCTCTGTCACCCTAACTGTAAGGAAGTTTTTCCTAGTGTTTGAATGGAACTTCCTATGTTCCAGCCTGTGCCCATTGCCCCTTGTCCTGTCGCTGGGAACCACTGAAAAGAGTCTGGCTCCATCCTCCTTCAACCCACCCTTTAGATACTTATAAGCGATAATAAGGGAACAAGTGAAGAAGTCTCATCAGAGATAGCTGTGATGCAATTCTGTGAACTCAGCTTCTGCACTTTTGTGTCCATGAAGAGGGAGCGATCTTAAAACTGAAAAGCAAGGAAGTCATGACTGACAGACAGATTGATATAATATATAGGCAATAAGACCATATATGGATCCGGTTGGGTCCTGGTGAGTGTCTGTTGAGGACCTATGAGTGGTCCAGCACAGACTGCTGAATGCACCAGGCAGTATGGCTGAAATTTGGTTTCAATTCAAAATTCAATTTCAGAGCATGGAATTTACATTACTGTGGAGCCGCTGTTGCTTCCACAGTTTTAGTAGACTACTTTTTTCTGCTTTATGCTGTTGCTACTGGAAGGAAAACAATATACACTCTTGCACAGATGTTACATTAAGATATCACACTAAAGCAAAAGGACACGTCATATGAACTGTGGTGGTTAATCAAGCCATTTGAATAATGTCCCTTTAGGGATTAAGTATAAAAGCAGCTATGGCTGTGGAACTGTAAGAAGGATGGTGAAAAAAGCCAAAGTCAATTCTTATTCTTCATAGCCTCACATATTATTTCATCAACCTGTCAGATTTTGAAACACAAGACTAAGAAGGAAAAAAAAATCAAAAGCAACTTGTGTATGCTGGGTTTAAGTGTATATTAGTGCCTCTATTTCTGCACATTTGAGTGTAAAAAAAGAAGACCATGGTTTTCAGATGACTGGGTGCTCCACCACTAGGAAAAAAAAACCCCACCATATTTAAAATATATAGACATCCCACAGACTAAAGAAACAAGGCTTCCCCTATCACAGTCTTATGTCATACTTAAAATATGTAGTTGCCAGAACATCAACGGCCTTTTATTTTTATGGTGTCACAAGACATGGTGCAAAATAATTTGGCTGTTAGGTGGTGGGAGGAGGTAAACAGTCAATAATAACAAAAAAATTATTTGCAGCAGATAAGTTCTACATGCAACTTTGTCCAAGTCAAAGTGCCTAACCTTTTATTCTCTCTTTTCTCGTGTGCTGCAGCAGCCAAACATAATTGACATCAGTGAAGATGCCAACATAAGACCAGATAGTATCCAGCCTAAGAAACTACCTTATACAAAACTTGAAGTTTCTAAAAAAGAAGCAGTTGTTTTATTTTCCAGTGCCATTCAAAGCACATGAAAGCCTATTTTCCAAGTTAAAATTAAAGAACTCTCTATTTTGTACATACTTATTTTCAAGAAACTAAAGAGAAAAAAAGAGGTATTGAAGGTAAGAAATCTCTTTGCTTTATTAATCTTTTAAACATCATACTGAAGGGGAAAAAGGACATGCTCTTAGGAATAATCAATCTTATTTCTGATATTTTTTTAAAGTAACAATGTCTCCAACTGTAGCAATTTTATAAAATGATGAAAAACAAATTTTGCTTTCCATCAAGAAATGAACTTGTTTTATTCTCTTTGCAGGTTTACATTCAAAAGAACATCTGTTAAGAGTTAATAGACCAATAAGGCTGCTCAGCTCTTTAGTAAGGAAATACATTGTGCCTGAAGTACTCCAAATCCTGTTTTGATCCCAAAATGACAACTGGATGAAGGAATATGATTACAGTGGCAGCAAATTACAGTTCAGGCTAAGAGTCAGAAAATGTTCCCAATGTCTAAATACCACGAAGTTCATATGCATGCGTTGTACAGCCACATACTCTGAATTACTGCAATCACCGCTAAGACTCCAACCAGGATGAATTTTGAATAGCTTTATTTTCTTGAAATAGTAAAGCAATGCTTCAGTAAAAGAAAAAAACTACTAAATTGCTACCCATCAGTAGATTAATATTAGTTTCATTAAAATTTAATTAAATTCTATAGCACTAAAAACTGAATCCAAATTCCTAGGACAGTGACAAATTTGAGGAAGGAAAGACTAAAGCAAAATACAATGAGCTAAATGTTTAGACGGCTGGAAGACAGATCCAAGATATCTCTGAATTCAAAACTGACTGTAGGTTATAGCCCGTACAGCCTACAGTGAATCTCGAATATTATGTCATCCAGGACTGACGGCCTTTCTGGTATTAAAAACAAAACCACCTTTTTTTCTCTTTCAAAAAATCTCTCCAGCTACTATCACATTTTCACCTCTCCATTCCTCAAGGCATACCTCTGGAGTCCCCTTGCTAAACATAGGTATACTGAATTATTATTTATAACAGCATTGCAACAGAGCTTGTAAGGCTAGGAAACACACCAAATATCTACCAGATCAGTTACTATTCAAAAAGAACCTCATGTAAATCAAAGTGAAACTAAGTGAAACTCCCTATTTATAACTTTCTATGGTAGTCTTTGTACCATAGACAACATGGACCTCACAGGTAGTTTCCCCAATACTAAAATAAACAATATTTACTTATTTGTGTGCGATTTACAAAATACACAATATTCCAAATGAAAAAAATGCCAACTGGAAAAACTGTCTCCAGAAAAAAAATTGGTAATTTGCATCCTTTCTTAAAGAACTCAGCATAGGTGGTCATCTAGAACAGGATAGAAAAACAGAAGCTAGGGTTAAAAAAATGGTTTATGCTCAATCCTGCTTTAGCCCTTCTGTTTGCATTGATGAATGGATGTCATGGTATTTTCAGCCAAATATCCTGCTTGATTCTTCATCTCAGAAGCACAAGAAGGACAGATACGACTTCTTTCTAGGTGGACTCTGCTATGGATTTCAAGCTCCAAACTCTATTTAAAAAAAAACCACTGGATGTATACCAAAGCACCACTGCTTGCAAACATTTCAAGGAAGTCTAAGCTCAGCAAGGAAGTCTAAGTTCTTTTTCTTTAAATTCAGATCACATTAAAGTCACTTGAATCATTAAGTCAAATTTCACTTACAATTAATCAAGTCATGATCCTGCCAACAAATCTACTAAAGATGCAAGTATGACTTTTGAATGAAAAGAAAAGGATTTTGTATGTAAATGTGAGGGCACGCAAAACCATTTGCAGGATCAGGAATTAAAACCTCAGGCAATTTGCAGTCTCTCATATAAAAAAAAATATCAAAAGAAAAAAACCACCACACAAGGAAACAAGTATGTGAGATTCAAGTTAAGATTCTCCACTATGTAATGTATCAAAACTGAGTTAAAAAACGTAAATCAGTTTTTCTTTCTCCAGACATCATACTTTTACTTTTCACTTTAATTTTTGTACATAGTTATTTCTGTCTGGATAACCAACTAGTCATATGTAAAAAACAGACTAAGGAGAGTTTATGTTTAAGGATCACACTTGGAAGTATTTTGTCAAATTAACACAATTGAAAATGTTGTGCAAAAAAGTTTATACAAATGTATATACTCACAAAAGGCTTCTACAGCTGAGGCAAACAGTCAATCACAGTTCTGCAAGACTGAACAATACCAAAGACTGACATTTAGCTTTGACATTTGGATGTTTTCCAATAGTCCTGGCTGATTTTACTATAGAATTATCAGTTGTCGTTGGAACACTGCAGACATACAGATTGGATAAATGGTGGCTACAAATGCACAGATCAAAGAGGCTGCTTGGGCTTCCTCCCCCTTCTCTTTNTTTTTTTTTTTTTTTTTTCTTCTCTCTTTTCAATTTAAAAAGTTAACAACCTTAGTGACACAACCTGGAAAGACTCAATAGTTCTGTTGATATACCATGTTTTGAAGAAAGGGATATTCTTTCCTCTTAAAATACCGCCAAAGACCATTTACATGGGAGAGAAGAGTGACTAAGATCTTTATAAATAGGAATTGAAAGCTGGGCTGCTAAATCCATATTTAGCCAGCTATATAAGTTGACCTGATTTACAAATATGCCAAGCATCCTCGATGTTTCTGTCATCAAGCACCATTTGGGTTTCAAGGGTGTCCAGCATACTTGAAAATAAGGCCACCAATTTTAGAGCCTAAACAGGATTCAAATAACCTGACATTAGATCCTGTCTTGAAAATATCAGTACCTTGCTCAGAAGTTCTTTTGTTCCACTTACTTGCTAGCTGTGCTGGGCAAAATTGCTGTAAGAATAGCCAAACTAGGTAAGACCAGAAGTCCATCTATCCCATTACTCTGTTTTCAGCAGTTACTAGTCCCAAGTGTTTAAGGAAAAACTAAGTGCATGGTACACACACCAAAGGACACTTTTCTCATCATATTCTTCTAGCTTCCAGCAACATGTGAGGTGACTAGTCAAGTTATTGACACATACTGCTTGTCTGAGAATTTTTCCTTTTGCTAGTACTTACTATAAAACTAGTCCACCTAAAGTACATTAATTCAAACAGAAAAAGCAGTAATCTTATGTTATTTAAACTATGTGTGCTGGAAACAAAAAACTTTGAAACCCATTGTTTCAAAAAAAGTACTTCAACTCAATGCAAACAAAGGCTTACAACCCTCAGGGGAGTAAAATAAATATCAGCACATTTGCTGTGAAAAAGTTGAAAGTCGGTAAAGTGTTTCTAAAGCTATAGACATACAAGAGATTGATGTGACTGTGAAAGGCTCTTGATGGTTATCAAGGAAAAAATTACTTTCATGGGAATAAAACAGAAAAAAAAAGAAAAAAAGAGGACTTAACACAATTAAACGCTGCAAGAGAAGTCAAGGTCTCAAGCACAGGCTCAGGTGGCACAAAAAGTTAAGAGTCTCTGCATTCGAAAGAATGTTTTTCTTCAGGGAATGAAAAAGAACAAGTAATTCAGAGTCTCTTCAAGTTTTGCCAAAAAGGAAAGGAAACCGAGTCAGTGGGAAAAGATTTTGAAACAGTAGGTTTTCAAATGTGATCAACAAAACTGGACTAGGAATGAACTGATTTGAAGAGCACGAACAACCAGGGAACACACAGACCCTATTTTTTATTTGAACTCTTTCAGCCAGCTTCGTTCACGAGTAACTGCTGGCTCACATGAGAGCATTTGCAACTATGAAATAACTGCTACTTAAATGACAATGAGGTTGACAATTCCTCAGGGAGTAGCATGTAGTCATCAATAGCACCAAAACATGGTGCTGCTTTTAACCTCTTAGCTCTCCAAGTACACGAATGATGCGCAACTTTCAGTGTAGTGTGAGGTCAGGGACCTCTTCCCTGAACAATCTAATCAGGAGCTCTGCAGTCTTTGCAGTCTGACACACTGCCCTACTCTTTTTCCTCCAATTCACTCCACTCTGCTAGTGAGAGAACTTAAAATCAGATAATTAAGTACTGTTAGGTATTCATGAAATTCTCAAAATTCTACAGAAAGCACTTAATCTCTTTTTTTCAAGCTATTTATATTTGGTCCACAATGCTTTATTCATTTAATTTATGTACTGTTTAACATAATACCACCAACAAAGACATGGAGGCCACATTCTTCTTTTACTGACATAAATTTGGGAGAAGCTACATTGAATCACTTGAACTAAAACAGTCTAAAACCAGGAGAGAGTGCAAAATTAAATCATCCAGCTTCAAAGATCTGCAGGAAGCAAAAGGGGATGATTGCAATTATATACAATCAAGACCCTGTTTCCATACAGAAGTCCATAGCAAATTAAAAAACACAGGAAGAGATGTATAGAAAACACAAGTAAAATGAATATGCTTTCAACTACACTTTTTCTTGTAAAGCATCTGTCACACTTCAGGAGAAATGCAACTGACCCACAGTAGCAGCTACTGGAATAGACAACTTAAAACACCTAATTAGGTCACTCTATGCAAGAACGATCATCATTTCATACTAGTCTAAAATGCTGGGGAAACTTCCCCCTTAAGTAAAGGGAAGTATTTTGGGATATAAAAAACACAGTAAGTATCGGCTAATGAGGAACAGACAAAGAAAAGTGCCAAATGCCATAAAGCCCTGATACTTCAGATAATAACTAAAATTTATGACTGTTTCCTTCCCTGGCAGACAGGAATACAATTAGAATTCTCAAAACAAGAGCCCCTTTGTGCTGGCATGCGCTGTTATGTTTATACTGCTACAGATAGACTAGAAGATAAAAAAATAAATACTACAGCACCCTTTTTAACCCAAGGTAATAGCTAACTTTTTTATTTTTAATGTGGGTTTGGACATGGTTTTGCACATAGCTTATTCTTAACTGAAGTCATTTAGGTAATTATCATTGCATGCACAGGAATTAACCGTTTAAGTAGCTTGCTACATACATAGAAGCCTCTATTTGAAAAATCACACAAAACAAGAACAAACGAGCGATTATGAGTCACTTTAATAATTTCCTTTGCTGTCCAAATACAGCTTGACATTTAAACAGCTTAAATTATTCCTTTATTTCAGTTTTGAAAAATTTGGAGGTGCTTGGCTTGATGAACTGTTGAATGAAAAGCATCAGGAAGTATGCATGCCCTTTCTTTCATCCTTTACTTACATTCAATGATTTGGATCACTTGGAACTAACAGCGGTTAGAAGCAGCATAGGGATATACAAGCATTGGTTTTTCTCATCTCCTTCACAAAGAAAGCCCAAGTACTGTATTCTGAACATGCAATCTGGACTCAGATAAACACAGATGGTTTTCCAACAGAATACCCTGCAGGCAACTTTTCCCTATAAATTCTGGGAAAGGTACATGCAGGGGAAGCTCTGACAACTTCCCAAGAGCAGTGGCATATCAACAACTATATCTTGAAGATTTCTCCTACTGCATGCTGTCATTTTGGCCTAGACGTCTCTCTCCTCTTTCTCTTTCATTTTCTACTATTTGTGCATCTTGCCTTTCATGGTTCCACTGATCCACTCTTACCCCACAGCTAAGTAAAATGGCCAGTTTCTTCCTCAATTACAGTGATGATCCATAAGGACCTGTGTCAACCTTTTAGTACCATGCCTTTGAAGTCAGAGGAAATCGCTAAGCAGCTCTACCAGTTTCATACGGCTTCAAGAACACGGTACACAACATCACGCCTACCTCCAAATCAAACCACTATGCAGAACATCAGAGAATACAGCCTGTGGTAGGTGCCCAAAGCAACCAGGACTCGTGTAAGTTTCTTGATGCTTTCATTTAGGAGTTCATTGAGTGAAAAGCTATCATTGAAAACTCAGTAACCAGTACAAGGTATCTACCAAGCAATGAAGCTTATATGACAGAGGAGGATCACTGAACACTTAAGTTTTAAATTTTAGAGATCTTCATTTAAAAAAAAAAAAGACAGTAAACTTACTCTAAAAACTAGAGAATATTACTGCATGACAGCATTATTTTCTACTTTTATCCCTAAGGAGGATTGCAAGAGGAAAGCTGTAGAGAAAAATCTACGTAAATAAGAAACAAAATATGTAGCATGAAACAAAATGTTTTCTTATTTGATTAATTATACAATTTGTAAAAAGAAATAAAATTCTGGTTCACCTAAGCACTTGGACTGGCAATTTGTGGAATTTGTTGAAGTTGCTTGAGATACCAAACCTACTTGACAATTGCACCAAGAGCTCCAAAATACAAGACAAACAATCTAGGAATACACCTTTCCTTTCGGTTCTCATCCTTCTATCAGAGCTTTGCCTTTAATTCTTCCCTTGGATGTTTTGTCCACCTGCCTAAAAGAATCCACTCTATTCTTGGCACTAAGCAAACGGTGCATAAAAACAGTGTTTCATTCTCTGCTGTCAACACACACTATCTCATTACCAACTTAAATATATATATTTTTTTTAAGAAAAATAAAAAGCAAATGGGAAATTTCAATTGCTAGGCATTGCCTTACAACTAATAGAGTTAAATTCTATTGTATAACTGGAATATACTGTAAAACAAAAATATTTAATTAAGCTTTTTATTCTCCACAATTCCATGAAAACTTGATAATACAATCCTTACAGTTTGCCTTACTCAGCTTCCACAGACCAGTGGTTGACCAGAAACTCATAAATCACAAAAGGCTTATGAATAAACTCTAGATCTAGATTTTAACATGTTCTTGTTCTGCCGAGACATAATGGTAAAATCAACACCAAAAGAAAACATGGCACAATGATAGCAGCATCAAGTATTTAAATCAATAGAACCAATAAAAGAACTTCAGTTTGGCAAATGAGGAAATTCAGACCCACATGTCTAATGAGCTTCTCTGAGTCCTGGTAAAACTAAAATCAAAGATCATAGCACCAAGGATGCAAACAAACCTACCCACGTGAAGCCAGAACTAGAGTTTTAAGTTTGGTGTAAGAAAAATAGCACAGCAACTTTATATTGACAGCAATTTAACAGTAACTAGCTGATAAAAAGGAGTCCAACAAAATGCAGGAGATGAGATAGTAAGAAGTTTCTTTACCTAGCCATTCCCAGGCTGGAAAAGTTGGAAGGAACTATCAAAACATCAAGCCTGGAAAAGGGGTGGGTACCCAGTGTGGTGTAAGCAGCTGAGAGGCACTGAGGAATTAGCTGAAGCAAATGCTCTTCACAGCGTTCCATAAGGCACCAGGGAGCAAAGAGTCTGTAAGGAATGACTGCCTGCAACCTGGCAGCAAGATTTTGGAAACGGCAGGGATATTCCACATGACCACAGATTTCTTCATGCCATCTGACAATGACAAAAAAAAAAAAAGTTTAATGTGGTACCAGAAATGTGCTCAATTGAGCAACTGAGTATGCTAAGACAAAGATATTCTCTAGACATCAGAATGAGAGAGTTCATGTAAAATTGTCTCATTTGTATTCTCACACTGTTCACGCATGTGCAGCACTGTGAAAACATTCATTACTACAAGTCTGAGTAGAACTGATATAGTCACTCATAATTTAAAAAAAGACAAGTCAAACCTTGTTTTCATAATCTATATGCATCAAAAGAACAAGTGCTTAAAAGGTACATAAAGTAAACTAAGTAACAATACCAAAATACTTATTTATTCAGAGAATTCCTATTCAAACTTGACTATGAAAATAAAATTTCATACGTATTAACACCAACATATTAAGTGCAATTAGAATGAAATTCCAAGGTGGTTTTTTTTCTGTTGTCGTTACTAAAATTCTCCAGGAATTTTCTGTTTGTTTTTTTTCTTAAGTAAAAAAAAACAGTAGATATCAATTCAGGCTTATCACCGTAGACATTTGAAAATATCACATTAGGATCAAGCTTACTTTACATCACTTTTACAGGGTATTCAGAGCTGTGGCTGGAAGGAAGGAGGGGTATATCAAATCCTTCCTAAACCTGAGTCATATACCTTCACAATAATTTATCTGCCCAAATAGACGCATATCTAAGCAGAAATCAGCTTCATGTTTTCACCTGCTAGCCTATCTTCTGTACAGCACAGAGCCTCTCCTTGGTTTGAGACTCCAACTTAAGGAAGGTTGTTCTACTATGCCTAGACAGGCAAAGCACTTATTGTTATTGTATCCGGCATTGCCCAAAGCATTTATATTTGGAAGATCATGCTCCAGGTGAGTGCTGACACAAAATAACAGTATAATAACATGTAGAAAAGGACTACATTTTGCTCAAGTGCCAACACTTTAACACCTTACATAACTCTCTCTGTGAAAGAAGTGGACTCTAAGCTATTTTATTGATTACATATGCAAAGAAACTACATCCATTGTTACACAATTTTTTTCCAAGGGTGGTCTAACCCAGTATATTTCTGCTGTAAAACAATGTCACTTTTTATTTAATTATCAGAGTTGAGGCAAGAACATGAATGGTAGGACCCTATCTCTTGTGAAAGTTGCCAAGTCCTTAATGACCACAAGGAGATAGGAAACTTATTTAAAACCCTAGCTCTATTTAACTTTTTCTTTGATAGTATCCTTATGTGAAACTCACTAGCATCTGCACATGAATTACACTACACATTTCAACACATTCTTTCACAAATCCTTCCTTTTCCTGCTGCCCAAGAGTTTATCTCCATTATCTTATCTGAGACGCTACCTTAACATTTGCTTGTCTATCTATTTCACACCCTTTCTAGAAACGCCTGCTACTGTGAATAATGTTGGTTGGTTTGGTTACCTAGTCTTAATGACTAAAACAAGTAACAAGTGTCTGTTGTTTTAATTCCCAAATAAAGATTAACTAGATATAACTGTACGAGCAGATTTTTAAGGACATAGATTTTTATCATAGAATCATAGAATGGTTTAGGTTGGAAGGGACCTTAAAGATCATCTGGTTCCAATCCTCACACCATGGGCAGGGACACCTTCCCCTAGACCAGGTTGCTCAAAGCCCTGTCCAACCGGGCCTTGAACACTTCCAGGGATGGGGCACACATGGCTTTTCTGGGCAACCTGTGCCAGTGCCTCACCACCCTCAGAGTGCAAAATTTCTTCCAAATATCTATTCTAAATTTCCCATCTTCCAGTTTGAAGCCATTACCCCTCGTCCTATCACCACATGCCCTTGCAAAAAATCCCTCTCCAGCTTTCCTGTAGGACCCCTCCAGATACTGGAAAGTTGCTATAAGGTCTCCTTGGAGTCTTCTCTTCTCCAGGCTGAACAACCCCAACTCTCTCAGCCTGTCTTCATAGGAGAGGCGCTCCAGCCCTCTATCATCTTCATGGCCCTCCTCTCGACCCGCTCCAAGAGGTCCGTGTCCTTCTTATGTTGGGGGGGCTCCAGAGCTGGACGCAATATTCCAGGTGGGGGTCTCATG
>RSEF01000031.1:41730699-41750227 GCA_003993805.1 Himantopus leucocephalus | reverse complement strand
TGAACAAAATTGGTCCTGTTTTACCTCAAACCAGGACACCATTATCTCCCTGCAGCAATAAACTCTGTCAAAATGCACTAAGTAGAGTACAAACTACGTGGAATAGTGTTTAAATTGTGCATCCTAACAATGTAGCAAATACCCATGGGGAGATCTTATAGGTAGGAAGGGTGTTTTTATGTAAAATAAAGCCTGAAGCAAAGCAGGTTTCACTCACTCACTGTCACACTCGAGCACCAGCATATGCACGGTGTCCAAGAAGTCTGTCCAACAGTTTGGCAGCATGATATTTCTGTCCAGATGTTTAGCTCTGGATCAGTTACCACGACATGAAGGACAGGCATGTTTCAAGTCCTTGCGTCGCTGCGGTTCTTAGCATGGCAACCATGTGGAGGTTTTGGATCTGCCTTTTTGTATATGCCCTTTTCTACCCTTTTAGAGCTAACAGTGATCAGTGTTTCCATTCTTTTCCCCTTTGTGAGGGGAAATTTGATCACTGCTCTTTGTCCCCAGATCAGATGTCTTTTTGAAACTTAGGTGAGCTGGGGTCTTGACCTGCTAATCTGTGTGCCATTAACAGAGGACATTCTGAGATCCTTGTTCTTGCTGTCTGCTCCTCTGGGTGCCTTCACAGTCAGGCTTTCCCACTCATTCTCTGTTCATGCATACTATTGCAGTTCTCTACAATATTCATGCCAAAAATCAGACACTAATGAGATTTTATCTTCTGTGGCTTAGTTTTTGCTTGCTTTTGGTGACTTTTTTTCACAAAAGTTTTTTTTAAACAGTAAACTCTCAGGACAACTTGCAGCTGTGGTGTTAAATTTGGACTAGGCTATGACAGGAAACCAGGAGAGTTTTCAGCAGGACATATATGCCAGTGCTAACCCTGTAAGCTACAGTAATGTAAGGCATGTGTCCTAGATGTGGAGAAGGTACAGAGCCATTCTGAATCCTGTGCCTTTGTCTCAGCAAGTTAAAGACGCTGATCAACAGCGTCCACCAGCTTCCTGCTGGAGAATATAACAGTAAGTCAGACAGGCCTACTCAAGAGACTGTGTGGCCCAAGAAGCTCTGGACGATCCAGAAAGGACCATAATGGAATCTGTGATTAAATACTAGTGCAACAACCTGGATGGGATGACCCGATAATACTTGCAAAGCCTCTTGCTTGACAGCAATCAAATCAGCACTGATGACCCCAAGAATTAACTATGTTTACCTTCAACTAACTGGAACTCTTGGAGAGGTCAGTGCGTAGATGTAACACCATAGGCAAAAGGTGTTGAGCTGGAAACTTAACAAAAACCTATGTGTTGATATCATCCCCATGTTGAAGAAGCATGGAATGGTTATACTAAGAAAGGCTTTTGCCATGATAGCAGGAAGCAGCAGAATTAGATTTGTAAAGCTCCAGAGCAGTGTCTGTTCCCTGAGAGCAGCTTGATATGCTAAAACATTCTTTGAGTTCAGAGCAGCAGGTTAGAATGAACTAGACACTTCACATATATGTCTGGGCCATTGTTTGAGCCAAGTTAGCTTGATCTGAGAAACAGGTAACTCAGATTTTTGTCCTAGTATCAGTTAGAGGATATAAATTCTGGGAAAATGAGCTCCAAGCAGCTGGCAAACCAGAGCTGCTGAGTTTTCCTTGCTCAAGTCCAGCATGCACAAAATAGTGTCTCAGTTTGTTCCCAGCTTCCCCTTTTCTTGTATCTTTGTGCTTACTAATAGTGTCTACCAAATCAGTCATGGGTACCATATCATAACCTTCATGAATTACTTTTTAGATGAGAGTGGCTGATGCTCTGAGAATAGCTGATAGAAGCAGCTTTAAGCTCTGTGTGGCAGAGGAAGATTTTGGAAGGTTTGGAGTAAGAGAGCTACTCCTTTTTGTACCCGTTCTGGCTGTCACTTTGTTCTTTAGCTCATCGTTCTCTGCTGATGCTATGTTGTCTGCTGGAAAGCAGTTTCTATCAAGGCTGGAATCATTTCTTGGCTGGCCTGGAGACACCATCCTATCCTGACAGCCAAAGACTGGGTTTCAGCTGTTCACATCTGTGTGACCTCCTGGCTGGACAGTACAATCCACTTTGCATACCAAACATTCAGTATGTAGGAAATTGTGTAAAACAGTGAGCTTAGTGCATATGCTTGAGCAAGAGAGTCTGTTTTGGGAACGTATCAAACTTTTGCTTTTCAGATTGGCTTTCCACATAATTTAGATTAAATTTCAAGGCTTTGAGTGTCTTAAAACCACTCTGTCATACAGGCACAAAAATCTGAAAGACAATGTAAGGTTTCACCATGGTGAAACTGGTAGTGATCTGCAACACAGGGGAAAACTGAAGAAAACTGAGGTTTATCCAGCAGGTTAAATGTCAGTGAGGTTGATCTAATTTTTCCAAGTGAATTCTTTCAGGAAGTAGGAAACAGGACATACGGTACCACCTTGTTGTCAGGAGCAACGGGAATGTTTTTGCCCATGCTTCCGTAGCATAAATATTTAGTACTACATATATTCACATAGCTATATAAAAATATATAAAAATATTTAATACTGCATATATTCACATATATATATGTGTGTATATATATAAACCCCAAACCCTATGAAAACAAGAAACATCTTTGCTTCTGCTTTTCCCCTGGAGGAAGGATTAAAGAAGGAACAATGTGCAACAGATGTTAGTCACATGGCTTAATGAAGTATCATTTATAAAACTGAAGAATACAAATTTGCATCTAGTTACATTGTTGTTAGTAGATTAGCTCAACTGAAATCTACTCAAAGTAGTCCCAAATTATGCAAGTATAAGAGAACAGAATTAGTCCTGCCCACACATATGGTTTATTTAGATGGTAAGGTTTGAAGAAGACTTTCCAAAACTTTATGTTGTTGTGTGTTTATGTTAATTAAACCAATTCTGTTCAGTCATGAGCTTTTGTTTATACACAGTGTTTATTTTCAGGAATTATTTACTTAAACATGTAAAGACTGTTAAAAGATTCTGAGATGACGAGTCCTATAGCCGTCTGTTTTTATTTTATGATTTATATTTCTTCATTAGTGTTGCTTTAAAGATAAATGAAATGAAGAGCTTTAATATTCTGCAGTCTACACATGCACTTTTTTCAGTTATCAAAACTATGAAAAAGCCTGTTTTACCGTGCAAGTATTTGCACTGTATCTTAAATACTATTCCAGTAATAATAAGTTGAAAATTATGTGTATTTTATTAGTTTTTCTTTTTCAGTGACATAGTATTTTCATTCTTACAGCATTTTCTTTTTAGTGCTTCATTAATATTCATGTGGGAAGTTCTGCAAAAGCTAACCAAAGCTATTAGGACACATTGATACAAACCTTAGTCCTTGTGTAGCAGAGCATAAAATAGCCACCAATAATGTCATAGGTAAGTCAGTAGTATAACAAGAAGAACTCTAGAAAGTGACTTTAATGCTAAATTGTTTTTATTGTTTAGTTGCACAATGTAAGTTAATAAAACTAATCAACAAAGAGTGTCCTAAGGTGTAACTCGGTATTGTACTTTTGTTTTTATACACATGCCTACCAGGCGTTATGTATGCAGTAAATTAGTAACAGGTACAAGCTAATGAATACATTATCTATTTAGTGTGAAACTATACAGTGCAAGCTTGGGTAATACATTCTGGACACCTTGGAATGATTTTTTTAATGAAAAGTAATTGTGTGTTCAGTTAAAATCTGAGAAGGTAGGTGGCAACATTTTGTAGAAAGAAGGATAGAAATGTACAGAGAACTTTTCCAGTGATTAATAGCCGCGATAACATTTTACTTAACACAAAAGACAGATTTCACTTTTCTGAGGTATTTTTCAGTTGTTTGACACTAGGGGCAGAGTATATGTGCTATTTTTAAACAGAATTCAGCAAATAAATAATTTGTGCTTAAAAACATCTGGCATCTCAGGGCATAAGAACTTTTAATTAACATCTGCATAACAAGACTGAAACAAGCTAAGTTTGTTATATTTGCATTCTAAATTGCTGATTAATGCAATGTCTAAGGAGGATAAAACAGGAATTACTAATATTTTTCTCCATCTCAAAGCGAATTGGTTTTTTACTTGTGTCTATCTCTTTATTCTTATATTGTCTTAAATATGATTCTTTGTGAAGGCAAAGAAGGGAGTTTGTTCTTATTTTGTGACAGCTGCATTTGTATATGACCTTTTAGTTGTGAGTTGTAATAATTTGACCTAAAATGGACAGATGTTTGAACTTCTATATAAAATCATATTCTTAACAGTGGCGCTTACTGCTCAACAAGAATGGTGAATGTGTCAAAGCAGAAAGACTTTTCCAACAATAACCACCTTGAAAGCAGATAAGAACAGAGTTGTCAGTTCTGTGAGGTGATCCAGATGAAGATATCAAACTTCCATCATTACATTTTCTCTTAACTTACAATTAATGTCACACATAAATCACATTATCATGATAGAGACCTTTAAAAACTCTGCAAACCAAAAGATAAGGAGAATTCCGCTTCTCTTTTTTTCTAAGTGATTTACTGCTACTTTGAATGAATTTTAACATGGGCTACTTTTAGGTGAAATGGACATTGTACACACTAAAGATGACACAAAAATCTTACAGCTGCATTCTAGTAAAGAGAACTGCTGGCATCTCTAGAGGTCAGGACATTTGTACGGTGCGCTGCCTCTTTGCTGTCTACTCACATTTAGTCGTCATTCTCTCTACTCTCACAGGTTTTCTTAGAGTTGCCATAACTTCTCAGTCTCATGAAAAAGTCAACATTCTCTACAGTTTTCATTCTTCACATAATGAGTAATGTATTTGGTAGTTGTTGAAAGTATTACTACCTGAATGTCTGGCTGAGGCCTGACTGCTGTTCCGTTGCATGCCCTCAGCTTCGGTTGGGAGCCAAATGTCTTCAGTGTTTTTCAGAAAGTGCTCAGCTCTCCTCAGATCACTGCCCTTGCTTTGTAGCAAGCTAGGAAATTGCATAACCATAAGTGGCCTAAAAAACTTTGATTTTATATAATATATCCTGCTCTTTTGAAACACATGCATAGCTTTTATTTGTGCTAATGGGCATCGCATGCTCACAAAGAGGGGGAAGGATAACCATTTGTCTGAGATTTACTTAGTCTTTGTGATGTTATTTTTAAAGATTTCTGGATTGTATTCAGGCATAAGATTTTCTTCACAGAGTTCCTACTGACATCAGTAGGAGGTATGCTTTCATATCTGGAGAGCATAGTCATTTGTTTTTAACTACATAACATATGGATCAGTGCTTAGATACCAAGATTATAGGAGCCAGAGAAATACCTAAATAGAGAGACGTGAGTGGAGAGGCTAAAAATATAGACATAGTTTTAGATATTTTAATCTACTACAGTATGTCTGAACATGCAAGGCATTCTTAAGATGTTGATCTTGGGTCTTTAGAAAATGAAAGAGATTAATCTGCGATCATTCCAAATCAGTTTACAAATTTAACTTTCCTTTGGATAAAAAATAAACTAAAACCAAACCTTGAATTAAACTAGTCTCAGTTGATGGATAGATGTGCTAGAAAGCTTGCCCTCTACCTTACATCTTTTGCATAGCCAGATGTAGTCTAGCACAAATTATCCAGATCTGAATGTAATATTGTGCTGTAATCTTGTTGTGAAGATAATGATACAATATCATATTAAAAAATGGCTGTATTACATTAAGGTTCTTTTGGTCTGCCAGTTTGTTGCTTTTCATTCTGATTGGATTTTGCTTTTACCATTCCAAATTGATAAAAGAAGAAATCCTTCCTGTTTATAAACCGTTATCACACTGATCTTTTATTTTTCTGTTCTTGACTTGATTGAAAATGTGAGATACATTATAAATCATAGCTAGCCACCTTCTCACATTGTTTTAGCATTCTATTTTCCACGTGTGTGTATGGTACTTTGCGCTGTTATTTTTTGAATAGTCAACTTTATGCCTTTTTGTGTTGGTTGAAAATGAGTTTATGTTTTGGAATATGCAATGTGTATCTACTTGTGTGTATCTTTTTGCATGTATTATCAGTATAGTTACCACTAATACTGCATGTACAGTGAAAAAGAATGTATTATGTGTGCAGTGTTTTTAAGTTGGGGGCTAAAACAGTTGATTGCTTTCTTCTTCCGAAAGGTGTCAGTGCTTCTGGTAGCTGGATATTTGGAATAAGGTAAAACTCTAGAAGAAAGAGATTTTTCATTGTTATTTGGTTTGATATAATTATTTAAGTATTTTTCTACATATGACTATTGTGGTCCAAATTATCTGCTTGTGTTAATAGGTATGAGGTTGTATTACTGATAACCTAGCTGAAGAAATCAGGTGGCTAAATTAAAATCTGATACGTTTATCTGCAGATATTCTCATTTCTGACTGAGCTGAGAAAAGTGTGGGTGAGAGAATTTAGTTGTATTCTTTGTGTTTGGTATCAGGTGTAGCACCAAGATTTTTCAACTTGTGTGCAAGTTCCTGTCATGAGACTAAACTAACTATTTCTGCCAGTGGAATTGCTTCCTAGCACCCCAGGCTTTTCGCCTGAGTTGATTAAGTGCTAGTCTGACAGTACAGGAGTTAGTTAAGGTGGTTGCTCTGGATGACTGCGGTATCGATGCTGCTGTCATCTGTAAATAAGCTTAGGATCTCCTAGACACTATGGGAACTGTGGGTCTCAATACTTTTGCCACAACAGTCAGCAGTCTTTGGACTCCTAAAAGAGAGACTGGAAAGGAGGTCTTAACAGTCATGCTTTTATTATGGTAGTATCTGCATTCTTAGGGTTCAGGACGGAGGCCATACAGGTTTGAAACAGTTACACTGAGTGCCTCCTGTGAGTGACTGTCAATATCATATTCCCCTTCAGGGTCTACTTGCACATGTGCATCTGAGCTGATGCAGCTTTTTCTAGACAAAAGAATCTGTACCTTGTACTCACCGAGCTTTTGTGCTCTGTGCTGAAGGCATGGAGGCAATGAACGTCTTCCATTCTTTAGTTCCTCTTAGTTCTGGCTTTCGCTTAGGTAAAGCATTCTGTGCCTTCTGGTCCATAGTTTTTTTCCTTTTATGCTTCTGAAGTAAATTAAAAAAATTACAAGTTTTTAAAAATTTGCAAATTACAAATAATTAGTCCTCCTTATTTTGTACAATACTTTTAAATAAATGGAGTTTGCAAGAACTGTAAATATGAATAGTATACAAATACATTTGTGTTACTTAAAATCTAAGTGATTGTGCTCCTGGAAACAATTTTTTTTTGTTTCATTTATGATTCTCTCTCACTTTTTCCACAGTAATTAGAAAAACATAAAGTTGTGTTATATGCAGCATTTTAAAACCCAACTGCCTTTTTTCAAGTGCATAATTCATAGGAAGAATTAGCCAGTGTTCAGATAGATAGAAAGAATTGTGCTAATATAGGCTGCTGTTACAGTTTTGCAGTTATGCCATAGAAAGACGAGGAGCCTCAAGATAATTTCCTTTCCTGGGTCATGGATTTTCTGAGGGAGTTGCTACCTGTGAACAGAGATTAATCTGTTGCCATTTATGGCTGGGAGAAACTAATGTAGGAGATATGGATCTGCCACTGACAGACTCATTAGAACTTTCCTGTGGATAGAAAAGTGCCATGTATTCTCTTTTACAAATAGGCTTTTTTTTTTTTCTGGTTAAATTGACAGTGTTCACAACTTAGTTAAAAATATCTGCTCTCTCATTTTGTGGACAAAAGTCAGAAAGGCACAGTGAAGCAGCTCTGGCAAAGGCCAGTGCCTGATTATTTCCTACCACATGATGTTTAAATTGAATGTGACCTGGAGCATGCATTGGACAAGGAACTTGCAAATACAGATGGTTTGGCGTTTTCTTTTCATGGTACTAATTGCAGAGAGCAGTGTGCTGCTCCAGAAGCCTTTGATGAAGCTCTGTGCAGTAGTTGCACATATTCTGTTATGAGATCCCAGAGAATGAGGTTGTTGTGTGCTCATTATTCCCGGGGTCTGTTTTGTAATGTGCTTTGCAAAGATCTCTTCTGGCAATTCCTTTGTGTAATGTTCATGTGAGGCCAGCGAGGGAGACTTTGTGATGGTCTGTGCTTCCGTGCCATCAGTGGGCTGAAGATACCCACCTCCCTTGTCGTCATACCCAGATGGTGCAGGCTCTGCTTTCCCACTGTTTGTTTGACTCATGGGCTTACATAAGGAGGAGTTGGATGAGTTTCAGCTAGAGGTAATGCTTATAGGAAGAAAGGAAAAAAATAGTGGTGCTTCGTTTCATTCCACTGTTGAGAAAGAATGCTCTCCCTCTTTCAAGAAGTCTCATCTTCTACTGATTTATTAGATTCTGTTAATTCTGTGGTATCATTGTTGGATACAGCTTTTTTTGTAAGAGGCACATTTTTACCAAATAACTGATTTGTGGTGAGAATTATTGGTCAATGAGTGGATTTTCTTTATTTAGCTCAAATTAGACCCTCCTGTTTTAGTTCAGGATGTGGATAGCCTTGTGCGGGTATTGGAGGCCTGCTGTCTGCCAGTCAGTTGTTTTTTTTTTTTTTTAAACTTTAAACTTGCCCAAAGCTTTATGTTTTGAAATGTTTTATACATGTGAATATTAGAATAAAATTCTAGTCTGAGATACATGTATGTCTCTTTCCCGTTGAAATAACAAGTCATATACATACATCTGAAGAACTGAACTTGGCTTTAAGCATTTTCTCAAATAGATACGAAGTATGAACATAATTTGCTTTTATTTCTCTGTATGGTTATACCTGAAAGGGCTCAGAACAGTCAATGCAGAGGAACACTGTGATTCTTGCAAGTGTCCGCCTTCTATGTTGGATTTCTTGCTTTACTTTTTTCTCATTTTCAGCTGTCTTTGAAGTTACCTTTTTCTGATTTGTATGCGGAATATGCTTTATGACTGCAAGGGACCCAAAGCTGATGAACTGTTTTGTGTCTGATCAGAATCTTGCCCCTGCACAATAAGATAAGCATCACACCTCTGATGCAGCTAGTCCCTGTACCTCTAGGGAGCAAGAGACTGTTAGTAGCTTTGCTTATGTCTCCTGCATTTACAGCACGTTTGTACTGATATTTCTGCTTTGGTGATATGACCAGCTTAAATTTCATTCTAATTTTGTCAAATTGTCGAATAAAGCTGCAACACTGCAATGGCCAGGAAAATGAGAGGCTGGACAGTAACATATTTATGATCTAAATTCTTCCTGTTTTTCAATTCCAAGGCTGCTGTCATTTTTCCATTTTACCAGTCCCATATATGCGTTCAAGACTTGTCTACAGATGTCTGCATTAACTGAAGAACTTTTTCTTTACGTGTTTATTGTTTGTTTTGGTTTGGTTTTTAATTGAAAGAAAGAAAATCCTTCTGATCAAATAAACAAAGCTGGTAAAGTTTGGGAGTTGGTAAACTGATTGATTCTTGACATTGCATAGTGAGCTACTTTATTTGGGTGGTAGCTTAGTTGAACTGTTCTGCACATGACTACCTGATCTTTACATAGGAAGCAAGATACATGCCTTTGGAAAGTTTCAGCTTAAAAATAGTATAGTATGGAATTCCTTGAGGAAAAGTACATTCTGCATATTCTGAATAAGTCAGCATTACAGATTGGCGATTTTCCTTTACTGGGCTATTTTATGCCTAAGTCGAGCTTTCTTGTACATATACAACTCAGTGATGCTGGCGTCATATGTAGAAGATGTATATGGAGGAGCATTATAGCCATCCAGGAACATTATGTTGCTAGTTTTTGGCCCAATGCTGTGTCAGCTGCTGTGTGTATATACTTAAATAGTATGTTTGGTTTTGAAGGAGAATACCGCCTGATATTCCTGAGAGAATTTTGAATGGCAAATGAGAGTTGATTGGAGAGGAAACTTGTCCTCTTTCTGAGATGTGGTTTAAGGCTCCGTAAGGAAATCTAAGATTCTGATCTGTCTCCTAAGAGCTTTGTGTTTGCAGTTGTAAACGCAAACAGACACCTCCAGAGCTTACCCATGTCTTGGATTAGTTCCTGTATGTTAATATAGCAGAATTAAACTGCAATGGCAATGTTACTAAGAGCTTGAAGGAAGCAGCTGGTAGTTAAGAATCTTACTGAGGGTAAAGAGCTTGATTATGGTCAATGTGTGTTACGTCTGGCTCCCATCTGATGCTTGTAACGTAGCCGAAGGAGGAATTACAGGGGATCCGTAAGATGGTTCGAAACCTTTCTCTTCTGGAAAAGAGGATGGGACCACACAATTTATTATTAACTTCAGATAGGTAGATGTTTTAGCCCTTTTGTCGTAAAGTTGGGATTAAAAAAGAAAAAGGTTTTAACACTGCTTGCAGATGCTAAGCTTTCTAGCAGATTCAGTTTGAGTATACATATGAAATGTGGTTGAAAAGTCCTGTGTTGCCCCTTGCCACAGTTTTTACACACTGGTAACTTTTTATTTTTGTTTTTATATAGCAATTTTTACTGCCTTAAAAAAAGGCAGGAAAGTGCTGGTGATGCACCAAAATACCATGGCACAAAAAGATTCCCTTTCCCCTCACTCTGACACTCAGGGAAATTGCTTAGTATTGACTCATTAGGCTTGAAAGCACTTTGAGAACATACAGACACCCATGCTGACACCATAATTCTTACAAAGTGTCAGTGAGATGGTTCATTTCTGTTAATATGGTAGTTTCAAATGACCTATTTCATCTTGCTACCTTTAGCTTTGTCATCTTAAGCCACGGGAAAATATGTTGTTACTATTATTGTGACTACTTTGAGCATATTCCTATGCCTGTTGATCGCAATGGAAGTGATAGTAAGGGTCTGCTCCTTTATATGTAATTCATCAGATGTTTTTCAACCTTTCTGTTGTAAACTTGTCCGTCATTTATTATCTGCCTAGAAACCACTCTCCTGATCGCATCATTTTTAGACTTTTGACATCTGAATGGGATGCATACATACAATTCTTAATGGTGGGTGATTTTAATCTTCACAGTGACAATAAATCTGGCAAATCCCTCAAGCAATGGTGTGAATTCCTTGATGCTTTGATCCCTTTCTACTTATTGCTTGATTTAAAAATGTAGGGCTGGCGTCTATTGTTATTACTAATGCACAAATGTTAAAGCAGGTATTCCAACAAAGCTTACTTTCATCTAATCATTATCATCTGCTTATTCTAGGCTTTAACCAGTGTGAGTTAGGTCTGTTTGGCAGTAGATTATTTCTCTTTCATGAGGTATAGGAAACTGCTCTAAAATTTGTTGTTTTCCTACTTGACTTGTAAGTACAAGTGGAGAAGACCAGATTGAACTGACTTGATATACTGTTCAGTAATGACATGAATGTCCACATGCTTGTTTTGAAAATGTTCAATACCTAAGAACATTCAGTAAATAACAGTGAAAAATGTGTTGAATGGAGAGAGGACATTGTAGGACCCACTGAGGGGAATCTGAGCAGTAGTGATATTAATACCATGGTTTATCCCAGTTCTGATACTTTTGCAGTGAATGCACTGATAAAGCTAATAAAATGAGGGATGGTTGTTATAATTCTTTTACACCAAACATCTGAAAAAATTCTTTGCTAGTTTTTGTGCTTTCTTTGCCACTGCCAAATTTTTAAGGGTTTTATGTTGCATACAGAGCAGATTCCTCTGATGTGTTGGTCATCTCCAAATTATTCTACATCCTTGTGTTTATTCATTGATGTGTGAGGGAAGGAATGAAAAACAGACGTCTGTATCCTGAGAACAGTCATGTAGCCCTTATGTCTGTTCCACTATATTTAAAAGTGGATTAACATGTATAGTTCATTTAAAGATTTTTTGGAAACATTTCTCATAGGAAAGAACATTCTTTGAAACGTACAGATTTTCATACCTGTGTGAGTAAAGTAACTATTTATTTAGAACTTTTAAAGTATATTAAACTGTATCAATTGCCCTTTCAAAACAATTTCATCTGAAAACACTTCCTATCTCTTCCATCCAAAAAATCGCAACATTGTTTAATTTTTAGAAGAAACAGATTAATTAAAACCCCTCACCCTTTCCAAATTATGTCCATACTACCATCAAACCTTAAACCTTTAAGGCGGTTAAAAAGAGATTTTGCTGCCTTATTTTATGTTTCATTGATTGAATTTCTGACATAGATTTCTTCTGATCATGCTTACTAAGGAAAAGTTGGGGGTTTTTTGAGAAAAGCTGAACTGTGGAACTTCAGAATTTTTCATTTACTGTCAAAATATTATAGCTTGTCCTATAGAAATTAGCGCCTATTATGTTGTGGATCATTATATTTGACTGGAAATTTGAAATATCATTATTTTTCATTTTTCCAAGGGCTGATATGTGATACATTTAATTCTGAGTGTTGTCATAGGAATTTCTCTGCACACATGCATGCTTCCCACGAGATTGATGCTGTTGGAGATTTGCTCTGGGGCTAGTAGGGATCTCGTGATATAGACTGGGAGTTAGACTGTTGAAATTGGTGGAGAAGCGGATGTAAGAACGTTTTGTCTTTAGGAAGATCAGAAGGACATGTAGACTGCTGAGAGTGCTTCAAAGGAGGAGAGAAGGGTGCTGAGTATTTTCTTTATCTGTGAGGGAACTGAGTCTGTGATGGATTTGGGGGAAATGGATTGAAATGTGTGGGTCTGAGAATATGAAAAATTTGCTTGGAGGTTTTGGTTTGTGAATAAAACACGACCTGTGTTTTCTGGGAGGATTTTTGCATTTCCCTTGTCTGTGGTAGCATGAAGGAAATAGATGGTTTCGTTCCTTTCAATTTGAAGGCCAGTCCATTTTCTTGCCAGGTGGCAGGCATCTGGTTTGTGATGACTGCCTGCTCTTTCCACAATACTGCATAAATTATGTCCCTACTTAACAAAGGAGGTTACTATGTGCTTTGATCTTACAAGTTTATAATAATTTTGACCTCTAAGTCAAGTTTTAAATGTTGAAATCGAACAGTGAAGTCATATTCGTTTGATAATCTGTCTCATTGATGGTATGATGCTGCATTGATATTTATAAAGGTTCACTTCCCTTTCATTAAATCATAATTTTAGAATTTCAAGCATCTTTAAGTTTACTTGGAAAATTGTTATTGTCTGCTTAAATTGTTTGAAGGTGAAATGCAAGGTAGTGTTTGAACGGTGAAGAGGCAGTACAGTGAATTTGCTGGAATGTTCTTTCTCATTTGTTGTATGCAAAGCTATTTTGTCAAATAAACATCAGGGACTTCACTGTCAGGAATACACGTTTCGAATAATCACCAGCTTGGTAGTGATAAATGCTGAGTTAAAGCTATGTAGTAATTCTGAATAGCCTTGTTAGTCTTTTTGAGGATAACCTGTAGGCCACCAAAAGAAAGGTGCGTATGGCTTGGTCACCAAGCAAATTTTTCAGAGGCCTAAATTAGACCTTAGCATAATGAAGTGAGGAAGGAGACTTGCTTGTCCGTGATTGAAATGGCTTTGCTACTGTCTTGTATAATTTACATATATATCTTATATTTCAAAGGTTTCTGTCTTTGCACATAAGATTTTTTGCACTTCTCAGTGCTAGCTGAAGCGCTGTTTTATTTTACTTACAGTACAGTGCTCCAGACAAAAAAGCAGCGTATCAGAGACAAGATCTTTAGTTTGGAGAGAACACAAAGTTATTTCTAAGTAACTATAGAACATGATTATGAGCTGTTTGGGGAAATTTTTCTCTTCCCCACTGCTTTCAGCAGCATGATAAGGTAAAATCTTTAGGGCCAGTATGTCTTTTCTGATTTTGATTTTGTGTGATGTATTTGTAATGCTAAACATTACATATTAATATTGCATAGTATATATATGGAAAAGCAGTATGTGCAAGTTATGACTTGGAACAAACAGATTTACAGATGCTAAACTGTGCACATCCTTCTAAATTCAAACCATTCAGCCGTTACGGCCAGTATAAACCGACAGTCTCCGCTTACGGCTGTTTACTTTTTTCTTACAATGTCTGAGAAACGGGCCTCTGATTTTGAACAGATCCTGGTCTTATTGTACTGTCTGGTAGTGGCAGATTAGATATGTTATTTGTCTCTTGAAGCTTAATTTGTGGTTTTGCTTGGCCAGTTGGTCTGAGTTAATACAGCAGTGTGTACGTATAAATGCAAATTCTTTAGGTTCCCAGAAAAAAAAATGCACTGCAGTCACAGGGGCATTTCCAGTGCTTTCTACAAAGAAACAGCAACATTCAGTTTGCATGTGTCGGTATAACTGTAATATTTGTGGTGAATTCTCAGTTAACTACATTCAAACCTGTCAGAAGTATAGCTATAAAGTGATAGCTGTTGTCAGGGGGAAGGTACGTATTGCTGTCACGGAAGAGCTTTTCTCAGCAGAACTTGGAACTGAGTCCAGCAAAAACACGCTGGCATACACCACCGTCCCTTCCCGTTTCAGGCCACGGAGAGGGTAAGAGCTTCTTGTTTCTACCTGTGACTTTGCTAACAGGTGGTGAGGACAGTATGATAGACCTAGAGGTTTGAATCCAGAATATGGCCTCAGCATGGAATTTATCTTTTTAATTGTTTCCTACTCTGAAACCAACATGAAACTGCTATACTAAAGTTTACGTTGCAGTCCAGCAAGTATGTACAGTACGTCAGAGACACGCTGCCTGATAGTTGAAGCAAGTCTCAATAAGCGTTCTCCCACTTGATACGAAATTCTGCTAAAACTAAAAATGCAGTTACACTGTGGAGATTAACTAGATTTACGGCAGAGTGACTGGATTTGGCTGTAAAACTGTTAACTATTTGGAAAGTTCAGTATATACTTTCTGAAAAATTATACAGTTTACACAACTTTTTGATCATCAGGTTCATAAATCTAGAGTGACATGAATGCCAAGTACCATTTGAGGTTTCAAAAAAAATTAATTTGATCAACGCTGACAATATGGAATATATAGAAACAAATTTTAACTATTTGACAACATATAGACCCAACTGAGCCTGCAAGGAAGTATCCAACAGGAGCGACCTGTTATTCAACTAGCATTAACTGTATTTTAACCATAAACCTGATTCTCTTTGGTCTTTGTAGAAATTTTGGAATATGTTTATTTCCTGTGAGTGGTCAATATGCATATGCAAATATGAATGTATGGTCTGACAAAAAGGGAGACATTTTAGTGTGTTGGCGGAACTGTTGTCATGAGAGTACACGGAAAGCAATTCATAATTTTCAACTTTTTTAAATGTAAAATTCTTGGTGATTTTAAAAAAACCCAACCAAACAACCAAAACAAAACCACTTCAAAATGGATATCTTTTGACCTATGTTGTTTATTTGGTGTGGTCTTGCAAGGCAGGAAACCACCTCACTCTCTCATGTTGGACCTGGAAAAATGCTTACTAATATAATCTGTATTAGCCTTAGCATTTTGCCAAGTACAGTATTCAGCCTTCTCAATTTAACAACTTCAAAAGTTCCTTTCTATTTTCAAGTTTTATTTGATGAATTCACACACAAGGTATCAGGCCAGTGTTGGAAATCTCCAGAAGACATGTTGGATGCAATAGATGTTTGTAGAATATAATGGTGTTTCCTTTTTTTTGGCATCTTTGGAAAGAATAGGTAAATGTATTCTGTGGCAGTGTCCTGGACAACAGGGAAAATACTTGTTTAGTCCTTATGGTGGACTGAAACAAAGTTGGAGGTGTATGAAAAGGTAAATTGATAGAAAATACAACATAATAAAAGTTCAGTAGTAGGTGATACTTAATATTGTAAGATGTTAACACAGTTCTCAGTTATGCTGGCTATTTCCAGTTAAACTGTCCCATGCTATGTGATTTAATAATAATAGCTGGATGTCTTTGTATGATGAATAAAGTAATTCATATGCACACTAGCTATTTCCAGTTAAACTGTCCCTATGCTATATGATTCAACAATAATAGCTGGATGTTCTGTATAATGGATAAAGTAATTCTCAGGCACACTGAAGCTCTTCTATCACTGGATATGATGTAATTTAATCTTATTTTTCCACCAGCACAATAAATGTGGCTGTGTTTGAAAGAGAATCTGTGTTTGTGGGTAAGATTTTACTTGGAAATAATCTTCCAAAAAGGAGGAAAAATAATGCATTGCAATGAGTTTGATGTTCCCAAAAGATCTTGTTTACAGTTTTGTTGAACTATTAAGCATTTATTGTAATGAGAGTAGATTGTTCTAGTTTTCGTCATTATAATGCTGTTCTGTTTTAATATTGCATGATCTGTGGGCTGCCATAAAGTTGTTACAAATTGAAGGGCTGATATAACATGAAATGAGGCACCTCTTCTGAATGTTGCTTTTGTTCTGTATTTAACAAATTAGTATGTTGACATTTGTCACTGATGGATTTCATTATTTGCTGAAAGGGTTTTAGGGGGTTTGACAGCATGAATGGTTTGTCCTACAGACTTTTGAGAATTGATAAAGGCATCTTTGTTCTTTGTGCAAAAGCACAACAGATATCTTATTGACAGACACATACAAAAAAGAAGGCTTGTATAGCTGCTGCGCAGAATAAACTAAGAAAATAATTTTGAAGCCATTATGTATTCTTCTATGTTGTTCTCTTTTTTTGCTAACAACATGTATCTTGCTAATCAATGTAAAAAGAAGCATTGGATCCTCATTCAGTAGAATGAGAGCATGCATTTTGTATCAGTTTACATGCGGTTTATAGATGGCAAAAATATGAAAAACAGGTAATGGACGATAGTAGGACTGGTTAGTTAAATTTCTACTGCCTGAACCATTTTTTAAGATGAGTGCACAGAGTGTTGTTGCATTTGTATATACAGAGGATAAAGGCATAATAGAAATAATTCATTTCAGTAGGGATGTTGAAAATCAGAATAGACTTGACAGTGTTGGATTTGCACCCATTCTTTTAAGTAAAATGAAAGGCTTCAGAAAATGGATTTCTAGGTACCAATTCTCAGGAGCAAGAATTGTGGGTGAGACTGTGTATCAGCAAAATTTGCATCATATGCAAATTGGATAATTATCTTAATTTCATTGTTTGCTCCTGCATTTGTGGTTGGCGCAAGAAGCAGGAGTGTATTAGATATGAACTGAAAATTTAAAAGAATTGGATCTGTGCCTTTTTTATCATATGAGAAGTTCTGATCTTTTTTGAAAAAAAACCTCTGAACTTTACCATCGTATTTTTTTTTCTTCTTAGAAATATCAGGGATTTGTAGCCCGCTCTCCTCCAGTAATGTTTGGGATTTCCTGAATGATTCAGAGATACATCTGGAGTTTTCTCAGTCTGCAGGTGAAGTGTTTGTGGCAGGAATCCTTAAAAAACAGGAGCATTCCTTAGGTTTGTTTTGTTCTGTGATGCTATTCTAACTGTAGAGATTTAATAAGAACCACTTCTGCCTTCAAGCAGATTTCATTTCCTTGCTGGTTTTAGAACAGTAGCGCCATGAGCTTTACATTGAGAAAAGAATCCTGAAAAACTTAAAGAACAAGCGGTCACTTTTCCTTTATAGCTTTCTTCTATATATTAAGAAAAAAATGATCCATCCTTTATTTTATTTTCTCTTGTCAATGTCACCTTTTAAGGCTACTAATGTATAAGCCCTTAACATGAGTGAATTTTCCCTGAATATGGAGAAGCAGATAAGTTTCGCTCCTTCTGTCTGACTATTTATCATAGCTGGTTATTTGCACTTTGGCTCTAAGCTGTGTTAATATCTGCCAGAAACATCATGATGTAGTAAAAGGAAATCCAGGTCTTCCAGTAATAACAGTGATAGAGAGCTACAAGGAATGAAATCCATCCATGATCAAATAATATCATCCATCAGTGACAAATGTCATCATTTAGGCTGGAACTGAGGAATGTTGTTAGACATTGTTCATCATATTAATCATTTGAGCAAGAAAAAAAAGAGCAGTTTGAAAAGGCTCTGAAACAAATGCTATGTGCATTTCTACTATAAAGCAAGAGATTCTTTTTTTTTAGTTTTCCCTTTGGTATATAAGAAAGAAACATAAAAAAGACTTATTCTCACACAAAACCATTTTTATTTATAAAATGAGAGGTGTGAGTACCTGTATCTATATCCATTTCCATTACCCTCTTCTTGTTAAAGTAATATGATCAATTAAAACAATTCATTACAGTGATCAATGTCCATCCATTGCTATTTTCTGTTCACTTCTTTTCATTCTAGCAAGTGCTTAATGTTAATTTTGTGGTCCTAATCTTATAAATCAGTTTTAAATGAGAGAGGATGAATATAAAAGCATGGTTCAAATAGAGACTTTCCAAACTATCATTTGTTATTTACTATTTTCACATGGTTACTAGCATAACTTTTTTTTTTTTTTCTCTTCTTCATTTGGCCATTTTCTAATATTTGGCAGCACTCAGAGAAATGTGGTAGAAGTCTCATATGAAATTTGGAATTTTGCAAATCCAGAATGTAAACCAAACATTGCATTTATATTTGTATATAAAATTCTTACTGAAATTAGCAGGAACATGGTATTTCCTGTGCCTTCTCAGACAAGAACAAAATTTTCCTTTCAGCCTCTGAACTTCTTTTGTGATGCTACCTATGTCAGCAAGAGTAGAGATGTTTGTGATCAAAGATCATTGTCGTGATCTTTGCATCAGTCTTACTTCAAGCAAAAAAGATAGTTCTATGAAAAATTCTATATCCTAAAATGCTATTCACAGAAAAATCTGAACTAGAAATAATTTGACTTTGTTAATCTTCATTTCATTGCTCTTTAACTGAAGTACTCTAGACTGACTTCCAATCTATCTGGTTTTTTAAGAAAAAAAGAAATAAGCTAATTGAGTTGTGTAGCTTGTAAGACTTGTTTGGAAACATCTGCCATGAAACAATGCCATTTTGTACTATGAATACTTAGTAAGGGATCTAGAAATTGTAGTCACTGATTCACAAATTATTTTCAATGTTAGCAATGTCAATACTTTTTGAGGAGCAATTACATTCGAAGTGTGAGCTCCGTAAAATATAGAGAGGAGTTATTTTTAGGCCTTAAACAGGTGCTTGCATTTATTGAAGCCACTTTACTTGCACTTACTCAAAAATCAGTTAACTAAATCAGTTAAATATGAAAAATTCATTCAGTGATATACAATATGAGAAGCTTTAGCCTTAAGGGTGTTTCTCTGAAAGCTGA
This sequence comes from Himantopus leucocephalus, assembly GCA_003993805.1. Classification (NCBI taxonomy): domain Eukaryota; kingdom Metazoa; phylum Chordata; class Aves; order Charadriiformes; family Recurvirostridae; genus Himantopus; species Himantopus leucocephalus. The sequence continues at coordinate 41,730,945 of RSEF01000031.1, read as the reverse complement.
CTGTTAAGATTTTTGACAGTATTGTAGCCATGTGTTACTAGGAGGTATTGTGTAATTGATTTTTATAAAAGAATTCTATTACTTTGTGGGTTTTTGGGTGTGAGGTTTCAGACAAATCTGGATGAAAAATCTTGATGGGAGCTGAGGTTTTGCATCTGTAATTCCTTCTTTTTCCCCTGTAATTTTCTATGGTTTGGGGTTTTTTTCTTGGTTTTTTCTTTTTTTCTTTTTTCTTTTTTCTTTTTT
>RSEF01000031.1:41719608-41730599 GCA_003993805.1 Himantopus leucocephalus | reverse complement strand
TTTTTCTGTACAACAGCAGGCAGTTTGGTGCCTGTCACAAATCCTGGGAGTACGGAAGTTTCTAAATGAATAGATATTGTTGAGCTTACATAAGACATTAGGAAATAAAATCTGGAGACCTCTGAAAAAGGTTCATGCCCTGCAAGTTCTACTTTGTGATACAGAATGTGTAAGATGAAAAGAAGTGAGGTAGAGCTGCTGTTAGGCATCCTGGAGGCATCAGAGGTCAACTGATGAATAACTCCTCAACTGCAGAGTTCTTACTTAGGTTGACTGCTGGTTCATCTTGACACCTCTGGTTCCTGGTGAGCTTATTACAAAGCTGGGTTTGCTCACTGGCAATACGTGCATCCCAGACATCAGACTGAAGTCTGCCTGTAAAATACAATGTCCTTTCTTTCCTTCTTTGTTTGCATCTCAAGTCAGAACATTTGAAGCAGGTAGGATTTATTACCATGATATGACTGCAGCAGGATGTCAGCCACAGGGTAAGTTGTTCTATGAATTTTTCTAAAGCCACAATTAAAGTTTTTTGTCTTAGCACTGTCAATGTGCATGCTCTGTGTGTGTTAGAGAGAGGATGAGACAGCATTGTTTAAAGAAATCAGTTGCATTACTAGATTGTTCATCTTGTGGTTTGTTACTCTTGACAACTGGACCTGGGGAAATTCTTGTAACCCTTCTGTGGGAAGTGATAGTTTCAGTCCACCATTTTAACATTGTATGTTTTGGTTGTATGATGGAGGGCAGAGGAGCTGAGCCCCAGAAGAAAGCTAGAACTTGAAAACAGAGCATGCTTTAGAAAAAAATAGAAAGAATAAGGCACATTTTTGGCAAGACTGGTGCAAAAATTAAAACCTCCAAAATATTTCCTGTCTGCTAGATATGCATTTTGTTGGGCAACTAAATAAATACCTTGTTTTAGCAGGTACAGCTCTGCATTTTATACCTGAAGTCCCCTTAGATAGAAATATGAAATATGAATTCCACTTTTAGGATTCACTGTCTTATGGTGTCCAAAGAAGTTTATAGATGGTATCCCCCTGATTTGCAGTTAGTTCTCATTAATCTAATTTTAAAAGAAAAAACAAATTGTTCAGTAGTTTGGTTTGTTTCTTGACTTTTATGAATTATTATATTGTTAAAAATTAATCCAAAAATTCTTTTTTTTAATACTTGGACCTTTTACTCATGTGAAAGTTTCAAAGCAAGTTGTGATTGAAATTTTGAGGAAATTTATGCAAATATATACATGATATAGCATGAAAGGATATAGCACATCTTTTCATTTGTGAAAATAAAGTTAAGAGCATTGAATTATGGGGAATGAGATGGGTTGATACAGTTTTCCTTTAGGCTAATCTTGTATTACCTGGGACTGCATCAAATTCTTTGTTTATTTTTTTGGAGCACATCCAACCTGTATCATTTTGTTAAGGTCAACATGATCAATCCTTTTGCAGTAGCAAAGTAACATCTTCTGACACACAAAAATTGCATTTGTCAACTCTTGTCAATATTTTCAGTGTGGTTTAGTTATTTTTTGTTCATCATAAAGGTCTAGAGGTGTTTTGGTATCTGAAGAAAATGTATAAAATTTCCTCTGTGAATAATGTCTGGACAAATCAAATATATAGTTGACTTGTAAGTCAAAAGACATTGGAAAGTGGTGTATGTCACAGTTGTATGTGATAAATACATACTGTCTTTTTATGCAGGTTTTCACCTCATGGCTGTTCATTTGTTGCAATACGGGACTGGAGATAACGAGAAATATCAGGAGTTGTTATAAACCCAGTTGTTTGTATAGCAGCTGTTTGAGCTTAGGCTCGTATTATCTGTTTTCTTTCACTGTATAAGTTCTTCAGTTTTATGCCAAGTATCGGTTTTGCTGTTGAGCAGTAGTAAAGAGAGTTTCTCCTGAGAGGGAGAAACCCATCCTGAGTAACCTGGTTTGGTACAGCAAAATAAGGATGATAAGGAAGTGATTGCCTGCCAGTTCATGGAGCAGCTGCTGCTCAGGTGTTCAGATTATTAATTAGGTGCTTGACTGCAATTTGAAGTTTGCATATTGAATTGCTGTACTCAGAGTTGGCTGATACCATCCTCCTTCCAACACACAGGGGTTGCTCTTCTTTCCCTATTGCCTACCCTACTCCATGATTTGTGGAGTAAAAGGCCAGTCATCTGCTCTAGAATGACTTTCAGCTGTAACTTCCAGTCGATTTGATGGTTTCCCACTATGGTGATAGGATAGGAAAAATTCTTTATGAAGTTTCTATTATTTCTGGAATAATGCTCAGAGTATTCTAACTACCAGATCCATGTCCCTACAACTGCATCTGCATGTATATTCAAGTTTCTGGTTCACTACGAACCTAGATTAAAAAGCTTGTTTGTCTCTGTAGTTCTCCGGCTACTGAACTGTAACATATACCAGAATCCTGGAGATTATAGAGGTAAATTATTGAATGTTGCATGTTCTTGTGTCTGCATTCCAATGGCACAAGTGTCCTCAAAGATAAATTAAGCTAACGTGCAGTCTGATGTAGATAACACAGACAATATGCTAATACTGTTCTTTGTATCACTGCAATAATGTAGGTTGAAGGCAACTGATGAGACATTGCACACACTATATGTAGAGAGATGTCATGTAGTTGTCTAACTTTCTCAAATTCCAGTAATCTTGAAATTGATATCTTAATTTTAGTGTGTTCCTATGAAAATATTTTTAGAGATTTCCCCTGCTCCCTCCTACATGTTTAAGAAGGGATTTTCTAGAAGTGCAATAACTGTCTAACCCATTTACTACCTGACTACCTTTTTCTAAATAGGGAAAGATAAGCAATATGTGAAAAATATTTTTTTTAATTATATAACTTCCATCTGTAATAGTGATTTTGCGTGCTACTTTTGACTCCAGGAGCATAATTTTCCAGCTGATACAGTCTTGGCTCTGTTACTTCAATAAGTACATAAGAAAATATATCTGCAAATCCCTGTGTGTTAAGAGGGAAAGACTTCTACTTCAAAAGGAATGGAACAAGTCTGTTAGAAATGAGCTTCATGTTCCTAGCTTAAATGTGTATTTAAGTTCTTGCACATATATTTGGCTGGAGTTCGTGCTGTGTGTCTCGTCTGATTATGTGTGAGCAGCCAAAGATAGCAGCATGTGTGTGAAGCAGTACCTGCATTCAAGTCGTAAGTCTGGAGAAAAAGTTCTGCAAAATTACTTTCAGAGATTTGGCCTCTTAACTGGTCAGATTACTGTTCAGAGCTCTAGGACTCACTGGAAACCTTTTATTTGTTAAAGAGACCTTTTATTAAGAACAACATCTACGTGGGTGGATTTCACACCAAAAATTTCTTTCCCTTTGGAGCTCAGTTTTTCCTTCATATTTGTTCAAACCAGAGCTACAGTGTTAAGATTTCCCTTAACTGCAGTTTCACTGGGAGAGGGAACTTGCTCCTTCTTTCATTCAAATGATATGAAGCTCTAAGTTATGAGGGTGTGATTGTAGTCAGAACAATAACCTTTTGCTTTAAAAGTGTAACCAAGTGTATACTTGTTGAAAGCAAGTCATTAACTTCTTTTTCTGTAAGAGCCATTGGGAACTTGTCCAGCTTCCTGGGAAGGACTGGTGGGGTTTTTATTTTTTTGTTAACTGAGAGAGGTTTCCCATCTTCCTTACCACATCCAGGTAGCCTGTTCTGGCCTGCTGTAGAAACTTGGGCCAGACTTGAAAAGACATCAGCTAGAGGCATTTATGTCTGCGCATATCTCGACAGATCTTGGTGTAATTGCTGAGGTGAATCACCTGTGTCCATTCCTAGTGTATGAATGGATTTATTTCCTTTTCAATTCCAATGAAAGCAATGGATATCAAGCCTTATAATTTGTTCCTAGTAAATCAAATGGATGGTAGGAAGCCCAAATTCCTATTCTGGTTAAAAAAAAAACAAAACCAAACAAACGTTTTGGCTATTGCAAATTAATCGTCATTCTGATTATCTTAATTTTCACATGGACACTTTCTTCAATTATTGAGTGTTTTAGGAACAACACTGATAGTACCAATGTGCAATGAATAACATCACACATCTTAGATGATGTAAAAATATGTAGATTTGGTTGGTATCAGTAGGGGTGGGGCAGAGTTTTTGGAATTCAAACATGTAATGGAAATAGAGAATCTGTATTTTAAACTAATACATGGAATCAAACTTCTTCCCAAACTGATAGGTGCTGGACATATTACAGAAACATGCTCAGTCCTTGATAAAATTACTCTTAAGATAAATGGGAACTTTGCACTGCTGTGCAGTCGTATCTGCTGCTATATGAGGCTCTGAATTGGAGATACAGCTGCTTGTTAAGGGCAAACAAAATAAAAGGAATCATTTAAGGTGTTCTCAGGAAAGGAAGTTGCTGATTGTACTCAGACTCTAAAATTAAATTCTGCTGCAGCACATAATCTTATTTTTGGCCTTGCAGGAAGTTGTATTCTTATTCTTTGGCCAAAATTTAACTCATACACATTTTTCTCACTGAAGTGATTTGTAATCCTTCTAATAAAGGAGAAGATTATAAAATGTGGCATTTCTATTATTTAAGTGATTGGAAAAAGCAGGAAATACAATCTTTAATTTTATTGTGTGTTTACCTACAGTAGACTTAAAATGCAAACCATTCTGTGAGCCTGTTTATAAGGCATGAAGTTACTTTTGTTTTGCTTAACCAAATGGCCGAAACACTGCCAGCAGTATGTCTGGAATGTTATTTACTTGGTCCATTTCTGCAGTTTTTCTTTGTAGCACTGCGCACATGCCACAGTTAGGGGTCATTTACTTACAACTGACCAAAGTAATACCCCCAAAGCTGCGGTTATTCTTCTCATCAGGGGCTTTATAATAAAAGGTTCATCATGTTCTGCAGCTTCTGTGCTCGCGCTTTCCCCCCTATCTCTCCCTCCCTCCCTTCTCTTAATCAGAATTGCTTTTGGCGAAGATTTTGAGAGCTGCTGTTTTTTCTTGCTTTGTTCTCCGTGACTTGTTTCTTCTATTAGTGCTTTAATTTCTTACATTGTTTCTTACAATGCCAACTGATTGAAATGTATTAACTTGCTTTGCTGCATGACTATTACTTTTTTATAAGGAGATGGTTATTGAGTATGTTTTTCTATTTAAGTGTGTATCATATTTTATGGTCTCAGTTCCAGACATTCAACTGGTTGCAAGAAAACTGTGGGTGTTTTAACATTTCCAACGGAAGGGTAGGGTGGGTGGGGAAGCTCTTTGGAATGTGGACGAATAATATTTGACTCCTGGAAATGTCTTAAGGCCATGTGCTCCCATCCCATGCGTGGAAGGCTAGACTTAGTTTTAAAGACCTGTGGTCTTGAAGGTATTACCATTGTGCTTTATTTACTTTCTAACTGGCATGGAGTTGAGAAAACAGTTGAAATGCAGATTATAGATACCAAAGGAACACTCTGCAGGTGGTGGTCTTGGGTTGTGCCCTTGCTACTCCCATCAGTGCCATGTTAATCCCTTGCATGTTAGTCAGAGGGCTTAATTCTGCTGTTTTTCTATCCTAAATGTGCTTACTTTCAAGAATTATGTAACTTTTGAGACATTAATGTCTGTAATGTCTATAACCGTAGCAGAAATTGCCTTACAGCAGACCATGAGTTGGGAACTGCAGTAATTCGCAGTTCAGACTAAGTGTTTTCAATAGCAGAGCAATAGTCCGTAACAGTTTTTCCCCCAATTTCTTCTTAGAGTACTTAAGTCCAAACTAGAGTAGATACAGATTGGGTTGTCCTCCTCTGTTGTGAAAAGCAGTTATTTATTGAATATCGACTCTCCTTCTCACTTCTGTGCTTGTGGTAAAGGATGTTCTCCTTCCTCTGCATTTGCAGAAATGTTAAACTCTTATCATCAGATGGTATCTCTTTAGCTTGTTTTAAGTTTTAACAAGCACATGTGCTTTACTATACATGGGTATTGTTGCTTTTGGATAGTGATTTGTTTTCTTTGTAAAATGTCTCTCCTTTATTTATTTCCAGCTTTGATCATTTAAGGGATAAATATTTGCTGCCTATATTCACACCTGCTCATCTTTTATTATCCTGGCTTACATATAAATGCTTCTATTGAAATAAATCAGTCTTGTAATTTGAAAAATATAAAACTTTGGTTTAAGTTACTTCTTATGTGTAATAGCTTCTTGACGGTTGAATACAAAACAACTGCTTGGCAGACGTTTCGTTTGATTCTCTGCCAACCAACAATAAAGTACAACCTAATTCCTAAAAACGCCTGAGCTATAAGCTATCATTCATGACCTAGCATGCATATAGTAATAAGAGGCTGACAAGGCTAATAAAGCCTATATATTATTGTGGCCAGGCAATGCATGTTATAACAGGTCAATAATGTATTTTGTCACTCGTTCCTATTGTGCAGCCCACACATCATCTTCCTGTCACAGAGCGTACTACCGGGAGGGAGCCATCTCTGTGGAACACGTCTGTGCCATGAAATTGCTCATGCTTGGTTTGGACTGGCCATTGGTGCTCGTGATTGGACTGAAGAGTGGTTAAGTGAAGGGTTTGCCACTTTTTTTGAAGATATATTTTGGGCTAGGGCACAACAGGTAAGGTGATGATACATAACTTCTGAATTGAATTATGTGGAAACCAAAATTATATACCTGCTGTTAATTAGATATAAAGTAAACCTCCTGTGATGAAGATAAGGCTTTTAAAATAATATTGGAATTTACATGCTAATTTGATTTAAAAAAATTAAATCCTTCCTGATCCACAGTGAACAGTAATCTTTGCAGAGGTAGAGGTCAGTGCAAATGAGAGGAGAAACATCTGATTGTCGATGATTACCTTCCCATAAATGTGCTACTCAGTTATTAAAATTCAGCTATCAAAGAGTTGCTCTGCATTCTTTCCACTTGTATTGTGTTCCTGAAACTGCAACAATCAGCAGAGTCTTACTGAATGTTGTAATATTTCTGGTACCTAATGAAAATGGCCTGGATTTGTCCAGTGGATAGCCAAGAAGTGTGCCTCAAAACAAAATGGAAGCTGATGAAATAGGGCACCAGCACTTCCACTTTTTTTCTTTTATACTGCCCAGCAAGTTACCCGCTTGTCAGAGGCTTAGAAATCATCGTCTGCCTTAAAGTGAAAAGCTCACAAATTGCATGTCAGCTAGTAAAGCGGTTTTCTGATCCAATTCTTATTTTGTTGTACCTCTGCTACTTCAAGCTTTTCACGTGTTAGTGATTTCTTCCTGTACTTGTGTCAGGCCCTGGTTCTGCCATCTGTGGAAGAGCAGGTGGGACTGGGAACTGACATCATACACTCTTCTGAGCCTCCGTTTTATTAAGTATCAGCCATATTTTTAGCACTGAACAAAACAGAATTCCTTGTCGCTTACCATATTTCTGGAACAAGAGAGGAAGGCTGTCCAAACACTTTGCTTTTCCCTTCTGGCCCTAAAACTCATTTCTGCCCTTACATTGCGCATCGCAGCTCTGCTGTGAGCTGTTAGCATTAATTCTACACTTTTGTGAGTCACTTGAAAGCATTTTCATTGTAGAGACACCCTTTCTATGTAGCTGAATGGAAAGGAGTTAAGCAACAAAACAGGGCGATTAGTGCCCTTGTTAATTAGTAAGGTCAGAAAATTGCTTTTTTCCCCGTTTTTAGAATTATAGAGTAGTTTTGGTGCTGTGCAATCATGCAATTGTAGGATTATAAGTATATTCCACACTGCTGGCAATAATTTCAGGTGTGACTGAAATATTGGTGTAATGCAGGATAATATTAGCTGCTTTTGCTTTCTCCCATCTCTTGTCTTTTCTCATAATAGAGAAGGATAAATTAGTTGTTATGTGTAAGATGACAACCTGGCATTTATTTCATCAGCATGCATCTCTGTTAATATTACATAAGTGGGGGAAAATACAACAAGGAGCTTTCTCGAGTGTGGCAGAAGTAATAGGAAAGAGGAGTGAAGTCAGACAAAAAGCAGCTTTTTGCTTTCAAGTTGGGAATGGTAAAGATGCAACCAAAACCTATATGCCAGGTATCTGTACTGTACATTCAGTTCACTTATTGCCAGTCACAAAAGGGAAAACAACGTGCCCATCTCTCTCCTCAGGCAGAAATATTTAAGCAGCTATTGATTTTGTGTGCACAGTGAGGCTTCTGTTTTCCTTAGTGCTGCTATTAACTCTCATAGCAGCAACCGTTATTTTTTGGTTTGGGTTTTGTTTTTTTTTAATCATGTATATCGGTACTGCTTTATGCATCTTCTGCACGTTAAAGGGAAACAAAACAAGTTTCTCTTTCTGAAAATTACTACTGTCTGTTGGGAGACAGCAATCAGTGATCTGTGTTTTTTGTATACTGAGCAGCTGTCGCATGATGAAGTAAAAGGGCAGCAGGAATTGAAAGCTTTACTTCGCTGGCGCCGACTCAGAGATGAGGTGCAGAACTCTGAAGAAGAGCTGCAAGTTTTAAGGTAACAATATGACAGTGTAATCTTTGCTTTTGCATGTTCTCGCTCTACAGTTTTCCATCATTTTCTCCCTTCAAAGATACACATCCAAATCATCTGATTAAATCCACTGCATTTCCTTGTTCCCTTCTGAAGAAATAGGAAAAGTCAAATTAAATTGACTAGGTTATTCATCTTCTGTATAATGCAATTGCTTTTCTCTTTGTTATAGAAAGCTTTCAAAAACCGTGGGATTTAGTTTGATATAAAATGTCTCTAAGCAGTTTACTAGACCCTCTATTCAGGGAAAAAAAAGGCCATTTCCTGAACAAAGTTCATGGTTTGAAGCCATAACATTCATTTTCTGTAGCTGAAGACAAGCACATACAAGAGTATGGCATCTAACTGCCAAGCTGCATGAAGCTTTAAAAAACAAAGGAAAAAGCGTAATGAACTATATAAATCTAATTTCTTTTTAGAAATGACTAATAATGCAAGATAAACAAGATTTTGGTCTTTAGGTACCAGATTCTGAGCTCAAGGCTTCTTCTTACGTAGCTAAAGACATTAGATCAAAAAAAGATTCTTGCTTTTCTAATGATTAATAATCTGGGCTGTTCTGATTGGTGTCTTGGGAATTTCCAATAGTCTTTTACGTTGAGTGGCTGCCTAACATCTCCACTGCTTGTCTCCCCACAGTCTTTGACCAAGAAAAACAAGTTTACTAATCCTAGCTCAAATTTGCCCTACACTGACCAAATCATGGAAGTACAGGGTCAGATTTCAAGGGATAATGTGGACTCTTCTCCTACCCTGAAATACAGGCAGTATACACAGATTGTCTTAAGCAGGTTTTTACTAACATGTTCTTAGAAACCTCCAATGAAAAAGTTTCCACAGTACCTAGCTAAGCTGTTTTAGTGTTATCAGTTAAAAATTGTTTGCTAATGCACAGCTGAAATATTATTTCAAACAATGTAGATGTCTTCTTTCCTTTCACCAAGTGGAAGTGAAGGACAAAATGATCTCTGACTTCTATATAATCAACTTTTAAATGTTTTTGGAAGACTGTTGCCATTTCATTCATTTTGAGGTCTTCCCTTCTTTTTGCGCTTTCCCATTAGTACCTAAAAGCGTTTTATATTTTGGCACTAGATACTGTTCACCAACATAGAAATTCCTCTCTATGGCCTCATGTCATCTGAAAATGTGTCACCAGCTGCATAACTGTAGTCTTTCATTGTTCTGTTTTACTTCATGTTTATTGATGAATTGTGTATCCTACATGTAAGCAGAGTCAGTGAAGTTACACGTTTGCAAGTGTGCAATTTTTATGATAGGTGTAAATGCAAAAGCAAGCCTTATCACTAGCTGTCATATAGCTGCTGCCAACACAACTACTGATTGACAGATGCTGGGGTTTTTGTTTGTTTGTTTTAAAAGAAATTATTGTTAGGAACTTTGGTTCTTGTGATATGATGCTTATCTGGATGTATGTTTTCCATTTTCAACATTATGGACTCAAATTTGTCATCTTTTGCATTAATCATGCAGTTGTTACTTTTAATAAAATGTGTATGTGCTGTAAATTTTTAAAATTGTTTTTCTAAGGGCCAAAATATCCTTTGTAGTTTGTAACTCAGGAAGGATTGATTTATCTTGAAATTGAAACTTAAGCTTTCTATTGACTTCCACAGTTAGTAGACGTAAGTCTCTGTAATAAGAATGCTGCTTAGCTTTTGCATAGTCGTATTCTCAATGCTAATACAAAAGAATGACAAATCATTTCTTGTTTAAAAAATATGGCTCTAATATACACTTCAGGAGAGGAATATGATGCCAGCTTGGGATTCTGGCAAACTCTTCCTTTCTGATGTCTGCAGTTTCCTGTGGTTGCGTTTAAGGACTTGCCACTGGTTTCAGTCAGATATAAATATTCTCTACTGTTTTTGTGGCATGGACTTGAATATGTTCTCTCTTTGCATGTTTGCTGGGTTTTTTTTCTTTTCTTCTTCCTTCTGAAAGTACATCCATGGTGTGAGAGAAAAGATTTCAGTCTTGGCATTGCACTGGGTTTTCAGTCTGTACTGAGGCTTGTGCTAGTTCAGGCTTGTGTTTTTATACAAGGATATTGAAAGTAAATGATAACTGTTACTTCTTGCCAATTATGTCAGGAAGAAAAAAATCAGCCAATCCACTCTTCCCAAGTATAAGCTTATTCTTCAATTACTTTTTTGTTCCCTGCTGGACGATCATATGATTTTCCGTGCTTGCTCCTGACAGCATGAAAACCCTGCCCAAACCTTGTCAGCTGATCCTATTAAGTTTTGATCCAGCAAATGAATACCTCTTCAGACTAGGTGAAAGCCACTCAGCAAACTGATCATCAGCATGATGGTATAGATATTTGATATTATGTTATCGGAACTGGGGCTGTTTAGCCTGAAGAAGAGGAGGCTGAGGGG
>RSEF01000031.1:41697351-41719508 GCA_003993805.1 Himantopus leucocephalus | reverse complement strand
AAAAAGTTTTCGTATTAGGAATAAAAATACTCACATGGGGAAAAAAAAAAAAACAACAAGTGTTATTACTTTATTAAACAATAACAACCCACCATCTAAATTTGGGGTTAGCAGTCTGCAACAACATTCGAGTGGGTGGCCGGAAATAAATTTCTTAATTGAAATAGAAGGTGTAAGGGATAAAGCGCAGAGATTTTCCCCAGGATTTTTGCACACTGCAGTGATAACTTTCCATTTGGCAACCTGGTCTGGCATCAAACATGTTCTTTGTGCAAAAAAATCTGAAAGCTCCAGGATGAAGAACACCACCTCACACTTTGACCATGCACAAGTAACTAACCTGATTACCTAAGACCATGTCGTTCTAGATGGGAAGAGGGGTTTTCCTCTTTCCAGTGAAGCAATGGAAAAAATTGTCTTGAGTCTGTTTATAGCTTCTTACTAATGCTGAATAGCTGCACTCAGGTCGCATCTTCTTCCTAAAAAAGCACTATGATTTTGAACTCCAGGTCACAAAATGGATTCAGACAAACCAGAGGATCAGAAAAAGCAGCAAAAAGAAAAGAAGGCAGGATGAAGTTGTTTTCCAAAAGGTAAGGGTTCATGGTGTGTGTTTGTGTAATGGGACAAAGGGCAGCGCATCCAAAATGCTTTCCAGTGACGCCCTCTTATACCCTATAGACATATTCTTTAGCTTCTTTGACAAGGTGATAGTAAAAGGGTGTTACTGATAAAGTTTCCATGTCGCTATGTAATTATGATAGAAAGAAATTAATGATCTTTTCAGGCGCCGGTAACTTGGGAGACACAATTTCCCTGTATTTGTATTTAACTGGAACATTCTGAGGAAGAAAGAGAAGAGTGCTTTCATCAGAGAAATTAATAGCACTTGAGAGCTTTTGGCAGGACCTGCACCACTATTTGCAATTTTGAGATACTGGTAGTTGAGAAACAGTTTTCATGGTGGATATTGGGACAGAAATAGATGAGATATGTACATTGAAACAAATGTTTTGACTATGTGGTTGCTTCTTCATTGAAAGGGTGAGTTTGAAAATCATTTATTTGCAATATAGATTTCAATTAATGAAAATGTGTCTGGATGGTTATTTTTAAAATTACTACAGACCATTTTTAAAACTGAATACAACCTAAATTAAACTGTCTTTAAACTGGTGATTTTTGATTTAGCTATTGTGAAACATTTGTGATATAATGTTGAGTATATCATTTAAATCACAATGTAGAGAGGTAAGTAATTAGCTGACACTTTTACTACATAGCTGTTTTCTGTCCTCTGAAGAAAAAAATGTGAATAAAGATGCGTTTCCAAATGCATTATTAGAACCATGGGTTTTTTGCTTGCCTTGGTTTTACAAATGAATTTATAATTATTATTTTAAACCCTTGTTACCTTTAAAGGATTAAAATAGCAGTGTGTTGTTTTGCTGTTTCGACAGTGCTTCTAGAATGCATGATGAATCATTGCTGTTTCTGTAGCCAAATTCTTGCTGATAGCATGGCTGCCAACTCCTGGGATGTGTTGCCTTAGTATGGGCATTGCAGTATATGACAAATGTCTACAAAGTGCATTGTTGTGTGTGGGTGATTTACCAGCTCCATGGTGAGTTAAAAAACCACCAAATAGCATCCTTTAATTCACTACTTTTTTTATTTTGTAACTGGAATACCTCGTTTAGGAAAGATGTTCTGTGTTGTTGTACTTAGAATGACACGTTCTAAACAGAGATAGTGTAAACTGTTGCACCAAATAATTACATTTCTGTTTACATTTCTGTATGTGAACGTTTGTTTGCATATGTGTGTAGCATTTGTATTTACAATCATTTTATGTTAAGATGAAAAAGAATTTTTTTAAGTTTAAAAACGTATCTTCATGTGAATTTGTGGGCAAAATGCATTGACGGTACAAGTAGCCCTAGTACGAGCTACAGTCTGCATACCTTTCGAAGTAATTTTTAAATGGTACAAAGTTGGTCCCCTGCTACAGCTTAACAGTAGTCTTAAAGGTACCTTACGCTGTTACAGCCCTCTTCATCCCTTTTTATAGGGGAATGCTTGCTCAGTGCAAAACCCCTTTGTACCCATAAAATTCCATTTCTGTTGGGGGGGTTGTTCTCCTCCTACTGCTCCAAGGTTTGTGAGAGAGAACTTCAGCATGTAGGCTTGCCGTGTTGGAAATGCAAAACCTAATGTGTAAACCTAAGATATACTCACTGTATGTTCTTTTTAAATGGTAATTCTTGAGTAAGGTCTGTGAGCAGAAATGTGAATTAAAATTGAAGGCAAGAATGCACATTGTAAGTATTAATAGTTCTTGGAGGTTCAGTGCAGATTCACATCACTGCATTGGCAGGGTGCTTAACCCTATGGGAAGGAAAAGGCTTAACAATAACCTTACATTTGGTAGCGAAACCATTGACTAGGCACTGAGGGTGGGATTCTTCATGTTCCTTAGAAGTTTGGTCATTGCAATGGTGACTTTTCCGATGCAGTTAGAGAGGAGAGAAGAGAAAAAGTGTGAGGGACCTCTCTGGTGCTGTCAGAGCTTTATTGTATTATTTGGTGTCAGAGTTGGTTACAGTTAGGTTTCCAATATGGACTTACCAGTCAGTGTGGTGCCCAGTCAGTGTGAATGGTGCTAACCTCTGTTCCGTTAGAATTCTTGATTTATAGCTGTTTCCATTTTGGCTTGTAGCAGAAATGGCATAATACAGCAGTTTAAGTACTTCTTCGGCGATAAACAAGAAAGAAAAAAGCACATAATGGAGAAGTAAGGTGCCCATGAAGAAAGTAGCAGAGGTAGGAACGAAACCATCAAGTGAGAAGAGGGAGGTGAGAAGCAGAGCAATAGGTAAACAGAGAAGTCAGAGAGCTGGTACCAACTCCTGTCGCAAGTGTGAGGATACTGACGTATTTAGCTACATCCAGAAAACTGAGCTTTTTGTTGATCTTGCTTATCCTTTCAAAACAAGCACTAACTTATTAAATATAGCTTCTAAACTTTCATGTGCCTTTGCTGTCCGATTTTCCTCTATCATTTTTTTTCTTTGTGATAGGAAGTCCTATTTCTAATACAAGATGGATGACTTTGCTATACTGAGACACCGCCAAATCAAAGCAACTGCTTCTGCATCCAAGTACAAAATCTAGGACAGAGATATAACTCTGTATGGAATAAGTGAAACAGAATTGTGGAGGAAAGGTTGCTGACAACTGCCGGGGAATTGCTTCTTGAAAAAAGTTGCCTTCTAAACAGTTAAGTTTGTAGGAGCTGACTTTACATATGCGTATATGTATTTAAAGAACATTTGAAGATACCAAGTGCTGGATAAGAACTGTGTAACTGGTAGCGTTAACTGCACTCAAGGGGCATATGAACCAGTGGGAAAGCTTGCGTAGAAAGGTGTGGTGCTGCTTTCCAGTGTGGACCCACACATGATGGATTACCACAGCGTAACAAATTCCATGGGTGAGAAAGACTTTAAAGTGAGGTAACTAGAGGGTTCTTGTTCTTTTGCTCTTCTTTCTCTCTCTTCCCACCCCCCCCACCCCCGCCCCTTGAGCTTTTTATTCCTTTCAAACGTTTTTGCTGCTCTGTCTCGGAAGTAATTTTATTTTCATAGCAGCTTTTATTACAATCTTTCCTTTCCTGCTTCTTTTTCACACTCCTTTCTCTGTTTTCCTTTGTCTCCTTTGGTCACCTTCAGTACTGTTCATTACTTTCTATTTACTTTCAGTCAATTTTTCTGTTTCATAAGGTATCTTTTGCTCACCTTGTTTTCTGTTTATAGTGCTCTGTAGATACTCTTTTTATGACACGTGTGCTTGCACATACGCAAGTTTAAACCTACTCACCCCTTGCATTTCTGCTTTTGTCATCCTTCCTATTCTCGTATGTTCTCAGTTAATCTTATGCTGTCTCTTCATCTTGTCATTTAGTCGGTCAGCACATCTAGCAATCAGAATGTGTATCAATACAGAATGTTATTTATGTGAGAAAATTAGAGAAGGTAGAACAGAGCTTGGAAAGAATTGGTTGGTTAAAATTAGTGTTGTTTTATTATGAAGAGTGTGATAGAAATGCTAAGTGTTATTATTATTTTTGTTGTTATACTGGACTGTGCCTGCTTGAAAAAAGGTTCCATTATCCATGCCAGTGCTGAGTGTTAGGCAGAAGAAAACAATCTTTCAGTCAGACTAGTGGAGTTGTAAGCATGCGATCTGTATCCACTGTGGAATTTGAGGGAAAACATATCTTTTTATTAGGAGACTGATTCACTTCATATGAAGTTCAGTATTAAAACATAAAAGCTGCTTTGAAAGTATTGCAGTGATAGAAAAAGTGTCATAGGATGAGACAGCAATGGTACGCAATAGTTATGGGAGCATTGAAGTATGTGTGTGTATATGTATACCAGGTAAGGAAGACGATTCATGCAAATTATCAAAATTGCATTTGTCTGTTTCAGTTTTAGTTTGATTATATACTGAAACTTTGAGGAAGAATTCAAGTCTTCCAGAAAAATTTCTGCCACTTTCTCAGAAATATTGTTTTCATGTGTTTAAAGTTTGTCTGGTAGTTTACTAAAAATGTGATTGTCTTTGATTTTTTCCTACTGGTTGCTGCTATTGCTCATTCTTCTTACTCCGGAGATTTACAATTGTCAGTATTTAAGCTCTGTTTATAACCTGAGCAAAAATGATTTTGTTGAAATAGCTGTTAAGTTTCTAATAAAAAAAAATAAAAAACCAAACCAGTTGTGATATGTATGACTAATGCTAAATGCTATAACTCTTTTGTCCTTTAACAATTAATTTACCACTGTAACTGAAACACAAGAAACAAACCTTGTAATTCATTAAAATGAGTTGTCGTGTTATACTTCAAGTAGAAAACGTTTTGAAGTCACAGCAAAAAATAGCTAGGGAGAAGAAAATACAATGTGGTAAAAGAGAGCTTTTATTTAACTAGGGAATTTATTCAGGATGATGTGCTGCTGCTAATTCAGGTGAGGGAATATTAACATACAATGCATTCAAATTACTTTAAGATTTTAATTACTATGTATTTTTTGTTTCTCAAAATTAATGTTTTTACTTGAATCCACCAAACTGAGAATCAAAGCAAGGATTAAATCTGAAAAATATCTCTCGAGCTTATGCACTGTATACTACTTAACAGCTGAAAGAAACATGGTAAGAAGTCCTAACGCGTTCTTCGGAGCGTTCAGTGGAGTCACTTGCCATATCTTACCTTTCCAAATTCTGTTAATCTCACAGAACTTTCTAGGAACCCTGTAAATGTATTTGCTGGCCTTCACTGGTTACAGATAACATGTAATTCCTTTAGCAAACAGGGATTTGGATGGAAAATTTCATATACGAGACCTGAATTGCAGTAAATGTTAAGCTATCTGAGAAATAGAGCCTGTGATTTTAAAAACTCTTCCCCTGAATACATATGAATATACTTTTAGGCCATTAAAACTAAATATTTTCAGCACTTAGTTTTCCATCCCCATAAAAACATCTGTATTTATGGATTGTTTGGAAACGGTAATTGTACAGCTGTAAAAAACCTATTATTTTTTAGGATGATGCTGCTTCAAAGTTCACTTAAGAAACATTTAATAGAACAAAAAAACACTATGTCTATGTGTAACCAAAAAAAAAAAAATTAGTGGAATTTTTGGTTTAGCCATAATAATAACTTTAAAAAATTTAGTTCAGTTCTGACCTCAGCATCAGCTGTATCTTATTTGCAGTAGTGTTCTGTCAGGATCTTTGTTTCCTTTTTAATAGCACCCATCTCTATTAGCAAGGAAGTGTTATTGCATAGCATATTTCAGATTGAGTCTCCCAGATGGATATTATTATTATGTTGGGAAAGGGTGAATGTTCGTATTAGGCCACATTTTTAGATCAATGAAGCGACTTACCACCACGCATATGATGATGAACCTGATCCCTTTCAGAGTCTGAGATGACCATTTCTATATTGGGAGAACTCAGGCCAGCATGGCTGTGTGTTGAAATAGTTTAAAGTTTACAGATAATTACATCACTGTTAATTATAGTGGTCCAAGCCAGCAGCCATCCTGTGCAGTGAAAGATTAAGGTCACTTTAACGTAAAACACAAGGTTTGTGCAGGAAAGAAAAAGGCAGTTTTAGTGGAGAGGTTTTTTCCTCTTGATTTGTATTTGTAGGAAGAATTAGTTATACACCTGTGATGGAGCATTATTTGACAATCAGTTTTGTTGGAAGCATTTTAATGAGGCGATGTGTGTGCCTGTTATCATCTAACAAGATGAATTACATTACTGAGATCTACTAATGCTACTAACTTTTCATTCTGCTGTTGTTTCTAGTTATAAAGCCCTATTTTTGATGGTTAAAATGTGCTCCTTTCTACCTTAGCTTACAAATACCTTTTGTCTTTAATAAAACGGGAAATAGAAAATATGAGAACAGTTTTGTTCTTCCCAAAATAACGGAAAAACAAAAAATATTTGATAATTTTTAATACTTCTTTAAATGTCTGCCCCACCAGTGTTTATACAGTGAATTCTGCGCAGTGATGTAGTGAGTTTTGGGAGCAGAAAGAAGGCTGTCCCCTCTCAGGGCATTTGCAACTGGAGCTACTTACTACATTTGGAAAAAAGTGGTACGCTGCTTTCAAACACTTCATAAGTTTTCTTCTACAGAATTTCCTATGGATTTTTTATTAGTTGAGAATATACACTTGTGCATGACAGCTGAATAATCCACTTGATTTAAATGTCCCCAAGATGATCTTGATGTGATTGACTGTAATGACTCTGAAGGAAGCTTGATCGTCTGCTGGCTCAAACGCGTGCTTTATTTCAGTCTTACATGTGTTTTATTTCAGTCTGAAATTTATTGTGCATTGTCAGAAATAAGCTTAACAATTCTTCTGATGACCAGTCTTAGCTATTGTCCTCATTCTATGTCTTTTTTCAGTTTAGATTATGTTCACTTACTGTATAGTAAAAGCCTATGTATAGGAGTCTGTCAGTGTGGACATTGTTATTTAAAGAAATACATGAGCACAGAAGGTGAAGGCTAGACCTTTTACAAAAGCAATTAAAAAGGGTTTGGTTGTTCTTAATCTGCTTTTTGATGGCCATAGTAGTAAAAGTAGTCATGGGTACAATCATAGTACTGTCAAGAAGTTCTTTTAGA
Organism: Himantopus leucocephalus; assembly: GCA_003993805.1. NCBI lineage: Eukaryota > Metazoa > Chordata > Aves > Charadriiformes > Recurvirostridae > Himantopus > Himantopus leucocephalus. Next base: position 41,712,280 of record RSEF01000031.1, on the reverse strand, counting down.
GCAGGAAGATAGTTCACTGTTAGAAGCAAACACATTCTTTGTTATTTTAATTAAACACACAAGATTGAATTCTTAAAGGTGTGTAATTTGTACTATACGCATTTGGTCTGTGCTGCATATATTTTCTTGTGGGCACAAATTGGGTGACTACTCACAATTGTCTAGCTCCTCTCATCAGATGCTTTGCTTACAGGTTTTGTGAAACCTATACCAACATTTGAAACTAGACTACAGTATCTCAACATTAGCATGGATATTTATGCTATATAAATATATTTCTATATATGCTATATAAATATAGAAAACAATTTTGATCTGATGAGATACATGATACAAGCTGTCTAATATCTGTAATTTTATTGGGGCTGCTGTCTGACTGTAGATGAGTGAACAGAAAGTATTTTCCTTTTCTCTTTGTACTATTAAGCTAAGTTCTTGTCCTACACTGACCTCCACCCAGGCAGTCTCCGTATCTGAACAGCATTCTTGAAGCACAGGGTATTGATACTTAAAATTTTCCGTAGTTTTGATTTACAAATTATTACCAGGGACAATTTGCTTAATAAAGAAGGTACAAGAATTTTGTTGTCCTCCTGTGCTATAACTGTGTTCTAGTTAACAATCATTTTTCAAGAAAAGCTTTTATTTTTATCCAGAAAAATTGCTGATGGAAAAGAAGCGTAGGCAATTATGTTGTTCTGTATGTGTCTTTCTCCCTTCTCTGCCTTTAATTTAGGCACCCATTGGGCATTTTCAATGAAACTTGTTAGTGCTCTAAATTGGTCATGTTCCTGTTCAAGATGCTGTGGGGAAAGCCCACATAAAAGCAAGGCCGAAGAGTGAGCTCCATCGTTTCTGGGAATCCTAACAGATGTGTGAGGGGGAAGAAGTTATGACTGTCCCAACCACAGAAAACATTTCTGTTGACATTTTGAGCCTGTGAGACAGTTTGATCATGAGACACAAGTTCCTAAGAAATTGTATTTCATTACTTTTGCTTCTCACAGAATTTAATGTTTTGGTTTTATGAACTATAGCCTACGTACTCTTCAGGTTGCATGCTCCAAATTTGGTGAACACTCATGTAATGAATTTGCCTTACAGTTGGTTTCCTTCTTCACTCCTAACACAAATACCTGAGAAAAAAGGGGCTTAGGACTTGTCTTGGAAGACGGAGGAGTGTATTGCTTATATTCTGTCATCTGTATTGCAAAAGGAAATGAAATAAAGCTAGAGAGTATCAAATGTTTCCTTGCTTAAGATCCTGTTTATTTCAAAGGAAAGATGACCAGCTTGGTGTCCGTTCTGCAGTAACTATGGTTGTTTTGGTTTTGTTTAAATTTGAGAGATTTCTCTGGGTTTTGGCTGTACTTCTGACAAATTCAGTGAAGCTACTCATATATTTAAATGCTTTGCTGAACCAGGCCTTACCTTAGTCATTCATCCTCAAGATCTTCTTTCCAAGTGACCACTTTTCTGATTGAAGAGGAGATTTGACTTCTCCTAATTGCCCAGAGTGCTTTTTACTGGGAGATGTGGTGTGAATTTTTTTTTTTTTTTATATCTTACAGTATAGATTAAACCATTGTGGGGGGATACAATATTTGCGGGAGCATAATTGTAGAATTCATTTGCCTTAGGCTCAGTTTCCTTCTGTGTCCTGCAATTTCCCCTCCCCTCTTTTGCTTGTTAAAGCAAAAGTTAAAAGTAGGCGCCCTTCTGAGCATGTGCCAGTTTATAGTGTGAGAAAGCCACAAGGTGGAATTCCAAGTTTATCGCCCAAATAAACTTCACTGTGGCTTGAGAAATATGGCCACTTCTTTTGACAAGAGGTGTTACCCTGAGTAAGACTCTTAAGTTTTCAAATGCTTATTAAGAAATAGAAGGAAGTAAAAGATTCCGAATTTTATCTTTTGTGGAGCTCAAGCAACACATGCGTTCATATTTAGGAGAATTGATTACTTGAAAAGACTAGGAAGCCAGGGAACGTGATTTCAGCTTACCTGGTTTTATAGATCTGGATATGTAAACAGAAATTAATATACCATACTTTTGTTCTAATACGCACTTTTATTTTTTAACATCTGTAATATTTTTCAAGGAGTTAAACATTTGCTTTTCTTTGAAAAACTACCATGCTTGTTTATCAGCACAGGAGAGAAAACATATATGACAACAAAATGCTTTTCTGCATTACATGCATTGCTTCTAGTTTTACAGCAGCTCAAAGTTGCAGGATGGAGTTGTATAAAAGTAGCTGAGAGATTCTAGACATCTCAGAAAATACTACTTAGTAGTGTGAAGATACAGTTTTAATGTAACTGTGTGTTTGCAGGGTGTCTTCTACTGAGCAATTGCAAAGTACTTTTTTTTTTTTGTAAGGAACTCATTACCATTGCATGAGACCCCTCAAAAACATGTAACGTCTCTCTTAGAATTCTCTGTCCTTCAGAATTGAAATAAGAATGTTTATCTTGATTTTAGAGATGGTAAACCAAGGCATGGAGATGCTAGGTAGGTTGTCCAAAGATACCTAAGAAAGCTGGGCAGAGCAAAGAAAGGGACTGAAGTCTTCAAGTTTGGTGTCTCAACACAAACCTTCACCTGAGGGCTCTCTGTGTTATAAATACCAAGGAATTAAGCCATACAGTTTTCCATGAAGCTGTTAGTGCTCTGTGTGCCAAAGTATGGGCAGATTGGTGATACTTTAACCTGTAGCAGAGATGGGAACAGAAGCTAGTGCTGTGACTTCATCCCCCCAGTAATACCATGAAAGGCCCAGTGCATACAGCAGTGTACCTGATAAGATGAACTTGAGCATGGGAGGATTTGTTTTATTAATATTTATATTGCAATAGAACATACTTTCTAGTAATGAGTTAAGGCTATGGTTAGTGGTTTCTGATTATAAGTGTATATAAGCTGTATTTTAAAGGGTAATAATTTAATGGACAGCTATTTACCTTTTTGTCTTTGACTGTCTAAATAAGTGTATGTAGTCCTGTAACTTCTAACACAAAGGGAGAGTAGAATAATTAATAAAAGCTTGCTAAATCATGTTTTTTCAGTGCAAATAGTTTTGATTGTAAATCTTTCAGGCATGGTATGATAGGGTGTTGGGGGCATGTTACTTAGTTTAGAAGCCAGGAATGTGCCTGTGTGTTGTGTCTGCACAGCATAGGAAGAGGTATGATGGACAAATCTGTTCCTGTCTTTCTAAGCTGGAAGTAGTGCAGAGCTGGATCGTATGATAAAGAACAATTGTATTCATAATTCTTTACTATAGAGGTATACTTATCCTAATGCTATGTGTTGCTTTGCAACTATGTAAGACAGATACACAGAGTTAAGTATCTTGTGTGAATGTCTTGTGTAGCGATCTAGCCTTCTGGTATAAAGTGGCATGTAACTAAACATTTAACAAGTTATATTTAATTAAAAGTTATCTGGTCAGACTATAGGATTCTCTTATGTTTTGTCAGGGACACAGGGACTTTTTCTGAAAACAAGCCATTTTGTACTTCCAGGGTGTATTTCATATCTTGCACTTGTTTTTAATCAGTTAAAGCCTGTGAATGTCCTGTATAGGAATTTGTTTGAAGTGTTTTTAAAAAGGGAGGTTGTGTAATACCAATGACCTAGATGGCGTGTAGACACTAAGTCTTTTCATTTGTTTTCTCTTGTACAGAGCATTGAGACAGGAAGCATTCTTAGAATTATTTTTAGATTTTTAAAAGTCAACCTTGATTTCCTCATGTAACAGTAATCCCTTGGCTAGGCCTGAAAGCAATATTGTTTACTCTTCCATGGTGCCATATGCTTGCAATTTTTTGCTTCATTTTGGGTGCCTGTGTGTGTGGTTTTTGTTTTTTTTTTTAAAGAAACTACTCGGAAACTTCCATTTATATTGGACTGTCACACTTGAATTGTTTGGGTATAGAAGACGGTGCTCCCTCGTGTATCCATGATTCTTCTCATTGTGTGTCTAAATCCAACGCAGTAAGCGGCATGATTTTCTGCAGACTAGTGAGATGATCATGTCTAAAAGATCACTCTCTTGCTCCATAATTGTGTTGTCTTTATGACATCACATTTGTTGTGACAAAAGGATGGCTGAGGAATTAGGAGTCTGGAATTCTGGTTTGCTCCTTAGCTTATATCCTGCTTATTTTCCATCTGAGCATTCAGCTGAGCAGTGAGCTATAGGTCCCAGTGCATCTTTACACCTAGGTCACAGTGCTGCTGCTGCTTTAGCTGACATGTCCCTCTTTTTAAACTAAAGAGAAATTGGGTGCATTACTGTGTTTCTGTAACCCCTGCCGTTGCTCCTTGTTCCATTTACAGTGCCAAAATCTGGGAAACTTCTACAGAGGTGTTGTCTTAAAGATGCATAGGCTGCAGAATTACTAAAACTTACTGTCCTTTCTTCTACCACACAAATGAGCTATGCTATGTAGAGAGGGTAGGCAGTTTCAGGTTCTGCATCTTTGTAATGTAAGAATATAGTCAGCTAAGTGTTTTGTTACTTGTCAGGCCAAGCTAATACTTGTAAAACGTACTGAAACTGGTACATGCAGTGGCTGTTAAGAGTTTAGGGAGTTCCTGTTGTTGCTGGTGTCAGAGCAATGTAAGGGAATTGAAATGTTAATTGTTCTTTGTGCTAGACATCAGCTTTTCAGTATCTTACCCATATTTGTCTTGCAATACAACTCAATGTTTCCAAATCACATGCTAGCCAGTGCTTGACTGTATTCCTTTCATCAATAAAAAGCTAGTGTTTTTCAGCTTATCTCTTCCTGAGTCATCATCATCTGAATGTTTTATTACCCTCAAACCTCAGAATACGCCAAATGGTTAAAATGTTATAAAAATGTCTTTTCATGACAGAATAAAAATCCCTTGTGATTCAACAAATCAGCTACGGAAAAGAGTTATTTTTGAAGACTATTATGTGAGTTTTACTTGGTCATAACATTGCAAGTATCTGTTAAAGTTTATGAAAACCTGATTATGAACACAGAAACATGAATTCTGGATTACACATGTACAGATTAAAAAAAAAGCTCAATATTAATTACACAGAGGAAAAACTGGAAAGGGAGAGAAGTTGGATCAATGATACCATCACCTTCATTATTGTGAATCCAATTATATTTAAAATTTTTATAATTTTGTAAGTCACAAAATGGGAAGTGACCAAGCCATGAAGCATTATCAACACAATATCTTTGAGATTCTGTAATACTCATTGCTACTCACATGTTGGCTGAGGAGATCTAGGCAGGCACAGGAAAGGAATTGTAGAAGGAAAGTTGAAGCTTGAGGTTTTCTCTTTGTGTTTCCCCTCCCCAGCCAGTACCTGCATTTTCCACTGTGGAGGCTTCTGTTCTCTTGTGGGAATATTACAAATAGCTCCACTGTTGGCCTGTAAAACACTCCAAAACTGGACACAGAAGTAAAGTTGCTGTAAGTTAGGGGTACGGAGAATTTGGCTACTTAATTATGTTGTGTTTGCTTTAATGTTAGGACATGGGAGATGGAAACGAAAAGATTCATGGAGGGGATGTCAAGTTAAAGATGCCCTTACAAGGATATCCTTCATATTCTGGAAGCTGACATATAGTGCAAGTGGCTTTTTTTCCAGTTTATTGAATTTATTGCCATCTTGGCTTAGTTAAGAGTGGACTGGGTGGGTGTTTTGCAATGTGGAATCTTTCCTGGCAAACATTTAACAGTAAATCTAGCGGAGTTTCCCTGAGGGTTTGATCTGAAATTCTGACTTTCATATTAAATTAGGCATGGTTACAAGACAAGAATTATTTGAAGTTTTTATGAAGCATGTGACTGACAGAACAGGCAACTGGGATGCAAATCGTTTTCATGTATGTTTTCTTTGTTGGGTCAAAACTATATTCAGGATAAAAATGTTCTTATTTATGGGACTTGAAGAGACGTAGATAAAAAACAACACCTTCAAACTTCTTTGCTTAAGTTTCCTTCGTTTGAGGATTCCCCCCCAAAAAAAGCTTCCCCCTTTTTTCTAAATGCCTGACGGATGCTTCATACAACTACCTGATGTATTTCAACCAGGCAATGTTGTAGCAGTTGTTTGGGGTTTTTTTTCTGCTTAGACTTCAGTTGTATTTTTTAAATACTTTAGCAAGTGTCTTATGTGATGTTGCAATGGCCAAATGGACTTCCCATTTGTTTCCTTGGCCTGATTTATATCTATATTGCTGCGAGTCCTTATGGCAGGGTGCTGTGGCTATTCCTGCCAGTATTTGGGGTTATATTATGAATGAGAATCATGAAATAAACATTGTCCCATGCCACTTTAAGCAGAAATTTCTATTAAACTTCGAAATAACCCATCACCACAATTGGTTGGGTTTTTTTTCAACTCAGAATTGTGCTATGCTTTAGAAATAACGGTGTTTGGGAAGTTTAGATTGATGTGTGATTAGAGAAAACAATGTTAAAAATTCTGACAGTCAGTCACCCATCTATGCTTGAGTCTCCTCCACGGTTCCTGCTGGATCAGTCCCTTGCTGGTGTCAGGGTTAGCAGCGATGGGTGCTTAGAGGGAAATGAAAGGTAGGGCGACACAATCATTAAGTCAGTCTCTCCACAGTACCACATAGCAAACGCAGTCCTTTTATTTTCTTTTTCTGTCTTGTATCATGTCCTGTCTGTCTGCATTTTCACATGGTTTCTTACCGTGTTCCCTACCCTCATTTTCCTCATTCTTTGGAGGGACAGCTTGAGTTTCAGCAATCTCTTTATTTCCTCCCTTTGCAAAAATGGTTATCATGAGGGTGAAAATTCATTTCTAACCAGAGAACGTTTATAGATACAGTACTGTAATGAATACCTGTCCTTTACCTGATTTAAATCTCTATTAAACTCTTTTTTTTTTTTCTGGTTTGCCTATGAAAAAAAGAGGGAGAAGATAAAAGGTTAAAGTCTGCTTGTTTTGTTCTTTTTAATTGAATGAATGGGAACCGAATAGATCTTTCTGTATGGAGCAACTTTGTGCTGTTACCGATACACGTGTCCTTCTTTCTTTTCTTTTTGTGCCATTGTTCATCTGTTCTTGTGGAAGATACTGCTGTCATATAATATAAACTGCAGAGAACTGATTCTTCATGAATGTGCCTGTGTTAATTTTATGAAGGATTTTTGGGCATTTTTGGATGCACAGAAAATGCTAAAACATAAAAACTGAAATGTCAAGAATGTGATGGCTTCATTTTAGCTCAAACACTAGAATGACACCTCATGAAGGTATCGTCACCTAATTTGCAATAAAAACAGGATCATAATGTGGAAGTGGGGATTACGTGTGGCCGAAAAAACAGTACATACTCTGACTTCATCCAATGGCTCTCCCAGTCATTTTAGATGCTAAAGGAAGGTACAGTCATCTTCTGAGGACTAGTGCTTTTGAAATAGGCCTTTCTGTTACAAAGTAGGCTGTTCTAGAATGGGGTTTGGGTTTTTTTCCCAAACGGCAATAAAGCAACTCTTAAATGTTTACCCAGATTAAATGTTTTTACAGTATGCTGACAGTTCTGATAACTGCACTGGATTTCTGGGGCGAACAGTGGCTATACAGAGACTTTTGTTTCTTGATTTAAGTTGGGACAAGATTGACAATAGCTAAAAATCAGCTGTATCTAAAGGTTGCTGAGTAATTTGGGTGAAGCAAGCCATTCCTTATTCCTTCTCAGTAGGAATGGCTCCCAAAACAGCTAACAAGAGAGTTAGTATTGCTTAAAATCCTTTTTTGATTGTTTCAGCAAAAGCCAAGGGTAGGGTACATTTGAAGATATATATCAGCATCAGAGGCTCTGAGTTGATGCTAGTTCTCTCAGCCTTGTATCTTTTGCAGGCATTCCCCCTGGAAAGAAAAAAGATCAAACTTTCAAGTAGTTACTCCGGGGGGGTTGTTTTAGTTCTTTCATTTTTTAAATGTGTAGCATTCATTCTGGAAATCTGCAGCCCGTACAGGGGAGAGAAGATGTGTTTGAACAGAGCACGATATAAGGACTAAATATGTTGTGTGTAAGACAGTCAATGTGAACGCTCAGTCAAAAAGCTCTTTTAAAATTAAAACCATTGCTAGGTCAATTGAGGTGATGGTTGGTAAACTGGAGGAGGGCAAAAGACAGCGGATTGCCTTTCAGCAGAAGCTGTTGAGCTTGAAGTGTGTGTAAGAGAGCATCTACTAAGAAGCAGTGAGTGAATATTTACAGTCACACCACAAGTAATTGGGAGAGGGCTGAGAGAGATGCCTGGTTATTACCTAAGTGAGAAGGAATAAATAGCCAGTGTGGGAGGGGAACCTGAGTCTAGATGGGATCCACGCTGCAAGTTCGCAGGGAAGGAGTACCTGTCCTTGCTAAGAAAGGCTTTGACCCAAATGGGAATATCCATCTCCTGGTGGGCCTTGGGTGCGCACAGCAATTCCCAATGTTCACAGCCTCCTGACTAGTTCACTATTAGGAAATTCATGCATAAAATGTTTTGAGTATGTATTCTTTCTAATGTCTTGGCTACCATACAGAAGCCAAATGTTACAGTCTTCTTTGACTATACTGCTTTAAGATTAGATAGCAGGGGGACCCTTTTGAAGTCTTTATGGAAACCTCTCTCTTTGCTTCTCAGAACAGTCTGGAAGGCTCCTGAAATCCAGGAGCGGGGAGCTTCGCCAGGAAAAGGCACCTTAAAACTGACAGTGAGGAGCAGAATCTGTATGCGCTGAGATCTCTGATATAGTGGTTTTGGATTAACTAACTGCAGGATAAATTATAACAAAAAAGCAAACTAGTTAAACCAGGAGTTCCTGTTATTAACATCATAAAAGTATTAAAAATAGAATTCACAGCAAACAGGATGTCTGGTCATAACTGTGCCGTTTCAGTTGCCCGGTATTTACGTAGTTGACCTTCTATGCTGAGATCAGAGAGCAGTGAGGAGCCTCGTGACTGTGAATAAAAATCCTGTTTAATCTGATCACACCAACGTGGCAGCTCCTGGAAGGAGTGGGCTAGCATTTCAGGGTAATGCAGAGAAATGAATTAGTACCTCCAGGGAACAGCACATATGCTGCTACCACTTTGGGGGTGACACATCCTTTCTGAAAAGCTGTAGTTGTGGCCGGTGGAACTACGTATTTTCTTTTTAATAGTAGTGTTAAAATTTTTTTTTTCTTTTTCTCTGATATTAAATTTGGAAGTAGACTGTCCGGAGTACAAAGATTTTATTCTAAGTTCTGGAACTTGTACCAAATGAATTAACAAACCGATAGTTTTGTGAGATGGGCTGTGCTGCCCAGCTGAAAGGGCATAGTGAGCACTCAGTGCATCATGTGAAGCGTTCCCCATTGACCATTTAAAGTAGAACTATTAAGAAAATTCCTTCTTCAACCCAGTAGACAAACAGGCATGCCTGCAGCTTGAAGCCTGGACCAGCCAGCATCGGCATTTTAGCATGGGGAAGAGTTTCTGTTCACAGTCCCTGCCTTTTGTGTGATGGCAGATGAGAGAGTCGGGCTGGCTCCCGAGAACTGGAGCACGCAGGGCTGTTCTTACGGCCCTATGCAGATACATTTTTTTTTTTTTTAATTCATATTGTTGTGAAATGCGGTCAGCTGTGCCAGCAGCTCTTAGCTGAAATTAACCTTCTCTATTGTGTGCTTTTCTGTTGTTCTGAAAATTTCCATGTCTTTCAACTGAAAAGTGGAGTGCTTTAAGTTTTAAGGAGCAAATCCATGAATGTAACAAAAGACAAGGTAATAGAGATACTACTTTTAAGACTTGATAGCAAATCTTGAAAATTGTTGAAAATAGTGGTAGCATGGTTGCATAAAAAGGAGGCTTAAGAATCAATATTAAAAGGCCTAAAAACAAGACTATCCTTTTTCAGTGTTTGGAAGAAACAGACTGTTTCAAAGTTGGCATATCTCAGTATATATACATTTTTTCTTAATGCTCAGCTGATTTCTTCTGAGTAATCCATTTGGTACTATTTTAAGAACCCCTGAAACTGTCCTTAGTGTCTCTGAATGTGTATGCAGTTTCTATGAATCAATATTGTAGACATTTTTTTTCCAGATAAGTGTACCTTGGTAAATAAATGAAATAACAATAGTATTAATAGAGGCTCAGAAATTTCCCCACACCTATGCTGTGAAACAGTTGCATGTCAGTAATAGACACGACATGTCTTGGAAGATGAATATGGTTGCCACAAATGGGTCTTCTGGAGAGGGGAAAAAAAAAACACTGGGGGGAGAGAAGGAATTTCTGTTACTTTTTATTGATCTGGGTCTCAATTTTGTGATGATTCACTGGGGTCAGTAAAGCTGTATATATAGGTCTTCATTTTGGCTTGCTGCCAAGTTCTTAGGTTTTCATAGTGCCCTACTTTCAGATTTTTCTGCCTTTTCCTTTTAAAGGAGGACATTGGCTTACAGCATCAGAAATTCTGTTGCGTATCAACATATATATTAATGGCATACTTGAAATAAAAGTTGTTTGAACTAGGTATTCCTGGCTTATTTCTCAGTGTCTTTTTGCCAAGCCACTTGTTTACTGAACCTTTGAAAAGAGAGAGATAATTTTCAATTAACTGAAGGAATGTACAACATTCAAACACCACACCCAGCCTGCTTAGGAGGACAATATTTTTTTTGTGCCTACATGCCCTTGAATTGTTAAGGGGCAGGTTTTGGGTTGATCTCAGTTTATAGTGGAAAAATACAAGTCTGAAGCTATTGCTTGAGAAGGCAAAACGTGTAGGTGAAAGCAAAACGCTGGAAGAACATATGGTACAAGAAGTATAGCTTTCTTAAAGAAATGTAACTGTATTAGTGGAATGGGATTAACAAAGAGCTCTAGTCAAGTTTTGATTTCATCTCAGAGTGCAGGAAACTTTAAGATCTTATTTATCTTCTTAAAGAAGGCACAGTGTGTGTATGCGTGCGTGTATATATATATGATTTGGCTTTGCCCCCTTCTCCCTCCAAAATGAAAATAAATGCTGTGTTTTAACAAACGTGATTGTCAATTTTTAATTGTTTCATTATAACTTTTTTAGTTTAAAAGAGGTGATTTTAAAAGAAATTTGATAATCCTGCTTTTTTTGACCTTGTTGGGAAAGCATGATTAATCCCTTTTAACCCCCTGCTTGGTCCTCTGCAAGAACCTTGTCTTTTCCAGTGCCATCTATGTTTCAGCAAAGTAACTAGGCTTGAGTAAGACCACACAGACATTTGCATCTGTGACAGCAGAGGATGTGGATTTAATTCTGAAAAGGTGGGTTGGTCTACAGCAAATGTACTTAACACCCACAGAAGGCTTCCTTCCTCCCCACCTGATGTCCTCGCCAGCTGTCCCTGCTCACTGCCTGTGGAGGTTCACGTGGCTGGGTGTGGGCAGAGCTCCACTTACCACCTGACTGCTCTTTCTCAAAAAGTATGCAAGGGGCACAGAAAACTTTCCTCAAGGGTGTGGGGAGACATCCAGGATGATCCCACAGCTCAGAAGGATTGAAGGTGTCATCAAGTGTAGAAGGCCAGGTCCTGAGGTGCATGAGGCTGTGCGGAGGTTGTGGGCAGGGTCTGCATTTCTCTCTGCTGACTCCGAAGGCATCCAAGAGCCAGCCCGTCATAACCTTCTTGCCTGGTTCCTTCTGCTGTGAAGTAGCCATGGTAGTTCTCCAGAGGACATTCTGCCAGTACCATGCAAGCATGGAGTATGTTGCAGCTCCTCACTGCGACTAATGCTAAAACACTGGAGCTGGAAGCTTTTAAATATTTTTTGAGTCTCCGTGTTACCTATTTGTACACCCTGAAGGGATCAGGAAAATAAATTGCATGGCTTCAGGGAGTAAACTTTAAGACAAACACCAGAAAAAACGCCAAGTGTGCTCTTTCCTAGGTTCTGGACCTAAACTATCAGTGTTTTCCTTTTCCTCTTCCCCTGCATCTCTTGGAAGTCATGAGACCGAAGCTTTTTATATTTTCTGCAGTTATCCACGGGACAATGAAAATCCACGAATACTGCATTGTGAATCAGCAATACACATTATTGATGGTAGGGTTTCATAGAATAGATCATTAGCAGGCACTCCTCCATTGTGGATTGATAGTAACTTGGTTATATTTTAATGGGCCACTTGGTCTGGTTTAAACTCCTTCTGCTTAAATGTCAGTAGATACTTATTTTTGTTTTTAAATTATGACCTTTATGAGAAGAAAAAGAGAGGGTTAATAAAATCATAAAACCTAATCTCATTCAAGAATCAACAAATTCTGTGTTTTGAGTCAAAAGCTCAATATTCACTTTTCATTTTTGTTTGTACCAGAGTGCTATATATAGGAGCACAAGGCAGAGGATGATGCATGCTGCTCTGTGAAACAGAGTGCATAAAAGAGTAAAAGCAGCTTTTTAGCCCAAACCTTATTTTGTCTTTCATTGGTCAGTCAGACATTTTAATACTGGGCCAATTTCAAATCTAGGCAACATAGTTCTGTAGTGATGAACTATTCATAGGCTTCCAGTCCTCAAGCAAGCTCTTTGCCGGCATGTGATGGCTGTGTCCACAGGAGTCCCCATTTAGTATATCCCAGTGGAAGGACTGGCAGTTTTTCAAGTGGGGAGAAAGACAGAAGGATTCAAGAGCTCAGATTTAGCTGAAATTAGTGCAAGTTTTTACAGAAGTGGTATGCGCACATTTACTGTCCTGGGAATGCAGCCACTGGATTAACGTTTGCAGATCTGGTCTTTTAAATTATGTTTTGTGGTTTTACGTTTAACTTTGAGTTTGGAGTTTAAATGTAAGGACTTGGGAAAAGCATGTCTGTCCATCAGCTGTGATGGAGAAGTACTACCTGTTTTGAATGAAGTGGCTTTGTTTAGTCCCATGTCACATTTAGCTTTAGTGACCCTGTGCTTTATAATCCATGTAATGGAGCTACTTTGTGTAAGTTAAGAATGCAGTATTCCGTGTAACAAAAAGCCACTTGTACTCTTGGAATAACCTATACTAGTTTAAAGCAAATGTTACTATGTACATTTTCTCTTATGAAACTGTGAACTGGTATAAACTTTGTGTAGCCTAAAGAGTGCAATGGCACTATACTGGGTGCACGGTGTAGAACAGCGTAGAACTTGGCGCTCTCCATCAGTTTACAGAGAAGCTCAATAGTTTTGTGATTGTTTTAGTTCACCTACATAAATGTTCATACTGCCATATTTTGGCAGTGTTGTGACAAATAATTTTCTGTTTTAAAAGGTCATGAAAGAGTAATTTAAATGTCCAAATACATTAGCTGTTGTTCTATTTTTTTTTTAATTCTCCCCCTTCTTAAAAAGATTGAGAAATTCAGTTGCATAAACAGGAAAGTGACGGAGCTCCTCCAGTAATCCACTGTAGGTTCAGTGTTTGTGCCTTTCAAATTACAGTGGCTAGACGTAAACAATGGAATGAATCGTTCTGTGACCCGTACAGCATGTATAGATAGAATGGCTGCACCCAGCAGTTTCTGGATCTTCTTCCACAGTGCAGAAATACCACGTCATTTAGCAATATTAGAAAGATCAGTTTAGAGAGATTAGTGTAGGATAACAGAGAGACGATGGTCTGTCCAGCCACATTACAATAGTACGGCTGTAGGAATAGGTACGCCTGGTGACTTGGATTGCTTTTCATAGTTCTTTACAGATACAGTCAGTACTTTGCTTTCATAGGAAAAACACTTTGTGTTTCACACCTGTAACAGTGGAGACAAAATGATAAGCTAACTGCAAAGGTTTGTGCTAACATGTACCAGATCAGACATCTGTGTGCCAGATATGCATGCTTCTAGGAGAGTGTTTCTGCTTGGTGGTCTGCACAAGATGCTGTTCTTTATTTAAGCGAGCTTTAGATGGGTTTCTATGGAAGATGGAGATTACAGTTTAGACAAATCATTTTTCCTTCTTAACAATTCCTCCATCTCATCTGCCTTTCCTGTTTTTTAGCAAGTTTTCTCCTGCTGACTGTTGCTGAGACAGTGGCTCTGAATTCTTCTGCCGTCATACTTGTTTTGCCATGGCGGTTGTTACCTACAGTGAAGGAACTTTCCTGGGTGTCCCGGGGGTTACCCTGGACTTTACCTTTTCCAGATGATCAGTGCAGCTCTGTGTAAGCTCTGGAGGGACAACTATGTAGCTTCTGCGTCCTTAGCTGGATGATGGTCCTCAGTGAAGTAGGTGGCTCTATGTGGAGCCCTGTGAGGCTCCCCTTTCCCTGAGTGGAGAAGTTGTGTGTACGGCCTCACAGATCCCCTCTGCAAATATCTCTGTTTACTTATTGTTTCCGTGCTGGCCATTAGCCAACATATATTTTACCCAGCTCTTACAGAAAGAAATCAGATTCATCTAAAAGTACCTGCTTCCCCTAAAACTGTAATGCACACTGGCATTAGTAATAATTTATTTTTTTCTGAACCAGTAGAATCCCATTTGTGTATTACCAGTGGGTAGGTTTCAGGGTTTTGGGTTGGGGTTGTTTTTACTATTAGAAAAGTTTGCATTAGTTCAGTAATATTCTTGTTCTGCTTGGCTTACTCCAAGTATCTTCTTTAGAGCTGTTGAATACTGTTGCGGTTGAAAACTGCCAAATAATTTTCCATGTTCCGTATTCCTCTTTTTTTCAGGGAGGATGGCATTACATGCACAATAAACAATGTCAAGGCGTGATCTTACAGCCCCTGGAGTTGCCAGGTGTGTTCAGGCTAGGCTGGATTCTTCAGCCTTAAGATCCTCCGAGGCGTAGAACTGTGAATAGCTAGTAGCTCGTGCGTCAGTTGACTTGAGAAGCCACCCTAGTGCCACACAAGTTTTTCACGGAATCACGGAATCACGGAATTTTCAGAGTTGGA
>RSEF01000031.1:41580105-41697251 GCA_003993805.1 Himantopus leucocephalus | reverse complement strand
CACTCGACACTATCATTCATAGTGTCGAGTTCTATACATTCAACTCGACACTATGAATGATTTTTCTCTCCTTTCTGCTCAAGTTCAGGCACTGGCCTACCTCCTGCTTCTCCAGCACTGCTACCAGAGAAGAGGTTAGATCTGAAAATTTAGTCCTCCACCACTGCATAGCTTTGAATGGCAACCACAAGCTCACTTACACTGAGGGTTTAATCTAAATTACGTAAGTCATTCTTTCTTCCCCTTTGCCCTTTTCCTTAATTGTTTCCTACAATGATATAATTGCTTCAAGGACATTCCCATCTGATTTCAGAGGAGAGGAAGAAAGTTGATCAGCTCCCAGGAAATTCCTTTGGTAACTGCAGGGGCTGAGCTTGTGATATCGTGGTATTAATAGCTGCTGTTCAGATTTTATGGATGCTGTCTTTCACCTTCTAAGAGGATTGAAGATTATTTTAGTCTTGTTTCCTATCACATATGCTCACATAAAGCTAATTTCAGCATATATGTGTTTATCCATATGTTTTCTCCAGTAACCTGGCTTATTTAAATCAAGTATGACAGAAAGACAGACATCGAAGACAGCTAATACAGTAAACACTAGCCAGATAGAGGAAGGAGAGTCAGTAAATCATGCCATTGAAAGAGAGCTTGTGATTTCTTAGACACGGGGAATCTCTCTATAGAAAGGCCCTAGAAGTACCTGAATAAACTTCAGGTGAGTTTACAGTCAACCTCAGGACACACATCCAGTTACTGCATGTAAAGCTGTAAAGGGGAGAGTACAGTTTTATTTCTTGTGATGTTAACATCTTGGTGCTCTTGTTTTACTGCAGAGTGTTTCATGAACAAGACTACCCAACCATGTATTTTGCTTTTTCATACCCTCAAATAGGATAACATAGTGCCATGAGGCAAAGACACATATGATAGGAGAAATGCAAAGGTAGTTAGTGATTACATTCTGATGAGGTCCTTAGATTAATTTAGGATCTAGGCCTAACTGTTGAAATATCTTGCAAGGGTATTGAAGGGAATGCAAAATCTGCTAGTAATATATTTCCTAGTTTTTATTTGTGAATAAAATTTTAGGAAAAGTCAGATCAGGTGGTGTAGGGGGTGTTCTTTCAGCATTGTGAAAAAAGGTGTTCGAGTCTGGGGATTTGTCTTTTGTTTTCCCAAAAGTTAAGTTACAGTGCATGTGGATTCATTTAGACAGAATCAGTGCTGAGCTCCACCCAGGTTGTCCAGTCATTGTAAAACTCATACCGTCTCCAAAGCTGGACTGAGACTGCTGAGCCAATTTCGAAGCACGTTGTTTGGCCTCTCCCACAGAGCGCATGTGAATAATATTATTAGCGAGACAGAAGTATTTTTCAAACTGTCTTGCACACTAATTTAAAACACAGGTGGAAACTCCTCCAGCTTGTTTAGGTACATTACTTTTCTCATAGTCTAGTAGTTCAAAGTAGCCAATTAAATGTGCTGTGTGCACATCATTAGTTAAGATGAATTACACTTCAGTAATGAAAAAGAACCTATTTCTTTAACTTGCATAAAAATAACAAATAATTTAATTTTTAATTTATTCTTGATTCATCTGGTTTGCTCCTGTGTAACTAAAAGTGCTGTTACAAGCGTAGCTTGTTTTACTTTATTTCCTCTTCAGGGAAAGCCTGATCAGGCAGGGCTTTTACTACATTAATCTTATTAAATTTTACCAGTCATCTGCTTCCCTGCCATGAACTTTGGCGTATGATGAAAAAGAGGGAGAGACAGAGACAAGCTAACATTCTTAGTGATTTTGGGTAAAACAACTGGCAGCCCATCATAGCAGGAACCTAGAAATCTTATATTATCTGTGTGGAGAGGGCAAGTGTGCCGATCTCTCTTGTTCCACCTGAAACGACAGTGGCCTGTGAAGCAGGTTCTGTTTGACATTGTGCACAACCTGAAAGGACAGAAAAATCTTCATTCTCACACTTAGTAATTGCATTAACTGTTCTAGGATTTTTAGTGTGCTGATTCACATCTTTGTGTGGCATCATATGGATGAGGAAGCAAACACTGTTTCCAAGTATTTTATTGTAGTCTACATATGTGCATATGGGTGGTTAGTGCTTACATGCGTCACAACTGTCAGTTTTTACTCTTGGTTTTCAAGAGGCCCATCTCTGGCTGTCATGGCCTGTTGCAGCTGTCAGGGAGAGTAGATCAGTGACCATTTAAGTCAGCTGAGATCCTCACATTTTCTCCCCCACCCCCCAGTATTTTTCATGTTAGCAATCTTTCAGAAATTGTCAGAGTTTACAGGCTGTTCTTTCATGAGTACGCATCTTCCTTCCCATTTTCGTTACAGAACTCAGGGAAAGAAATGGCGTGATTAGCTTCCCCCAGCCCTTTCTGTGGTTTTCCATGGTATGAACCATTAAACTCATTAAGCTAATAGCAAAGAATGAAAAAGAATAAGATCAGAAGGAAGATGTTATGCCTGTTCTTCTTATCCAATCCTTTCATTCTCTGAGGATCTGATAGGCACAGGGAACTTAAAAAAGATTTGGGGTTCGCAGTCACCATCTGGGCATCTGTTTGTTTGGTGCTCTGTTGGCCTTTTTCTTTTGTTCTCTTTCTTACTTTTTTGTCTGTCTTTCTCAGCTGGGTGAAAGCGCGATCCTAATATCCTTCTCCCTTGTAGTATGCAAATAAGATGTGAAGAACAACTGCTTTAAATCAATCCTTACATTCATCACAGAAGCACCCCGTAGTTATGTCAGCTGGCAGATTCCAAGTGCAGTATGTTTTATTGCTTTGCGGGCCAAGAGGTCGCGCAACGATGGTGATGTTCGTTGTTCTTATTTTCCACCCAGTGTACATCATCAACTGTCTTCCAGCTGATGCAGGCGAGTCCTTCAACCAGGCTCAGCCTTCTAAAATTGGAGGGGGGAAGACTACGGACAACTCCCTTTCTTGCAGGTGGGGGAATACAGTGTGTCTTCAGGAATACAGGGAGGAGCTTGGTAATGCTTGGTGCTGTTGTGCAGAGTAGTTGCATCTGTTGCAGCGAGCTGTTGCACGTAGTGGTATGATACATCATGTATTGGAAGATTTCCAGCTTTGACCATGTAGTTTGACAATATTTTCCATGTCAGAAAGAATGATGTGTAATAGCCTCTGAAAGTAAAATACATAGAATAAAATCAATCTTGAACCTAACTTTTAAAATAATCAGATACATTTACTCAGTTCCTGTTGAATCTGATTAAGCGACTGTCCGAAGGGTAGATTTTGATCTCTGGAGTGGATTGTGAGACAAGCCTGATGTGTCTAGCTGAGAGAACCATTGGGTAAATGCAAAGTATAGCAAATAACTTTTTATTTGGTGCCTGTAAAATGCTATGATTGGACATTAGTTTGTGATTTTAAAGGTGAGTGTGCCGGTGTGTTTGCTGTTGAGAAGTATATGCCCCTCCTCACTCTGCTTTGCTGAGCAGTGCTGAAAATTTGTATTTGATCGGATCTGAGGAATTTCCTTTTTTTTTCTTCAAAGTGATGAACCTGATATGAAAGAATCTGTCTTGTCTGAACTTCTTTTTGATTTCACAGTGAAACCATTTCACTGAAAATACAAGTTTTAGGATAGGAGATGTTGGTATAGTCCTTTCTTTCTCAGCAGGAAAAATGAAATTTTACAGTGCCCATCAAGACCTTTCACCGCGCACACCCTTGTGCAGTGAGCCCAGTTCACTATGTCTTAACCATGTGGGTTTTGGATTGATGCCAAATTTATAACTGGTATTACAAATGTATACTGGGTAACATTGCTCAGTCTGACAGCAGTAGCACTGGTGTCAATGCTTCCCTTTGGTTTTCAGGTAATCCAAAGTCTTTCACGTACTGAGTATCTGTGCAGTGTTCTTAATTCTCACGTTGGTATGAGCTGAAGGCAATGTAGAACTGAGCCTATAGAGTACCTTAATACAACAGAAAATTTTCCACTGTGAAACGGTGTTTTCCTAAGAAGGAAGAGAAGGCAGAAAATACAGATGTCCATTGATGTATTAATAGACAGTGCTTTAAAAAGTGTCTGCTATATCCGTTTTCCAAGGAACATTGATTTTAGCACTGGAAAGGGTTGGGGCGTTAGGGGGAAATAAAGTACAGCCCTGATCATTTCAATACAGAAAATGAATAATTTCAGGAAGATGGGTAAATATTTAGGTATACTTAATTTCACACCATCTCTTAATCTTAGGCATGTAATATCTTGAAAAAAAATGTGGTACTTAGAAGTTGCGTGGTCTTGTCATTATCCCTTTATCCCTCCTGCAAAGAAGAGTCATTGTTATTTTTAGTTCCTTTCACGATTCTCTGGCTTCCCTGGCAGCTTTTTTGGCATCTAAGCTAACTCTTTATTTGCTTTGTATCAAGATCCAGAATCTGACTGAAGAGTCTGTTTGTGCTGTGGTCTGAAGGTTAACTGATGCATTTAGACAACAATAACTCTTTATTTTGCCCTGAAGCAGTGCTTTAGTTTTATAGCAAAACTTCGTAGTCCAGTTGCAAGATCTCGGTGTCTTTGATGTTCAGAAGCAAAAACTTATTTCAGACATTGCTTCAACTGTGATCAACAGCCAGTCATCTCTCTGGTCGCGTTTGGCGTGTGCATAGCAGGACGGCATCACTGCAGCACGTGTAAAATGGGTGTCAACAACATCCACCCTTTAAGTTGGGACATAAATAAAACTCTACTTAATTTATACTATAGGGGGGATTTAGAGAAGCAGTATGGTGCTAGTGTGCTTGAGCATGGTCAGCATGTTTTGAGTAGTAAAACTTGGAGCAGAAACCTGTAGGGAAAATACCAAAACATTTGCTAAATAAGCTGTTCCAGGGCTTGTGATTTTACACAGAACTTACTGGGTAGGGTGGGTGGGTGGGTGGAGTGACAATGAGTGAGAAAAATAATGAAAAAGATACTTTGATCCTGTGTGCTGGTGGTCTCGGACAGGATGAGATGAGAGCTCTTCCATGGCCTCGATGAATGCCTGAAGCAGTGGTGTTCACAGTAGTGGTGTGCAGGGCAGCTATAGAAAATGTGTGTGTCCGCAGCACCCAACCGCACAATTTGGGGACTTTCTCCTGAGATGTGCACGATGCAACCTCAGCATCTCCCAGAGAGAAGATTTGGTAGAGTCTGTTCCCCCATGCTTAGGTGAGGGTTCATGGCAGCAGCCCTGTATTAATCACCACTGTCCCTATTCGTTTTCTGAGTTGGTTTCACTAAAGCAAGGGAAACCAGAAAGGAACACCACATTTGTTTGAAAGTGAAATTTGGCGAGAAGGATTTTGTCTTCTTACCTAAAAATGTAGCAAGACAGCAATATTTTCTCACTTCAGTTTTTTTTTTCTTTTTTAAACCCAACTGATAAGCTACCTCTAATAGCGCATCTTAATGTCAGAGCGCTTTGGTCACTGCAGCAGATGGGATCTGTGCTGAAGCAGTGAGTTCAGTCCTGATCAAAGGCCGTTCAACGGGTTATTTTAATTCAGTCGTTTTTGGTGTACTTTTCTGCCATGAAAAAATGTACCAGATCCTGTGTGAAATGGGGAGCCAGTGAGTAGTGATGCCATCCAGAAATGGATCTTAATTGTAGGTGAACATTTGCGAGCTTTTTTCATGAGACAGTGTTGTGTGAAGGTGAAGGGGAAAAAATGTGGTTTAATTACTGATCACATTGCAAGTACGGCCCTGGAATCTTTGAAAAATGCCTAAGGTTTTTTATATTTTAATTGTTCATGTGAGAATAGATACTGCTTTTTTCATGGCTTGTGTTCCTTTGCCCCATAGGCTGAACAGTGCAACACTACCCACCGTATTCTATGGCTGTTTCTTTCCCCTATGTAATATGTTATGGTTTGGCTAGTGCGTATTATTTCAAACCTCTTTTTGCATAGGGAATGTCTGTAAAAGACTGTGTGGAAAGTGTGCTTTGAATACCAACGTATTCAGAATCAAGCACTGGAAAAAACTTCTGTCCAGAGCTTGACTGTTAAGCAGTGTTTCGTAGTTCCAGGTCTGTTTTGATGTCAAAGCATGAAGACCTATTCCTGAATTATTTCGTTGAGAGGATTCTTCTGTATGTTTCAGTGCTGTTTGGGCTGATGGAAACCACCAGGTTTTTCCAAATCCATCATACTCTTTGTTTATTAATGGAGGGATTTTTTTGTGCTGAAGCTGATCGTGCTGTAACCTGAGGATAGAAGCCTAGATCATTGTCTATCCTCTTCAGCTGACACTGTGAAGTGTTTAATTATGACTATTCCAATGGCAGGTAAATGGAACTTCTGTAAAACGGCTTTCTGCTTGAAAGTCGGGTTTGCTTTTGATTTTGATGGGGTGGGGTGTTGCATCTGAAATTCTACCTCATGAAAAGAGAGGTGGCCCAAGAGAATTGACAGTGGGGCCTCTTGCATCTGGAGCAGTTGGTTGATTGGTTGATACTAGAAATTACCATCTTTCTGTTCTTCAGTGTCTTTTGTTAAGCTTTGTTGAGTTTTATGGACAATTGACTACCTTATGCATCAAAACTTGTTGGTTTTTAAATGAAATATAATGTGCGGATTATGCACAGTTGTTGACCAAAACAGACTTGTTTCTTGTTGTTTTGCTGCTGTGTCCTGTTGAGTGTGATGAGAGGAGAGCGTGGTTTACTTTGTGCATGAATCTTTTTATTCTAGTTTCAAAGTCGAAATTGGTATAAACTTAGAACTTGCTGATTTTTGTGCTCTATGTATGCTACCTTATCTGAGTCATCATGTCTAAGCAGTGTTTTGCTGTAAAACTGAAAAGTTGTCAGGAGAGGCCTTCTGCTTTGCTAGATACTTGAGCGTGGTAACTTTGAATACTGTCATTTTGTTTTGTTCTAGAAACAAAGAGGAGGGGACTGTGTTTGTCAGCTTTCAAAAATACTAGTTTTCTACTATAGGGAGACGTGAATTCTTTACTTCTGAATGATGTAAAGTTCATCTGTGTTTTCCCTAAAGTCTTGATCCTTTACATACATAGTAAATCATTCATCAAAACAAAATTCCTGGTGTGTTTCAGTTGCATTAGCAGAAACTCATTTTTATGTGAAACCAGCTGTTACAGGGCACGCAAACTCCACCATTTACTGTGACCATTTTTAGAAGGCAAGGAGCCAGCATTTATAGTAGATGCTGCTGTGGAGTTGGTCCTTGTGCCCACCCAGAACCTCAAGAGTTTGATGATCCTCTGGTTGTATGGTTGTCACTGAGGGATGGCAACAAACCCAGAAGGTGTAACTCTGTGTGTTTGTATTGGCCTCATGATATGGTAAGTTATCCTGTCAGGAGATGGCTGCAATGTCAAGTGAGTATTATTCTTCTTTTGTATGTATTTATACTGGTCAGTATGAAAATATACGTTACCTCTGCATTATTTTGTGTCAAAGTGCCAGCTGCAGTGGGCTGGACCCCAGCTTTTCTATTGCTGGTTCAAACAAATAGTAGTTGCTGTTAGCAACTGAATGATAAAACCGGATTTAGGAAGAATTATAAGGTTTCCATAGCTTCAAATGTTTATTGGCAGACTTAGTAGCGCTCAGTATTTTTTTCCTCTCTCCCCACCATGTAATCATGAGGCTAAAATCTATTTCTGGCCACTTTCAAAAGGTAATAAAAATTATGGTTCTCATTTGTAACCAGGGTTTATTTAAGGAAAAGTAAAGGAGAGCAAAATTGCTTTCTGGGGACTTGTGTAGACTCTTTGTTTCTCCTCTTTTCTTTCAAGCTTCTCACTAAGTCTTTTGAGTGCCATGGCGAGGTCAGGAGGCAAACCTGGAAATAGATCAAGTTGTGGAGAAGCATTCCTGAGTATTTAAAAATATCTCAGTTTGCTCCTTATTTGCTTATACTTTTAAACTTCATTTTTTAAAGGCCTGCGATGTTATCAAATAAAATATAAAGGTTGCAGCCATTTCAAACTACGGGGTATGAACATTCATGGCATAATGTTTCTCAATCATCGTGAGACCGCTGTGCTGAAGAGTAAATTTCTATTTCAGAGGCTGAAACAAATATCATTGGTTTCAATAGCATATGTATTTCATTAAAAGTAAGCAATACCATGTAGAGTATTCTTAATGTGTTGCAAAATAAGTGAACGCTATAGTTGTTTTTCTTTCCAGATTTCAGATTAAAACTGTTAGGTATTTCAGGATTGGGCTTTTTCCCCCAGCCTAACACCCATGTAGGAAATAACATTCCTGTGCTGTTGACTACTGTGGATCATATTTGGATGTATCAATTAATTTCTGAAGCTACAATCCCTTAAATAATTATTTATGCTAAATGTGCCATTAATGGTTAGTATTTGACAAAAGGTATAATTTCTTATAATTCAAATGATTTTATAAATGTAGCTTTTGTTTGGTTATCTTTAGACAGAGATAATACAGATCTAT
This sequence comes from Himantopus leucocephalus, assembly GCA_003993805.1. Classification (NCBI taxonomy): domain Eukaryota; kingdom Metazoa; phylum Chordata; class Aves; order Charadriiformes; family Recurvirostridae; genus Himantopus; species Himantopus leucocephalus. Next base: position 41,688,768 of record RSEF01000031.1, on the reverse strand, counting down.
GTACAACCATGTTCAGCAGTGGCATGAGAGGACTATAGAAAGGAATGGCCGCTTCTAAAGAACTTGCTCTGATTTTGTGTGCAGCATAATCATAACTCACATACACAGTACAGAAGTACCAGGAAAGGCAACTGACCCTCAGCTAACAGAAACAGGGGCTTTGTTTCACATATTCTGGAATAATTTGGTTGCTAAATTAGTACCTACTTCTCTGGCTGCTGAGTCATGTGAGAATTGCAGTCGTAGAACTAATCCAAAAAGAGATGATTTTGAGCCCATTTTCAGCAAGTTAATGTGGCCTTACCATGCTGACTGTGCTTTCTATTTCTGCTGAATAGCCTACCATAACAAAAGGGAGCTAGAACAAGGTAGTCAATGAGCCATCCAGGAGACATAATAGCCCTTGGACCCCAGCCATGTAATGGGCATGTATTAAATATAATTCTTACAGAAATAATTTTCCCTTTTTTTTTTCCCTCTCCTAAATGAGCACTCTAAGGTTCTGATTATCTAGAAACATACAAATACTTGCTTCTTTTAAACATTAGGAGAGTGATTTTTCCTTTCAAGATGTATACTTTTAATCTCTGGCTTATAGTACAGAGCTTGGAGTTACAAATACAGTGCTAAGTTTCAACCTGATATGGTCCTTTGGGAGGTGAGAGTGTCCTTGCTGCCTGTGCTTGCATCTATCTATTTGCTGCCAACTTGTGTCTTAACAGGCTTAACGAACTCTCGTTACCTGTTTGTGTGGCTGTCAGGCCTAGCCAGAGCAGGCAGGACCAGCCACAGGCTTTAATTGCTGCCGTGATCTGGCGGCACTTAGCTTTGGTTTTAAATTTATAATTAGGACTGACACTTTGCCCGAAATGCCAGTACTGTGCACCGGATCTGTGCCGATTGGAGTGAGATCCCTCGTGGGCTGTGGTTGGACAAGAAGGCTGCGCAGGTCTGCGCCAGCTCTCCTGGAAACAGCTCGGGAGAGCAGAAACCCTTCTGTTCGCCAGGATGATGCAGCGCGAGAAAAGGGTCCTAATGATATGTTTCCGTCTCGCAGAAGGTTTCTGCGGCTCCTTGTTGCCTTTGAAATAAAATGCTTTTACTGTGACATGAGGCAACATGACAGTGCTTTCCTTGGAGCAAATTTTGGGATTGTCGTGGCTTGCCTTCCTGAGAAGGAAACTCCTGTTTACTTCAGGTGTTACGGAGCCTGACACAATTTCCATGTTGAGAGAAAGCTGTGGCCATTGAAGCAGTAGTCTAATTTTATAGACACAGTGTGTAATGTCACCCCAGTGGGTCTGCCTTTATATAGTTCCTTTGATCTTGTATGTGTTTTGGACTGGCCACAAATGTTGCATTTACAGTCATGGCCACATGAATGATCTGAAAGACGATGTGATTGTCATGGGATTAAATTGCACACTGAGAATACCGTTGAATGAATTCTGAATGTGTTGCTTGCAAATGAAGTTATTCCTCTGAAAATACACTTGAAAGTAAAGAGGGTATGATGTTTTTACCTCGGCAGCATAAATTTGGATAGCTGTCTTGCTCGGAGATCAGGAATTGGGGATCCCACTGGAAACTGTCGTAGCATGCCTCTGTGAAAACACAGTGTCCAGTTCTGTCTTGCTGAGCATGTTTTTGTGCTAGTAAGATTATCTGCACCAAGACCAATGCTCGCTTTCCTTGATAAATAAAAAGAATGTACTATTTCCAGGAAGGCACAGGTTAAAAAGGTACCTGAATGTCTTGTTTACTATGTAATAAACAGAGGAAATAATTTCAGTTCATTTCACTTGCAGAAGTATTTTCCATGAATGCATATATTCTCTGAATTTTCAGACATTAGGTAATAGTATCTTTTCCTGTTTGTTTTGGGGGGCTTTAAGGTGTAATTTACAGGGAGACGTCAGATTTTACTGAAACTTTAATTTTTTATTTCTAGGAGTGCAGCCAGCTTCATCTTACAATATTTCCTGAACTGTGTGTTGAATTCTTGTTTTAAAGAGAAAGCTGTAAAGAAAATGAGGGGGGTTGCTTGCCATTCATAGATAGCCGCCTGTGAGTTTAAATGAAAAATGAGCAGGGAGAACCTTGTCATATCAGCTAGGAATAACAATTGAACTTAAGATTTTGATTGTGGTGATGATACTTGGGCATTCCCCGTGGCTGTTTGTGTCAAAGTGATGACTGGAAACATCTAGGGTTGTTGGTTGTGGTTTGTTTTTTTTTTAAAGTGTCATCAATGCTACCCACACTGTGAGTTTTTGCATAAGGGCAAAACATCTCCTGTATCATGCTAGCAGTCTGTTTGCTTGTGAGTCATCTTGTGATACCTGCCCTCATGTATGTAGCAGGAGTGGCATGCAAAAAGGAACAGACTTGACCCTCTAAACTGAGCTCTTCATCTCATTAGACATCCCTCGAACAGTGATTTTGGCTGTCTTAATTCATTGTCTGAATTTGGTTTGTCACTATTTACCATTCATTTTGAAAGGGATAGTGGAAGAAAAGTCCTAGAGTTAGGAAACTTCACAGAGAGTCAGGTGTGTTGATTTTCTAATTGACTTGGTGAAGTCCTTCATGTAATTATGGAAGAGCTGAACAGGAGAGTTGCCTTTATTCAAACATTATTTTGCAAGTCTCTGAAAAACAATGCGAGACTTCAGTTTGTGCTTCATAGACTATTACCTGTTTTGACATTTTTGGTCGTAGTTTTTGTCCTGCCCATTGTTACTCACTAAAACAATGTCTTCCACGCACAAGATGAATTACCAACCACAATTTTTAAATTAAAAAGTAGTCCTGGACTGACAGTTTAGTGAAGAAGAATAGTAGTAGTAGTAATTATTATAATTAATTATATTATTATTAACAACAACTACAGAACAAGAAAGCAGACAATAGTGGGAAATCAGATCACATCAGACTTCTCAACGTTGGGGTGCATTAATGACAAAGTCTCATCAGTGTGGGGAATATGCCAGAGATTTTCTCACAGCTGGTAATTTAGCACGCATGAGGATCTGAATTGTTATGCTTTTCAGTCTGTAGGCAATCTGTGCAAGCCTAAAAACTGAATTTAATGGGGTAACAGTCTAATAGTATAAATCCCTTGTGTAATGGTAGCTAAAGCAAACAAATTTTCAGCATAACCTGACTTTGCAGCAAATGTGGCTGTTGAACTAGGAACTGTATTTGCAAGCCACTGGATACTTCATCTTTCTGTAACAGTTTTCAGGAACAGCTAAATTAATTTAAGCTTCCTGAGTGGAAACAAAATCATGCTTAAATGAGATTAGCAGGAGCCTGCAATGAGAGTTCCTATTGCAAATGTCTATTGCTAATAGACATTTATCTTAAATTAGTTTCAAAGAGAGATATTTTTTTTTTTTTAAATTGTATTTAGCTCCCTTGAATAGTGTCATACTGAGAGAGCTGCAGTCTGAAGGATTGTGTCCACAGAACAGATGCATCATGGACAGGAGTGGTGCCAACTTCTGACACACTCCGGTACGCTGATCCGTAAGGACCACCTACAGGGAGAGAGGGTGTAATTCAATTTCCACACACATTCAATCCCCATGTCCATCAGGGTTGCCAGTTGTGAGAGCAGTCTTTGTGATATGGGTGGGTTTTTTAGTAGGGGCTGAACTAAGGCAACCAAGCTCATTTCATCTAGCTACCTTTTGTTTTGTTTCTAATGTTGCATTTCTTCAGAAAGGAAGTTTATCTAGAAAAGAGTATTTAAGCTCCACTGTAAATGTTTAAGCCTGTCTTTTCCATTTGGTAAATCTTTTTCGCGTACAGGACCATATGCCAAAAGTACACTCATCCTTTTACAAAGTTGGAAGTACATAGACACTGTGGACATATTTCCTGTAGCTCAGAAGCCAAGATTCCCACAGCTTACAGGGGGCTGGTGAATGTCTGATTTAGCTCCTAATTCCAATATGTAATAGTACAAAAACTGGAGAAAAAGATGCCATTCTGCCACTACTGTACAAGCAAAAATGTTGGAAGTATGGCTATGTAAAGGTGCCAGGATTGGCTTCGTAGAGTGAGTATAAATAAAAAAACTCTAATTTTCTCACACAATGAATTATTGTAACAATACATGACATTCAGGTTTTATAGCTGAGATGTAAATGGTAAGCCTTCCATCCAGGGCCTTTCAAAGTCCCTGTTTTCACTGTTTGCTCATGCAAATCTGGCTGTTTCCAGTTGCAAAAGCCAAGGCTTAGCATTTGTCTATTTGCCTACATCACCAAAATTTGTTTTTATAAAGTATTTAGAGACATCTAAAGTCAACTTCCTAGAAGCTGTTTTTGGACAGATCTCCAGTGACCAAAGTGTACGTCAGAAAATGCCTTGATAATACACACTTCTTATGCATTGGTCATGTGCTTTCTTGGTTTAGATTCTATAGTAGCTTCCTGCTAGTTTCTAAAAATCTTCTGTGTTATGAGCTGGAAAATGCACCTGTACTGAATTTTGTAATTTTTTAATCATGTAGTTTAGCATGATTTTATACTGCTCTGCACATGTGTATTATTTTGAAACCTTTTTTTTTCTATATTAAATTAATTTCATGCTTATCAGTATATATGATATCGCAAAATAAGAATGAACACAGTGTGCAGATGTCCTCAATAATAAAAGCCGTGAACAAGGTGGTTAGGAGTATGTTATGCGTTGACTTCAACCTCTGTAGATTTGAGCAAGGCTGTTGCCTGCAGCACTTTGTTTTATGCTGTGCTCTTAAATGTTTACATGTTTTGGCTTTGTGCTGAAAGTTTAAAGCTAACCAAAGAATATAAAATGTCAAAATAAATTTAAATGATCATAGTGTGTGTATGTTAAAATGATTACTCAGAAGGTGCTGTGTGCCCCACCCTACAATCCTTACGCAGATGAGTTTCACTGAAATCTATGGGAATTCTGTCTCAACAAGTACTGCTGCAAAAATCAAGTTTGTTATGTCTTAAATGCTTAACATATAAATCTGATGCAAAGCAGTTGCAACTCAGATTCCCTAGTTTCTAAAAAGTGTGTGCAAGTCTCTTTTTGAGCAGCAGATAGCCCACGTAGCATAACAAAAAAATAAAGTGACTATTAATGTCCACTATGCAAACTTGTTTGATTTTAGTATTGTCAGAAATAACTAGACTGTGTCCTCTTTTTTGTTATTTTTGTTTAACGCTGTTGTTACAAGGTGATTCTCTGAGGTCCTCTCCCAAAGTTTTAGCGTTATGTCAGTTCAGTCAGATCAGTTCTGTCAGCATTCATAAGTTGTTGCAAGCATCTATTCAGTGTATTATGTTTTAAATGTTGTCCTGCTGATTCTTAAAGGGTTTGTATGAAATTTATATTTTTCCCAGTAACGGCATATTATTATACGCACACCTGTCAGAAAAATACTGCAAAACTGTATCTCTTCTTCACATCAGGACCTACTAATTCTCTCTGCAAAGCACAGTTTCATTTGCAAGTTGTGATGAAGGCGCAAATGTGCAAAAAATGTACATAACATTTATCTGAACCATAACTTCTCTCATTGCTCCATTCAAGTTGTAATAAAATCTGTATTTAAAAATGTGCTGGAGATTAGTTTTTCCATATATTTGCTGATTTGTATAATTAAGGAAAATTGGTTTGTAGTTATTCACAGTAGGACTTTTTTCACAGTAGCAGTGTATCAGGAACATGCAACTAATTTTAAATACATGGCCAAGCGCTCCTGTGCTAAACTAAAGTGCCTGTGATATTTACCTAATATATTTATTGAAGTATCATGAAAATGTATGTGATAAGTTAATATGGCTGGAAAATTAACATCAAATTTAATGTGGAAAAATACAGATCCTTGATTTGAGCCTGTTGTCTCCGTACTTGACTTTCCTCCTTGTATTTTTTTTTCTACTTTTCACTGACTAGTTCAGTCAAGACTCCACTTCAGTCAAGACTACTTCTATCTGCCTTTCATAATAAGCTAGTTTAAACACAGCTTTGAGCACTGTTTCAAATATAAGCCATTTGTGGAGTACCAAAGATATTTTGTATGAGAAATAGGCATACGTGGATTTTTCATAGTAATTGCGCAAAATAGAACAGGTTTTTACTTCTGTTTACAGCCATTTAATTACTTTTATATTTTCTTTGTATTAAAACTTAGAAATGAAAATGTGTTAGAAAATGAGTAACAGCAAAATAGAGTTTGACAAACTCCTTCTGTAAGTGCTAGGTAGCGTCATGCAGTGCGAGATTATTGTGCAATCAGTTGTGTATTACTGAATTTAGTTGTTTCGCCCACAATTAGCAAAAATGTATTTGTAGCATTTCCCGATTTTTCAGGTGTATTTAGCTGTCTCCCTTACATAAACACCACCGCTGAAAGCCTTTAGAAGGAGCTGAGGAGGGTTGCACAGAAGTACCTTAGAAATGGCTTTTGAAAATGAAGTAGAAATATTTTCTGCGCCTGAAGTGCCAAGTGGCAGCATGTCTCGCGTGTCCCTTGTACGGTGGGCATGCGGTGCCTCCCGCTTGCACAGGGGGAAGGTGGCCGTGTGCGTGCACAAGCAATTTTTTTTGGAGTGCTTCAGCTCAGCCCTCGCCTCTATGCACTGCGTTCTGGCGATAGTCGTCTTGGGGAAGTGCACGGTCGTAATCAAGGGTCAAATACAGAAAATGTGGGAAAATGAGAAGAAAGAGAGAGTTTCAACTTCAGTTATATTGAAATACTGGAAAAAAATATGGGGGCTTTGAAAAGTGGTGAAAGGGTGGAATGTGTAAAGTCTCTGTGGGAAGAAAATGTCATCCTATCAATGGATTTTTTTTTCAGTGTTTTCTTGCCTTCTGTTGAATTTCATAATACAAGCATGCTTCTTTGTTCCCCTCTATTCCCTGTCAAAGCCCTCCCTTTCGATCAAGCAAAGTTTGTTCGTTTTCCTCTTTGTTTTTTAAACGCTCAACTGGAAATCTAGTCAGCTTCAAAACATTAGTTAAAAATATGTAAGGTCCCCCCCCCGCTTTGTCACTCTGCCAGATTTTGTGGTTTTACAATCCAGTTTCCTGGAGAGGGTTTTAAATTTTTTTTTTCTTTTCCCTGTTGCTGTGTGAGTAATTAAAAAAAATAATAATAAAATAGAGAAACTGACTGTCCGGAGGAAACAGTAAGATGTCAAGCATTAAGTAACCGTTCCAAAAATAGAGGAAAATCCAGTCACCAAAAACTGAAAAAAACACAATGTATATATTGTAAGTAAAGAAAGCAAAAGAAAGCTTTAAAGAAAAGAAAGAAGCATAATGGAGCTAACATTTTTCTCTTATGGATAACCTGCAACCCATTTTTAAAAAGCAGACAACGATATTTGATTTACTGCTCTGAACAGTAGCAGGTATAAGTGGAAAGGGGGAGAGGCATGCAAGAAATAACTGGCTAAAAGCCAGCAGTATGTTTTCCCACGATTTTGAGGTCTCAGCAGCCTGACTCGCCAGCTTCCATTCTGTCTATTGCAATTTTACATATCCAAAATCTAGATTAAACTAATCCCTCTTGCCGTCTGCCCCTGCAATTTAGAGCCATGCTATGATATACAGCGTGTATGTGTATCACCCCAGTACCGCTGGCCTACACAGGCAGCACTTACTGGTGGAATTGGAAACCCGAGCTTTAAATAAATAAATAAATAAAGGAGGTAATGTATACATTGAAAGGCCCTTAATTTGGTTTCCCTATTGTGTGCAGCAAATGTTGTCATTTGCAGGGTTGCTAAGCATAAGCCAATAATTTTCAGTATTCAAGCCAATAAGCTCTAATTGCCTCAGCGATATAAATTTAAGCCATGTTAAATGCTGAAAAAGCCAGTCACGACAGTTTGGATTTTTGTTTTCTTCCTCACTCGCTCCACGCCACCCACCCTACCCCCCGCCTTACTCTTCAAGTCAGTTCGAACTGTATGGCAAGGATCCCGAGGGGATTAAAAAAAGGGAAAAACACGTTTTCCAGAGAAAATCAGTCCTCAGCGCTGTATGGAACTTGGGCAGCTTTGTGAAAAAATTGTGTGCTGTTATATCACAACGTGTCTTTGTTGTCACTTTTCCTGTTCTTTCCCGTATTATTTTGCTGCATGCAGATACATTCAAAACTCATCAGCATTGTAAACACTTTGTTTCGATTTGGACAAACTATTTTTTGACCACAAAGGTTAATGTAGAAGGGCAGTATGCAATGGAAAGGCTGCTTATTTACACTGGTTTTGTTAATGATACAGATCTGCTGAAATGCCATTGCTATATTTGTTTATTCCAGCCAGACTCTCTAGGAGCCGAGTTTGGCGTTGGGAAATCATGCAGACCAGCATTTATGATCTACTGTGAGCACACTAATTATATAGTATTCATAATTAACAGAAACTACAGTTTCAATGGACTTTTTCCTTTTATTGCTTTTATTTACATTAAAATTGCATATAAAATAAGGTGCACCTACTTGGTATTTCAGCTATTAAAGCGAAAGGATGTGTTTATTGCTTATATTTCCTTGAAGTCAGTGTGCTAGCACCTGAAATTAACAGAGCTCTTTGGCGAATGGGCGCTCTCATCTTGTTACAGAAGGCATATTTCTTCTTCTGTTTTTGTCTTTTAGAAATTCATATATGTTCGGGGGCAGATGAAAAAGGGCTTTACTTTTATGTTGTTATTGCCCCTGAATTGTAAGATTTGTCAAAACTAGTTTCACGTTGTTTAAATGCCAAACTTAAAATTTCTAATTAATGTGATTATTAGATGAGAGATAATGCTCCCAGAAGAGCATTGAGTAAAAAGGTCTACAGTGTGGAAAAGGAGGAGGGAAGGAAAGAGGTGGAATATGATCACCGAGAGCAATATGTAATTGCAAGGGTGGAGCATGTCCAAGACTGGTTTGTGATTGGATCTGGATTAAGAAGAAGAGCTTGTGTATTTAGTCTGAAGAGAAGACGAATATTATAGAGGCACTACAGTAAAGGTATAATCAGGTTAAAGGACTTTGTGCTCTCGCCAACTGAGTGGAACTGAAATTGCATTTTCAGTAAGTATATCCTTGTCTTTTTGCCTTTTCACAAAAATACTGCGTTTCTTTTGTCATGTGACTTACCAATTCTTGGAGTAATTCAGCTGTTACTGGTTACGGCACTTGTTTTGAGTATCAGTGAAATTCCTTTCATATCGCCTTCTTGCCTCTATTGCCCATCTGCACTTTGTAGTGGTTAAGAACTTAAATTTCTCATTAATCACTTTTTTTAGGGGTGGCTATGAAAGAAAAGCGCTGTCTATTGCAGACTTCAATCATAACGTTAAAACAGTAACACTCGGCTGAATGTATTTTACCTGCCAGTGCCAGACTGGGCATTTACATCACAGCTGGTGTCTGTTCTGTGACTTTAGAGGTATTTGAAATAAAGGCAACTTCTTTAGGAACAGAAAAAATATCCATTACCCATGTAATCAGCCTCCTATGTCTGTTCAGATGTTTTTTCAAGGTTGAAGTTTTTTAATGGTGAAATCTAAGGCTGTTTAACATGTTTTTCCTCTTTTAAAGTGGATCTTTTGGCTTCTCTGTAATTTAGACAAAGATAATTGGCAAAATGAAGACAGATACACTGTTTCATAGAGAAGCTGATTGTGGGCAGAAGTTCGCTCTCTTAACAATCTATGGTGAAACGACTATGGGATTGCCAGAAAAACAGATGAGAAACAGGAGATCTCAGTGTATAGTGCCTGCTTTGCGTGGGCCACTGTAATGTAGGCACTACGGTTGTGAGATCCTTAATTTCCAGAAGTGCTGAGTGCTTTTGGTTCCCAGCTTTCTAGGACTTGTGGGTATGTGTACATCTGAAAGCCAGTGCTGCAGCAGCTTCCCACGCTGAAGTCCCTGGTACACAGAAACTGCTTTAAAAACTGACATACGCTTGTAGCTAAGAGGTCTAGTGTTTAAAAATAAGGGGGTAGTAATAAGTGTTAAATTTCCAATAATATGTTGTTTATTTCAGTGTATTTTCAGACTGGACTGGCTAAAGTTGTACACAAATTATCATGAGTTCATTAGATTGTGCAGATAATAAGCAGCATATAATAGAAATTGCTCTATAAGTCTGTATAATATAGAATCCTCATGTTTTTGAGCTAGTTTGAAAAAACAATAACCGCACTGTTGCTGCAAAATTCTACTGTGTGACTTTGCTATTCATTTATTACACCCTGTAATGTCCTTTTTAAAGGGACACTTAAGAGGGCCCAATGCTGTAAACTTGTGAGCACAGGTAGGCTGCTGTTCCTTTCAGTGGAGGTACTCATGCACGCAAAGTTAATTACACCCAAGTGTTCGCAGGGTTGTGCCCATAAACTGTGGTTGTCTTGGGGTTTTGTTGGAGTAGGTGGTGATGTGGCCAGGATTTTGAGAGATGCATTCAGGGGATTGCTTTTAAGCACAGGGAAAAAGCCACACAGCAAACTATCAAACTAGGCAGTAGCGATTTAGAAAATAAAAAATTGCTACCAGTTTGTTATTTAAGATGAAGTTATGAAGGGTTGATTTTGGCAGTCACAAATATTTACTTCTTAAAGTAGCCATAGCTATTCGCTGTTTGTTACCATAGCTGTCCTAATTTCGAAGGATTGCAAATGTCATTAGGCTCATCCTAGAGTAATCAATTGTTAAGTTTTCACTCCTAAAAAGTAGGAGTTTGGTGATAGACACTTGTCTGAAATCAGTAAACTGCCTTGGACATTTTATCTGGAATAATAATGGTGAAAGTAATCTTTTTTAAATCTCTTATAGGCTGAGAACTTTGATGCCAAGTTTGTTGCTGGAGGGAATTTTTATAGTTAAGTTATAAACACTTGAGAATTGCAGTTTATAATGGAAACTTCAGGTCCATTTTAGCCACAGCAGTGCACACGTATCTGAAATGAAACTTGTAAAGATTGATTTCACTAGACAGAAAGAGCTGATGGAGTGAGCACTTGCCTTTGCTTCTAAGAGCAAGATCCTTACTAAGCAGATATTTTGCTTGTACTTCGGAATGGATTGCATTTCAGTGTTCAAAAGCATTCATTACTTACCTTAAATTAGGTTTAAATGATCATGAGACCAAACAATTTCTTAAATTAGTTGTTGGCTTGCACTGTTTAAACTCTTCATGTAAATAACTTGGTTCTGTCAGTGTGCACAGCACTGTAGGTTTGTGCGACAGCCAACTTTCAGTCAACTATTTCCATTAGTAGATAACATTAAGAATTACTGTTGAAGCACTGTACTTAACTTACTGGTTATCCAGCCATTCATATATAAATAACCCTCCACTTCTGCACAGTCAGCCCACTGCTCCCTGGCATTATCTGCTTGATTGTTTTCACATTTGTTTGTAACTTCTGTGATTAAGTGCCGGTCTTGTTCTCCTTACGTGAGTAAATATTCCCTTGAAGTTAGTGGGAGGTCTTCTTGCATAAGGAGTATGGAATGAGGCCATAGGACAGCAAATTTTCCCCATACCCTTCCTGGAGATCAATATTTTTTTCTTCTCCCTCCTTTCCTGAAGAAGGAGAAGTTAAGCAGCGTGCAGCCTTAGAAATAAATAAAAAAGCAGGTAAATGCTGTTTTGTAGAGGATGGGCTCCCCTGCTATTGATTGCAGTGATTTGCTTGGTGCCTGCTTACCAGAAGTCCTGCTGTGGCCCTCAGTGGTTCCTCCGTGTCGATGTAGAAAGGTCTGAGTTAAGCAGGACATGAAATGTCTGGAGTGGGACCCAAAAGTGCACCGGTCGGGAGTGGGATATGGGGCGCTCTCTGCTTCACATACATGAGATCCTTTTGCTAAAGGGAAAATAGTATGGAAAAGAATGGCGGTAAATGGAATAATTTCTCTGCATGTTTATAGAATAAAAATAAATAAAAACTCGTGAGTGGGGCTTTTGGTTTAGGATTTATGTTTACTTTTCTGCAACAACTGCTTTACCCTTTGCTTCCTCAGTCATTTGTAAAGCACTGAAAATTTTCCAATATCATGAAAAATGAAGATTGTAGTAAATGATTGATGGAAAACTTTGTAGAAAAGCTCTGTTTGAAAATGGAGAACCTGGAATCCTCTTCCATTTCAGCAAGAAGACTTGTCTTGGTGTCTGCTTCTGGAAATGAAGTTGCAAGTACCTGCACTTCATAAATATGTTAAATGATTCCAGGTACGCTGGAATGGGATGTGTGAACCTAGTGGGGGGCATGGGGGGTATGAAATTAAGGTCTTTTAAGTGCTCATTGACTCTTTCTTACAGATATGTTTAAAAAAAGAAAAAAAGAAAAAAAACCCCACCACCAACAACAAAATTTTTAAACAATTATGGGACTTCTTATTATAAAAGAGGAGTTTGAAGAGAGGTAAAACTTTTCAGTGAGTTATTATGTGAGCATATCTTTGTATGCTTATGTGCATATACCAGTATTACAAATGAGCATAAGAAATTACGTTTATCCCTATTTTATAAGGAAATTAATATATTTAAAGCCTCTAGTTTTACCCCAACTGTGAGAGTGAATTTATAAAGGAGTTTGTGCCTTAAATGTCATGTACTTTGTTCATATCCCTTCATTAACTTAGTAGTTGCTTAGTATGTCTAAAATAGTTTTTCTCTGTTTCTGTCACTTGCGTTGTCATAAAATGCACACACATTTCTACAGTCAAAAGAAAGTACTAATTTTTGGTTTTTTCAAGAGAGCTCTTCAGAGGCTAGTGCTTTGGTGTAATTCTATTAAATTGAATAGAGTTGTTCCCACACGAAGTTGTAGTTATGAGTCAAGAAACATATCCATTATCTGAATCTAAAAGTAATTATTAATGTTGTGTCTATATGTGGAAGTACTGGTCAGTACACGTGACAAAATAACTCCTGCTCCCTGTTAATAACTCACGTATCTTCCTTGTCATTACAAAAAGTCTCATCTGAGAAACATGAGCAGAATGCAGCACTTTTTTTCTTATCACATTTTATCTGGTAATTACTTCTGAAAACTTTAGTATTTCAATTAACTTTTAGGGTTTGTTCTGCGGTTTTGGGGTTTTTTTTGGGGGGTGTTTTGTTTTTGTTTTTGTTTTTTTTTATTAAGAAGTCCTGCTTCTACACATGCCAATGGTGTGCAAATTCTGTCTGAAACCACTCAATTTCTTGCACTCCTTCAAGTTAAAAATCCATAAGTCAAATTGCAGTTTGGAAACGTTCATATCCAGGAAGTTTTAGCTTGGATTTATCTTTATGGTTAGTTTTAATGCTCCCATATAGGATTTTGAAAGAGAAAATCTAGCAGCAAGATCGTTGCTAATAACTATAGCATCTTTTTAAATAGCACTGGGCATAATAAGGGTGTCATGCAACACTCATCCACTTGTCCTCAGATCTTTTAAAGGCTTGATTTTTTTTTTCCTCAATGGTAATTGTCTTCCACAACAGTTTTAAATAAAATCTTATCCATATTTTTTAAATCAAGAATAAAAAGTAATGGGATACGCTTGTTCTGTTCCGTACCACACTCATCGCCATAGAATCTGAGTAGCTTCCACAAGTGCATTAAGCAATGAACTAACATCTGTCATGTGTTGTTTATTGTCTCATCCTCTCCCCCTGGAGAGAGCTGTGTGCAGTGGAGTGTTTTGTTTCAGAAAGGGTTTCTTGNTTGCTTTTTTTTCTTCTTTTTTTTTTTTTTCTTAAGTACATGCTGCTACGTATTTGTACTAGAGCAGGCAAAACTGAGAAACATTCCATGCATCTGGAGTGGAAGGTGGTGATGCTTGTGACCAGTCCTTAGTTCACAGTGCAAGTTATAGATCAACCCATTAAAAAGTTCAGGCTCCCTTTCAAGAAGTCTGTGTCCTTTGAGTGGAGAATTGTGGAATGGTGGAAGAACACAGCTGTCGCCTGTGATCCTTGGTCAGCAGTCAGACGTGGCCTTCTCAGGGTCACTGTCGCAGGCTGCAGTGGCTGGGTTAGAGGGGATTCTGGTGGGAAGCAGTGTGGAAACTAGAAGACCAATATGAGAGGCGTCTGATGACCTGTGTTTCTAGAGTCGTGGTGTGGTGTTCAGTACCAGTTATCTTCGGAAGCGCCAAAGGCTTCATTTTGAGACGCTGAGGTAATTGGGCTGAGAAGTGACAGCGGCTGTGGAACTGGATCACTTTCAGCCACGATGAAAGAGCTCTCCCAGACAACTGGAGAATTTTAGTCACAGCCGTTGTGAGATCTTAGTTAAAAAAAGAATCTAAGAAGCCGATGGTGGTGGATTGGCATCTCTGCATCTTCAGTCAAAGGAAACTGTTTCACAACTGCAAACTCTACATACTGCTCTTCTAAGTTCATCACCTACATAGTCTTTGGTTTAGATCTCATCTGTTACAGTTACATCTGCTGTAAGGTCACCTGTGATTAAGGCTTGCTTTGAGGTATGTGTGTATTTCTGAAAATTGAGTCCACTCAATCTGGTTGGTTGCATTCTTAACAAACTAAAATAAACAACAAAAGCCCCCTAACAAAGGGTCAAATGGACGTGGTGTGTTGGAAAAACTGTTGTGAGTATGCACAGGCTGTGTTGGACACACAATGCATCAGAGCCAGATTGCAGGTCAGAAGGAAATATTGCTAGCTGAAGTCTGGAAATGCAGTTGATCTACAAATGTTAAAACACAACTGACATAATTATACATGAAATCACTCATCACCTGTTGTTCTGAAATCAAAGGGGTAGAAAAGAGAGTTGATTCTTGTGGATTCCAGGAGTAAAGGGTCAAGTGATGGAAATGCAGTTTCCCATCTGTGCTTTAGTCCTTTCTTCCAGGAAGGCTTGTGACATGATTAGTGCTTTATGATGAACCTTGGCCAGCTCTCCCTGATGAAGCGGTGTCGTATCCTGCAGCCATGAGCAAAGTGGAATTGGTATGATTTTTTTCAGCAGCAGCCAGGCTGATGAAATGTTAGAGAAGAAAGTTCTTGGCTCTCTCCTTCTTCATGTTCATTCTCTGAATGATGCTGGCTGTTTGGGGCAGATATAATACCTTTGTTATTGTCTTATCCTAAAGGAACGTGTTCTGGTGAACCAGTTATGGTCTCCCTAAAACCTGACCCGCAACATAAGAGAGTTGGGAAACTCTTAGTGAATTCCCATGATCCTTGAATATCCCAGTCCTAGATGAGCTCTGGGCATTGACTGGGTCCTGCATTGGTAGGCACAGGAAGAACAAATTTCTGTTCCAGAAATTTCCACGTATGTGCCAATTTCCCAAGGTAAAAGAAGATACTTCTTCAAGCTAGCCCTTGCCCAGTTCTGTTCCAAGGGTTTTGGACCGAAGAGGTAGTTTAACTGCCCAGGGCAGTAGTTTCTAGAGATAGGATTTGGCACTTTCAGTGCTGTGTGATGAGGTTACTTGGCCAGTAATTTGCAACATAGCAAAACAGAAAAATTAGTTAATTTTCTTTGGGTCTCAGGTTTTTGTTCCTCTTTCTTCTTCTAGTACATACAGTCAGAAAAATAAAGGAAATCTCTCTGAGTATGCTCTCACTGATGGTTGTGGCTAGCATACAATGATAATGGTTCTTCAACTCTTCATTTCACAGTTGGTAGACTGGCCACAGAAACACTGGGTTTCAGTGTCTGCTGTAGTCTGCAACTTTCTTTTAATGTCTCAGGCGACACTCGCTGGTCTGTCTGTTTTCAGAGGATCTAGATGATGGTCACTCAAGGTGAGATGGTTTATATTGCTATTGATCTCAGCATCAGTGCATAGCCTGGAACAGCTGAGACCTAGAGGGTTTTGGGTGGACAAATAAGGAGGCAAATACTTCCACTTCAGTGGCTGTTACAATGTGGGTATGAAATCTTTCCACCAATTGCTAAGATTTGTTGGTCTTCTGTATGAATCCTTTAATTTGTAGTAGTCTAAGAGTCTGGATAATAAAATCAGAGTTCTCCTTGGCTTTGCTTATTGTAGTTAGATGATCAGTTTGCTGAACCTGAGGCACCTTTGTTGGGTCTGCTGTTAGATGAGAATGTGGTCTTAGCGCCAACTGCTTTCAAATGGTTGAAGACCACTAACCGCAGGGCTGACGTCCTGATCACCTCTCCAGTGCTGGGGACTTCTGAGAGCAAGTGAAGGGGTAACTGAGGATCTTGCTGTTGCCAGCTTCAACTTTAGTTTGTGTCAGACCAATGCTGTCTGTTCCCAGTGTGTCTAAGTAATGATCCTGTGGAGTATGATTTCAGACGTGGAATCTCACTTCTTGTGTCCGCTTTTCTCTTGCCATGGACATTTCATCTGAAACCAGGAGCAGCACATGCTGGAAGTACGGTAGTAAGTGGCAGAGATTATAATCTCCGTTGAATAGACAATGTGTAGCCTATTATGCTTAAAAGGGAATTATTATGCTCGCGGGTAAAGTTATGGTGAAACATTTCTTTGAGAAAACTAGAGTTGAGGGAAAGCACAGTATAACTTGACTGAACCTGTAGTGGAAGCCACCTGGTTTTCATTTTGCTGGCTCAGCAGTATGTAAGATCATAAAAGTTTAATCATTTTTGACATTTCAGGGCATTTATACTGGATTGCAGATGCTGAATTTCTTCATAAGTGGATCGTCTCTCCATTAAGTAAATTATGGGAAAATATTTTGTACTATAGCTTAAGAAAAAAAATTTCAGTTTATGGACTGGTAGCGATGGCTGGCCTTTTAAAAACCTTAGTAGTACTGCATAACCAGAATATCAAACACAGAACATAAAATAGCTTTTAACTTTCGTTTATACTGCTGATTCCCACATCGAAAGTCAGCTTACAATATTAATAGAATTAAATCCTTGCATTCTGATCTCGCAGTATCTTAACATATATAACCACAGTTTCTGTGTTTGCTTTTGCTTTCATGCCACCCTACAAATATTTTTCAGTGTTAAGAAAATCAAATTCTAAGTTTGATGCATAAGTACCAAATAGTTTGGTGCGAGTAATATGATGTGATTTGTACAGTGATTTGTACCGTGTCAAAATCGCATTTAAATGCAACAGGGCAAAAAAACCTGTATGAATATGATGAAGTTTAAGCGCATAAGTAGTGCTAGGAGCCTTCCCCAGTTGAGTGTCTGTAACATTTAGGGAAGTGCAGCATTGGTTATGCAAACATTACTTGACAAATCAGTGTCCATTTAGGACAGGTTTTGAGTAGGACATCTCAAAGAAGCAGCCCTGTTTTCTAAAGTGCTTGCCCATCAGCATCTCCTTTTTCAAAAATGCTGAATACATTACCCAGTTATAAAAAGTTTCCCAAGTTTTGTTGTTTCGTGGACACATTAGTGTTGTACATATCAGGTCAAGTGATAATTAAAATCAACACAAGCACAAAACGTTTTTGAACCCTATGGAAGCCCACCTTAAAATGCAGCTTTGTCATAACATTTCTTGCTTGCATACTCTGATTACTGCTATTTTTGTCCTTGCATTTGAAAAGGAGCATTAAAAGTCAGCGGAGACCAGGTTTTTTTACTTGTGTGCATACTTAAATTTGTGTGGCTTTTTGGGATTTGTGTCCTTCATCCAGCAATGTTTCCATATGCATGGCCAGAAAAAAATCAAACCTTCATATTTGAGTAGGTAGTGGCCTTAAAATTATTTGACATAGATTATCTGCTTCCAAAAAGAAGAAATCCTTTATTTTGATGTTATAAAGAGGAAAGTAGCTGGGAACTATATGCAAGGGCAGTTGTTTATTAAATAAATTGCTCTGTCATTTTTATGTCCCACTGGTATGAAGCAAGTGATACCAAGACGTACATGTCCCAGAAATAGTATTTTGAAGTGTAACACAAATCAAATGCTGATGAACTTGTTGTGATCATTACTTTTTAAGTAAGACTTTTTGAAGCAAAGTTCATAGGAATTTCTTTTCTGTTCTGAAAACCCAGTACAAGTCCTGGTTTTGGGGTTTTAAAATAGATACTGAAAAATGAGTTGCCAAGCACAGAAAGAACTGTCTGAGCAGAGATTGAGAAAAAATTGTACACAATGGGAAGACATTTTGTAGGAGTGTAGTTCATAGGTAGATGTGAATGTGTTACAGAGATATTTATTTTGCTTTTAAATATAGTGAGGTCTAGCTATCTTTCAGAAACGTTCGAAGGTGAGCTGATTTTTCAGCAAGAGAGAGTCATAAACAAACTGACCCACATAAAGTTAAACAGAACAGTCTGCTTCCCTACGCGCTTCTGAAATTTTGTCAGCCTCTTGCATACATGGGTTTTATTTTGCGAACCAGTTCAAAGCATTTTTTGTCAGCTGCAGATTACTTTTTGTTTTGGCGTATTAATCAAACTGCAGACTAGTTCTTTCAGAGTTAGACCCTCTTAAGTAGCGTATTGCACTATGCTAGTTAACAGCTGTTAGCGTGAACATTTTTATTGAATTCATATGTTACTTGATATAAGTACATTTTAGCCCCTGAAGGGGACGGGGAGGGCAGGAGAAAAAGCTTTGTTTTCATGTAAAAGAAGTCACTGTGCAGATGAATACAGCATCTGAAGAATATTGTTTGAGGTAAACAATGCCAAAATCTGTCTAAAAATGTTGTTGAGTAAATAGTGTTTTCTTGAATTTTCAAGCTAAATTTTCTGGACAGTTTGAGGAACCGGGGGGATTTGTTCTACAAAGGTTTTTTGTTTAATTGCAGCCTGGAGAAAACAGCCCTCAAGGCAAATTGTCTATGTGGAGAGTTTATAACGTGAGATTCATTCAGGGATTTGTTTGATCGGTGCAGAGTACAGGCGCAGAGATGGCTTGGCCCTATAAATCCTGTCTCCTGGACCAGTAGCAGTGCTTTCTTATCTGCAATTAATGAGGAAATTCTGTCTGAAGGGAACCATTCACTATTGAACTCTGGGGTGGGGTTTTCCCTTTCTTTCCAAAGAGAGGGGTGGGAAGGAATTTGGTTTGACTTTGGAAAATCTTGTAAAAATGTAAATGAAAAGACANGGGGGGGGGGGGGGGGGGGGGGGGGGGGGGGGAGGACGCGGGACTACCTTCTCCCAAAGAAATACAGGAGAAATATATTGTGCCTTAGAAAGTTGAAACTTTTCTGTATAATTTTCAAAGGTCAAATTGCTTTAATTCTGTTTTGGGCCTTGTTTGTGTTGTGTTTCAGCCAGCATTTTTCAGTGCACAGTAGTGATTTTTTTTTTCCTTTCCCCCCTGTTTTTGCTCAGTGTAAACAGTTCCTTGCTGTGGTTACACAGACAAATATAGCAGAGAACCCTTTTCTGGGAGAAGAGTCTCCCCGTGCATTTCTTAACCATTTTTGGGAAGAATCGATCTATCTGTGCATGTGAGAGAGGGAGGCAGTAGCTGTAAATTGAAGTGACATCATATATATTACTCCCATTGATCCGCTTTTAGACTAGAGCCAGGATAAAAGGAAATGGCATCAGGGAGGAAGTATGCTCGTTTAGGCACAGATCCCAGTGTGATAATGGAGTAATAATAGAAATCACGCCACTGTCAATCGGTTGCTGCATTAGTCTGAGGCACATTTCCCCTCCGAGGAGGCTTTCAATGACTTCATTCAAGTGCAGGCAGGAGCAAATGGGACATTCAGCATACCAGCTGTACGACTTTAGTGATTTGTGTCCCGGCTTAGGGGCGCAGTGCAAGCGCTGGTGCTGTGGATGCTCAAGTAGATAGATCTGTGTCACATTTCATGGCTGTGAAAGGTCAGTAGTCAAATGTTTCAGTGGTGTTTTTTTCTAGTATAAAGGGTGAATCTGGCATTTACTGCATTTGTTAATGTAGGAATTGATAAATACGCTCCTTTGCGTGGGTGGTCTTCTGGGATGTGAGGTCGATGACCTCTGTAGCTGCCATACCAGATCTTTGACGAGGCAAGATTTGTTTTCTTTGTGCTTTTTACAGGTTAGGGGTAGGAATCAGAAAACACGTAGTTTTGTTGCGAGATTATTTGTAGAAACCCTTGCAAACCTGCTAATGTCTTGAGATACTCTTGTAACACAGTATAATGGCTTAGGAGTCTTGTGTACTGATATGAATAAAATACAAAGTATGCTGTTTCTTCTTTCCCAGATATTTAGTGTACGTTGAAGCTCAGCCCTAGTAAGCTGCTTCCGTAATAATCTGAGTTATATTTTCAATTTGGTTACGTTTTCTTTAATTCTTTCATCTTGCCTTTTTCAAATGCAGCCCTAGTTTTGATACTGCCTCTCGTTTGCAGTTTGTTTTAGAGTTAACAGCTTAATTATTCAAACTTTAAAGCTACGACATCAGGTAACATGGGGAGGCAGGGGTCAAATGGATATTTAATGGCAGGACAAAGTGAACTCTTTGAAAAGGCTGAAGAGTTGCAGAAGAGATTTTACAGTCTTAAGGGCCAGATAAATTATACAGTGCTGGGATACAGCTTTATAGTGCGGATGATGTTAAATTGTATGGGACATGACAGAAAACCTCTGGTGTGCTTGATTGCAACGTATTAATTTATTCCGTCTTTGTAGTGTCCGTACTCGCAACTGGGGGAGGGGGAACCCTGGGAAAAGTAGTGTGATTTCCATGCAGCAGGCATAGGTTCGGACAGGAGCTATCTACTTCACAATATAAATAGATGCTGTTGCAGCAATCATTGCCATAATGAAAACTATTTCTTGATACTCGCGACTTTTCCTGATTGAAGTGATCTACTTTAATAATCACATATATTTGAGCATTTTGATTGAGCATGCTCCAATATGTTTCTAAGTGATTTTTTTTATATATATCTATATAAATTTATGATTTTAAATTTTTTTTCTTTTTTAACAGGAAAACTGACATTTTGTGTTTGGGGTGTTATGGTTGTTTTGTGAATGTTTTCAACATGGAAATACACATTAACACAGTGAAGTTTATCCTGCTGTAGTTCGCTGTAGCTGCTTTGTGTAGTTTTTTTGTGTATGTTAGATATTCAATATGCGTTCACGGAATATAAGTTGTAAAGGAAAATGGCTTCACAATACTTGAAAAGAAATTTACTTTTTGTTTTCTTCAGCATTTCTGTTTTGGTAGCACTTAAAAGCAAGAGCCCCTTTGTGTTAACCATAAGGCAAACAAATGGAAAATTGACAGTGTGTACCCCAAACAATTCTCATGGTGTGAAAGATGAGAAGTAACAGGTGGGTGGGACAAATAAGGATGGTCGTGGGGAAAACAAAAAATAATGGATAGTGGCTTTTTTGACTGAAAATTTGAGTGCAATTTTATGACCTTTATTTATAACTGTTAAAAAGCCACTTTGCAGGTAGCGTTATTCATATTTCTGTGTTTGGGGAAAAGAAGATTTCTAGACTCCTGAAGGAACTTCGTAGTAGTCTCTGTTGTGCAGCTTTGGCCGGGCTTTCTGCCTCTTTGCTGAGAATAGGTTTTTCTCTCAGGCAGAGTCTCTTTTATTAAAAGGAAAGGGTAAAGAATGAAAGAGAATGTTCCTCTTACCTTGTGTTGGAAGTAGTGGGAGAACAAAACGTAATAGCTGCGCCCACTAGTGCCACTTCGGTTACAGTCTGTCAGCATTTCTTCTGCTGGTGCCCCCACCCTCTCTGCCGGTGTTTGCTAGCTCTTACCTTGAACTTTAATTAAACGGTGAGCTGGAAACTGGTATGGAAAGTCTCATCTTGGGCAGCTGGAACGTGGGAAAATCACAGAAGCCATGGTCTCAGATTTTTTTTTTTTTTCCTCTGTAGTCTCAAATCTAAACTGAAAAGAGTTTAACCTGTAATTCTGAAAGCTCGTCACCCATAATGCAGCACTAGGAAGAGGTAAATTAAGGACATGGCTGTTGCGCTACTGCTGTGCTTTTGTTGGCTTCAATGAGATTCTGTAGTGTTATCTTAAACAATAGCTTTCTGTGGGTGAATCTGTAGAGCAATTATACTGGAGATATATTATAAAATAATAATTCTCAGTTGTTCTGTACCTGTGTATTCAAGCAGCTGTTCTACAGTTTCAACAAATTAAGTATTGCTCTGCTGTCTTTGTAGTTAGCAGAAAGCTTTCTAAATCAGAAGTTACCTTTCTGTGCGTGGTGTTCTGCAACATTTCAGATTTTATTAGCGTTCAGAATGAATTCAGTTGCCATGCAGACCCACTTCCCAGAACCCTTCCCTGTTTTATTTTTCAGAGTGTCTCACCATCCCCCAGGCAGCTGCTGTTGGACTGCACAATAAACATTCAAGTTGGCATTTTTCTCGTTGTCCTGAAATTGAAATGTTCAATATTTTTAAATGTCTAACTATTTTTAACAACTCCATTTTGTTGGCAGCCTTCGGTATCACTTAGAAAATGTTCCAGTAAGAGCCAGTAAGATGTAGTTTTTTTCAGTTTCTAAGAATACAACTTGAATAATAAAAAAAATGGAAGAAAATGAAAATGCAGGGAAACCAAAGCATTAAAACCCTAGAGATCTCTTTTCCTCTTTATTCTGATTTAGGTACTAGTGCTAAAATATGTCAGACCAAAAGGGAAGAAAATGTCATGTTACTTACTTAGTTGTGAATGGCGATATTTTACAGATACTTTATATGGATATTTTACTTATCAGAGGATCTTTGATATCTTCATGGACTTGCTGTCAGAGATCAGGGGTCCAGACTTGTTGAGTCCACATAAACAGCTGTGGCTGTGGAGTGTGTTGTTAGAAGAGGCATTTCCTACAGCTGACTTCATTTTGTACCTGCTTAGTGCATAGACGCAGCAGAGGGGGACGTGAGCAGCAAGGTGGGAGCAGAGAATCACCAAATGTGATAAAGGCTGGAAGCAGTGCTAAAGTAACAGGATATGGGTTTGGTTTTTTTTTTTCATTAGCCTGTCTGGAGAACATTAGAAGTAAGCAGTGCTGGTTTCTTTTTTTTTTTGTGCAAAAGCTTAAATTCACGTTCTTCCTGCCTTCCCCCTTCCTCTTTTGGTGCCCTGCAATGTTCAAGAGTGGGGAAAGCTTTGGGCCATATAACAAACTTCTGACTGATCACCCTGAGCTCCCAATTTCCAATAGATGTTTCCTGGCAGCTGGTGTAATTTCTCTCTGAGCTCTGTTTGAATTATTTATTTGTTCATCCAATAAGCCTATTAAACAGGGCACTTAAGCACTTGCTACATCAGACTTCTTGTGCTTTTTCTTTTTAGGTTACATTAGGTTCAACTTGAAAATGATAGATTCTGCAGTCAGGCGACTATTAAATATATATATACACATGTATAGATAGATATATACTGTGTGTGCCACAAACATAACATTCATGCATCTTTACCATGTACTGGTGGATGGCTTGTGAGTCACTGCACTAGAATATACCTCAAAATGTGTTGTTACAACACTTGTTTTGTGGGTCATTTATTTGTGTTGTGTTTCTTCGTTCACTGGGAGGATATCGTGTGATTGCTTGTATAACAGATAAAAATGCCACTCTTAAAAATTATACATTTGTATATCTGGTTGATTCCAGAAATTATGCACTGTAAATGATTTTCTTTTTTTATTTGTTCTGAGCCAAAACAAAATAGAATTACTTGGCATATGTATTCCATAAAAATCTTACTTAATAAGCTATGATTACGTTTCAATAAGATAAGCATGGTTTAGATCGGATCTAACTGTAGTAATGAAAACCATGGAAAATAAGTCTTAATTGGGCCTCAGCACAGAGTCTTTCAGAACATAGACACGTAAACCCTGAGGTTTTTCAGAAACCAGCTAGAAGTTCTTGTCATATTTCAAGCACATGCTGGAAGAACACAGGTTATCACAATCTTGTCTTCTTTGGTTTGTTTCCATTTAATCGCTCAGTCAGTAGAGATCTTTATTCACAAATGGCATTTATTTTCCTCTTAGCTTCTCCCTGACCAGCTGGTCTTACTTCTGGAGTCTCTCTTGGAGGAGAAGACATTGTGTCCTAGAATACTGCAGCGCTTAGAGAAAACGTACCAGCTCCGGGAGCAAGATGCTGAGGTAATTTGCCTAAAAAAGAATAAAAATCTCCCTAACATACGCCATTGCATTGTTGACTTAGAGTGATAGCATTCCACTAGGACCCAGGCTCATTCAAGTTCTTTTTCCCATGTCTAAATGTGAAATTGGATGTTCTTAGCTCCAGTATTGTTGCATGTCATTACTGTTGTCCGTATACCTTGGGCAGCGCATTTGCCTAAGTGTTAAATTTTTCACTATGTCATGGTGTATTAGAGCCCAGTTAATTTTAGTTGTGTGTATTGTGTCCAAATGCAGTTGCGTCTGTTATGGTCTAAAATTATTCTTCCCCATGGTCAGCCCATATTGTTCGCCTTTGAGTGCTCCAAAGTCTCAGTCAGGATTTAGAAAAGTTTGCTCTCCAGAGAGACTACGGTATGTTCTGGGTTTGGCCATGAATTTAAGGGGGTCTCAGTTTTTTACAGTTGCTCCTAGTAAGTGCCAGGGATATTAACAGCCCCTGAGGAAAACACTGTTTCATATGACATTGTAAACACGCCTTCCCCATCACAGGCGTATGTGAGGTTAGCATCCCTGCTCCAAAGAGCTTAATGTCTTTGGGTGGCAAACCAGTAAATCCTTATTACCACATGCAGCGCTAGCTGTTTTGTAGAGTCCCATAGATTTCTCAAGCTGGGAGAGTTATGACAATTAAGGCAGCAGAAGTTGTGGCTGAAAGCACCCTTGCAATGAGTCTTTGCTTTGAGTATGTAGTATTCAGGAGGGGAGGTAAGAAGATGGAATCAGTCATGAAAATAAAGGATGTGTACACTTATATATAAATAAGGGGTAGTTAAGAAGTAGCATATGATCAAATGAGGGAGCATGGTAAACTTAACGTGACATTTGACTCTTGTTTAATAAAAAACTACTGTGAAGGCTGCAGCAAGTCAGTGTGCATGACCCTGTTATAATTGGAACTTTATGGCAATAGTTAAAATTGAAGGAGAGAGTGAAGTCTCCCTTGTTACTCTTATGCTGAAGTTGCTGGGTGGACACTTATAAACACTTGGGAATACAAACGTTAACATAAAGATCGATAGAACAGACGTCTAGCTTTTTCTCAGAAAAAAATGGACATTTCAACTGTTGCCATTTACTGCACCTTTTTACTTTTTTGTTGATACAAGTTTCCAAATGCCAGATTTGTTTTTAATTAGTACTTGAAACAACATTTCTATTTATAGGTATTAGAATATATTTTAATCACATCTGAATACCAGTGAAATGTCAGGGGTTCTATAATGGGAAGAGGAATTAATAGGGAGATAGATCAAAGCAATAGCTGTGGTGTTGCTGCTTCATGCCTGTGAATTGTAAGCACCAGGCCACAAGCTTTGGTTTCTCAGGTTGTTCCTTTCTCTCTACTTTCATGCATTCTTTCTTTCTTCCTTGTGGTATCATATAAAAATACACAAGCGACCTGTCAGAATTTTATCTTTTTTAAAAATAAAATAAAATTAAAAAACCCCACAAAATTATGGTCTCAGTGAAAGGAGAATAATCTCCATTTTATTTTACAAGGTGAAACCAAGGGCTTAGCAGATGTTGAGTACAACTAAGATAACGTTACCATTAGCATTTTACCAGTCATCAGATGGCAGACACCTGCAGTGCTTTAAAGGGAATGTTAGCTTACACGCCCTCACGTACCTGAGGGAAGGACTTTTCGTGCCTCTTTCTCCAGTATGTACACAGGAGATTTTTCTTGTCGTGAGCGAGGGACAAAGAACCGCAGTCCAAGGCTATGACTGAGCTGTTCTTGTCTAGATTTGGTTCGTGAAGACTTTAATCACTTAGAGTGATCCTGTTGTGTTACTGGAGTTCACATGTTCTCAGTAACTAAATGTCAGAAATGGATCGTTGAAAGTACAAGCATAAAAAATTGCAGGCAGGCCAGTAAGAAAAGAAAACTGTCAATGTCAGAGGTTTTATTCAGGGATTTTTGTAAGTAACGTTGTCAGCTGTGTTTCATCCAGCAACAGAAAGCTAAGAAATAAGAGCTTGTTTTCTTATTTTTGACAAGTAGCATTTAAGTTCACATTAATCTTCCCGTAGGGATCAGCAAGGATATGGCCAGTAGTATGTGAGAATGGTACACAAAGTATGGGGTTTTGTATTGCAAACAAAGTTTCATCTTAAAAATTGTGCATAAAATGTTGTCTGCACGCTCGGGAGTTGGAAGGCTTTCCCTGCATGTATTGTAGGTAGCTAAAAGACCTTCTTACAGCATGAGAGGGAATGTAAATAATAGCATATATACGTGCTGCTGAGTACTCTTGTGAGGACAAGAATGTTACACACTTTGTAGTACTTATGTGGAAAAGTGAAGGATTTGAATAATCTCACCTCATCGGATAAGTGTGTTGGGAGGAGTAAAGGGGGCAGTTGGCTGGTGGATTTTACTGGTGGGATAAAATCGGTAGAGAACCACCCCCCTGTCTCTGCCCGTTTTAAAGGACCTGAATGTTCTGTGTGGACACTTCAGTCCTGTAGCATGCTGACATTGAAGCACCGCACCGAAGCTAGCCCTGGAAAAGTACTGGGGAAAAGTTGCCCATGATTGCGTGAGCTTGGTTGACTGGAAATGAGATACGTGTGCATTGGGCTTGTTTTGCCTTTGCAGTTCACTCATCGAGAAGCCTGTGTGTAAACACAGTTCGCTAACTCAAGTTTCACAAATGCTGCAAGAGAGCTCTTTATTGGGGGTTGTTTTGTCCTGCACAAGTGCAGCATGGGAAGTCCTGGTTCATGTTTCTTAAAGCTTCTATATCTGTATTTCTGAAGCATGCTTATTTCAACTTTAAAGTTCTGCACACTTGTTGTTGGGAAGTGTCTGCGCTTGCCCACAGCGACATGCAGTCTGTCCTCAGTCAGTGAAGGCTGCCAACAGAACTATTTGGTACTCCTGACTGCTTGTTACCACATGAACGTCCAGTCTTGCCAACGTAAGGGCATACCTTACTTCAGAAAGGAGAGGAGCGTTTGCAGCAGGTTATCTGCCTTGTTTTGATTCCTTAGTAGCAGCCAGGAGAGGAGCGAGGTGTGAGTCAGCCGTTGACAGGAATTTAACTGTTATTCTCTCTTCAAGGAGCACTCAAGGTGTGTCCTTCCTGGGATAGCCTCAGCAACTCAACACAGTTCCTGTCCTCTCTCAAAGAAAGTCTCACCACAGACGTGTAGCTTCAGAAGAGGGTAGGAGATCAGTGGTAGTCTGTCCCTTCTAAGACAGACACTGGTTTGAATGCTTCAGCTAAAAAAAAAATCAGAGGCTAGGTAACATATTTCTGATTCATAATGCATAACACATCTCTGATGGCGACCTTTAAGCCACAAGAGCCAGAAATGAGATACTGATGGCTTAATCACATTTCAAACTGGTCTCCCCCAGTCTTGGATGCTACAAGAGGCTTGTAGGGCATCTGCCTATTAGCAGGATTTGTGACTCCCTCCTATTTTTTTTCAGTCCACTTCTGTAACAAATCATGATTTCATTTTCCATTTACTGTCCAAACCTTGGAATATCTGAGAAGGCACAAAACTACAAGTTTGTTTTCCAGCGATTAAATTCACTGATGTGAATTATTTCAATTGAGCATATCTGACGTATCTTTAAACACCGGTGTAAGAGCAATGAATGTTTCAAAGTTTAAAGCCATTTTTCCATCACCTCTCAGTGCCTTGAGCCCATCGTGGCTCAGACTTTGTCAGGCAAGTGGGAGGCAACTGCATGGAAGAATGATTGTGTCCTCAGTTTTCTCTTCCTGTTCCCTATTTTCTTGCTGTGCTGCTTCCCGCTACATAATAAGATAGCTCATAGACAAGCTACATCTCCATGACATACCACGTCTTGTGTCCAAGAGAAGCGTTATAGAAGCTGGCTGCAGTTTGAAGATGACAAAGTCCATCCGGGAAGTTCAGCTGACTGAGGAGAGCTGGGATATGTTATAAAGCAGCTACAGTTGCCATCAGACAGCACAGTAGGATAATAGGATTGAATGTGGGTCTGGGGTTGGGTTTTTTTTTTTGTTTCTCTCTGAGGTGGCTGGTTTATGCAGATATTTAATTTATTCAGTATCTAGTGTCTGGCAGAACATGAACAGTTAGTCTACATGGAAAGTTTCTGGTTACTAGGTTTTTTTTAAGTCTGCCTAACCTTGATGTCACCTCTTTTGATATGACTATGCAAGCTTATCTTATTTGATCGTAGGCTGTTAAGGACTGTCACTTAAAAAAAATGGAATCAGTTAGTTACCGATATCTAAAGACAACACTGGGAGCTTAGGATAACACTCAGTGAATCTGTTAACTAGAAGAACCCTGTGATTATTCCCATTATTTCTGTTCTAACATCTTCATTTGGTCAGGGAGAGGCCATACTGTGTGTGTACACAAGATCACAGGATGGCTGAGCGGCCCGCGGAATAGTAACAAAGGCGACAGGGAAAAGAGCACTAAGGCTATAGGGGAAGAGCAGTGGGCGTGTGCGACACTTTCAGTCCTATTTAAGACTTGATGATATTTCTGCAAGTGTGTTTTACTTGTTGCTGAATTATCTAAGACCTGGTGATAAAAAATACAGAATGTGGATGAAGCAGAAGGATTTATAGTGTATTTCCCCAGACTTTTCACCGTAGAGTTAGCTTTTCTTTCTTTCCTACTGCAGGCCTCACTTTTTTATAAAATATCTTGCCTGCACAGCATATGGAAAGTTGCTTTGTTAGTTTTCCTTGTCTCAGCAAGTTGGCCGAAATGCTCTTCACTTACATAATGCTTTCCCTGTATTCAGGATCGTAATGTGGTATATTTTGGGGAGAGAGGAGCGACTATAACTGTTTCTGCAGAAAAAGTGAGTAAAATGAGTTAAGATCATAATATCATCAGTCATGTGGGTGGCATAAAGCCATTCTCGCACAACTACTTCATTGTGCATGAGGCCTGCCTATGAGACCCAGGCTATAAAGTGGTGGCATCTTATTTCACTGACAGAAATCCAGTCATGCTAATACAAACCATATAAGGTGCTTGGCGTCCTAAAAGTGGTGAGAATTGTGTTTAGGACAAAATAGCTTTGATTCATTGATCTTTCCTAGCCCGTGAAAAGCTGGCAGGCATGGAAGTACAAATGAATTACAAAGCAGTATCTGTCTTGCCGCTTCCCATCTGATGGCGACTGTGTAGAGCTGAGCGCATTCTCGCGCTGTGTTATTCAGCTGTCCTGCCGGTTGCGGCTGGGCATTGTTGGAAGGCACCCGTATGGAACAGAGCTCTGTAGAGTACACTGTAAAACTGGATGGGAAAAGGGAACTGCTCGGGAAAGGTCAGTCCATGCTCACAGGCGGACAAGGCACCCGGTGAGCTTTCCTTTCAGCACAGCCCCTGGGCTAGTCCTCCCTTGGGACAGGGGCTCAGGAGCATTCTCAGCTTTTGAATAAAATCAGCATGCGTTGCAAATACCTCCACAGGCTTGCCAGTCCTTCTTGACTGGAAAACAGAGCAACAGATAGGCACGTTTCAGATAGTGGCGTTGCGATCAAACACGATCCTTTTCCTTAACCTGTTGGTATGAACCACCAATTCAACAGATGAAAAAGGTAACAGCCTGAGCTGATGACCATATTACAGGGCATTACTTTCTTCAGAAGATAAGTGAATACAATAATTTTTTTTGTTTCTGCAAACGTTTCTATACTTATTCCATATTTAAACGTACAGCTTATTATTCAATTTCAAGTCAAGTCAGGACGATATGCCTTATTTTGTATATGAGAGCATGTTTTGCAGGACTTAGAAAGCTGGTCTGAAAATTTATCACGGATGCAAAATAAATGTCACCTGCCTTTCTTAATGTTATATTTAGAGCATTCTTGGGGCACTAGAGATAGATAAGATAATGTTGAACAATTTTTTATTTCCAATTGAATTGCAATTAGCAATTCAGTATTTAGGAATTAGGAACTTAGAAAAAGCTCTGTAGAGGAGTCAGTCTGCATGCCAGATTTGTTTCTGGAATAAATCAGATTTGAGGTTTGTATACTCAACTATAACTGAGGCAGTATGTTCATTAAATGAAAAAGAAAGGAAAGAGAAGAAATGCGAGTTTTTACAAAGTGAAATCTCTGCACTGTTATCAGTCTGATGCTTTTCACACTCATCCTCACAGAAGTATTATTTTTTTTCCCCCGTTCTTCTCCTGATACTTCCACGGACAAATACTAGCAAAGTACATTTCAGTGTCATACAAATCTTTCCCATTTTCACTATTAAAGAGGTTAATTTCAGAGTGCAGTGGACTATCCCCATCTCCTACAAAGGCAACGCATTGACCAGAGTGGCAGCCACTTGTCAAAAGGTCCTCTGTGATCTTGATATGTTTTATGTCTTCACTCTGTTTCATGTTCTTAGTGGTGTTGCATCTAAATGCAGTTTGCAGGCTCTTCGGCACAGTATTGGTATTACTATTGGTAAAGATAGTTTTTCACAAGTGTGTGTTTGCAGGAGTTGAATTTTTTTCCCAATGAAAGGAACTTTGAAAAGGGCAGCCTCTAGAAATATGGCAGTTGCTTCCTAAAAATGAGGCACAAAATTCAGTGTGAGGCTAAGAAAATGGGAACAGGATGAGGGAAAAATGCTTCCAGTAACAGCAGTGGGAGTTGCCCCTGGGACTGACTCTGACTCATGTGCCCGTCATAACTGAGTGGATGTGTTGGGATGAATTTGTAAGACCGACTGAAGGATAATCTCAAGTAGCTATAATTCAAGTTTGTTTTGTTGCTACATGCAAAGTATGGGGGCTTTTCCAGCCACTTGAGAAGACCAGAAAATCCCTCCATCAGCATTAGCTCTCCAAAGGGCATGATCAGAGTGCAAGATTTATGGGGCACTGGAAATAGCTTTGCACCAGTCAGCACTCCCGATCCTGCACCCCTCCAGGAGCCAACAGCAACACGTTTGTTCCAAGTGATCTCACTCGCTGCTGGGTGGCATTAACAGGAGTTTCCAAGCCCTTGATTGGTCCCATTACCGGTGCTGTTCACTTATCGCCTCTTATTTTTCTAACTGGTTTTGGGACTTAATTTCCTCCTTATCTGGCAGCCCAACAACTTAGCAAGACTTGGAAAGTGGGGCAGCTGATGGTAAGAGGGAACCAATATGGAATTGGGTTGGTTTGGTGGTGTTTTGTTTTTTTTTTTTTTACTGTTTATCCAAAGAATCCATGGAGGAAGGGATTGCCAGGATGTCAAGGAGCATGTAGGTTTTAAAATACAAACAAAAGCTCCTACCTATCAGCGGTAGGCTTGTTTTGTTTCATTATGAAGCTGTAGGGATTTTTGTGCTTCTGTGTTGCATCCTCTTTGTTTGCTGTGGGATTTTTTTGTTTTAATTCTGAAAAAAAATAATAATCTGAAGATACCTTTTATTTAAAATAAACTGATTTTGAGGCTACATCCGAACAACTCATCTAGTACTTCTCATTCCTGTATAAAGGCTGACTGCAGATGCAGGTTATGCCTGGATAGGACCGCAGGGTTGAAAAAAATCTGCTATGCCATAAGCCTGTGAGGTCTAAATAGTGCAAGAAACAGGACAATTCAAAACTGCTAACTGTAGCTGGTTCTGACGTCATTACCTTAGCCGCACAGATCTGGTCCCACTGCTGAGTCACTGATTTAATAATGTGTGGGTAAAAGTCTGCTGTCCTCCTTTCAACTCCATGCCATTTAAATACCTTTGGGGTTGCAGTGTTCTGGAGAAGAATTTTGTTGCGTTCTACGTGGGGTATGCATCATCCTAAGCAGCAACGGTCACTGTGTTCTTGGGGGCAGGGAATAAAAGAGGAGAAGATGTCTCAAAAATCTGAAACATGGAGTAAAATCTAGATGTTCTCGTTTCATGAATGAGCATGCTTCTTCTGTGTTTATAAAATCAAGATATATTTCACTTAAGACTTTTTGGATTGGGGAAAGGGATGTGTGTGAGAGTGATGTGAAAGGTCTTTGTCTTTAGAGTCAAAATCTCATGCTTAATTGTTATGTAAATGGGAAGCAAAGTTTTACATTATGCAGAATTGGAAGGATATGAGCACAGGCTGGGTAGGCTGGCTGTGACCGAAGCTGTGGAAAAGCCGGTCAGCCACATTGCTCGTTGCCTGAAATTTGAGCCTCATTTTCATATGGAGCTGCAGATTCTGTCTATGACGGTAATCTTGCCTGGAAATCACAAATGTTGGGACCATAGTCACTGTGGGAGACCAAAGATAAAAGGAAGGCACTTTTTTTGCCTCTCATTTCAGGAGGGAGGAGATAGAAGTAGAAGGGTGGAGAGAGGGACATAAGCAAATGGAATAGCTTACTGTTGCCTTGATACTTGCAGCAGCCTTTGCTTTTGCTGAACAGGAGTTATAATTTAATAATAATTGGTAACAGACAGTTGGTGTGCTTGATCTCAGACTCTTCAGAGTTGGATTTCTGCTTCAGATGTATGGGTGTTTATGTGCTTTTTCCCACTATAACGTTTGGTTTTATAAGCCCATCATGCTTTTATGCGCATGTATAAATAGCTGGTGTTGAAATACATGTGCAAACACTGTATGGGTAAAACTGCTAGGCAGACTCGGTCTGGAGACAGCCAGGAGAGACAGTGGTGATGGGAAGTATTTGAATCACTCGCAACATTGACACAAAAAAAAATTTACAGTGATACCAGAGATATTCTAGCCATTATTGTAGATAGGCGTTTCAGTAGGGTGTCAGAGGGACTGTGGAGGGTTTGTATAGGAGATGGAGAGGCAGTTGTGGTGATGCATGTTGAATAAGGTGTCCATTGGGACATATACATATGTCCTTGCTGAAGGTATGGGGCTTGTCCGTGCAGTACTTCTTCGTGGAGGCTGCTGTGTGAGGTTGGTTGTACCTGAGTCTGGGACCTGATCTTCCTCCTCCTCCCTCTGAGGCACAGGATCTCCCGCCCCCCCAGCACCCCGTCCTTACTCTCCCCACAGCCTGTGCCATCCTCGCCACAGCCGCCAGCTGGCAGAAGGAACGAGCCGGGAGGGCGGGCAGGAGCAAAGCCCTGGCAGCACCCCGCTGGCCCTCCAGCGAGGACGGTGAAGGTGCGAGGCGCTGCAGGGTCCAGCGCGGGCGCAGGGTGAGCGCCGCTGGCAGCAGGGCTGGGACACAGCCTGCTCTGGTGCAGAGTCCCACTGGGAGACCAGCACGTCTGCCAGTGCCGGGGCTGCGGGGAGGCTTGTGAGGTGGCATAAGCCTGCCTCTCTTCTGCCGCCGGCCAGAAGGCAGCCCTGCTCTGGAGAGCCAGCAGCACCACAGCAAAGCGAAGCTCAGCACACATCTCCAGTGACACTGTTAAAAAGGCAGCCGATGACGTCTTTTCTGCCATCTCCATCTTGCTGCAAGCTGTGAACTGTACCAACACTCCGGCGTGCTGAACAGGCAATACTGAAAAGGCAGGGGAAAGGGGAAGCATTTGGTTCCAGTATAAGTACTGTATTTATGTTTCTAATTAAGGCTTATTTTTAAAAGCCTTTGTTTTTCAAATTAAGTGAGTTCACATGCTGTGTTAAACATTTCCTTACCTCACATGCACTATGATATAGGAGCCGCTCCCCCCAGCGTGGAGATGGCAGTGGCGCAAATGGGGAACACGGTGAGAAAATCCTTCGGGTGCAGCGAGGATGCACGCTCCCAGCAGAAGTTGTTGAAGCTGTCACACTACCTTGGTGCTGGTGGCCCTCTTCTCATCTAGCCATGCTGTGGGTCACTGTCCTGTAATCACTTTCTTGGTCCGCCATAAAAGAAGAATGAAAACTGGAGGCCAGATCATGTTGTGTGTCCGTCTCCTGTTAGACAGGGCGAGAAGGGGCAGGCTGAAGAGCATTGGGATTACAGAATTGGGCATCCTAACCGAGTCACTTATTCACAGTGACAGCTTTGACACCAGAAGAGAGACACCGCCTGTGCCACCTGTGAAGAAGGATTAGACATGGCTTCTTAGTCTCTTGCTTTTTCTGACTTCTTTTGGAAAATTTTCCTCTACTAACGTGAATGTCATTGATCACAGATGGGGCCCACATGGGGAGAAAAGTGTCTGGTCTCTAATTGGGAGCTCTCTGTTTGTGGACCTGAGGTGGGGAAAAAAGGGCATTTGTCTTTGCCAAACAAGTCCTCAGCATGTGCTTCATTGCCAGGAATGAATCTTTTCCCGAAATGCTGCCCTTCAATCACTCTGCCTTCCTGATCACAGCAGCAGGGATGCCCTCCACTCTGCTAGGACTTTCATAAGCAGCATGTTTGGTGATTCCTGGGCTTCTGTATGCTTATGTAGAAAAGAGCCTCCATGCTGCCTGTGGAGAAGCATGGGTTTTATTTGGAGGTGGAAGTGGAGTCACATGTTTACAGTTTGTGGGAGCTGGAGAAGAGGGATCTGATCAGGCTTGTGGTACTACAGAAACTTTTCAACAATAGGGTTCAGTTGCGTTACGTAGAACTGGGTGAGTGCTAAAACAGGAGCTTGTGTTTGGAGGCCGGGGGGGGAGAAGGATGGGAACGAAATACATGCCCATAAATCACGTTTATAAGGGTGAGAAGGTTCAAGCCTGCACCTATTGCTAATTGAGGCTTGCACAGCTATAGCAGCACACTGCCGCACCTACGGGCACGCTTGTGCAGTTACAGGTTCAGATGCTGCCAGTTGTCCCACAGCCTGCCATTGACCAAACAACAGAATTTGTTGTTTAAAAGCTTGATTGTACACCTCGCTTTTCTGTTAGTCAATGGAGGCAGCTGCTGCAAGAGCTCTGCCCACAGCACTCCGTCAGTGACGCTGAGTGGAAGGAGGAGGAGGGCTTGCAAGTCCTTCTCCCCCATTGCCAGCACCCCTCATAGTGTGGAATTGCTTGGTCTGTGCAGAAATACAAATCAGAAGGAGTAAAATGAATTAAGAAAGTAGGGTATTGCTACCAATATTACCAAAATCTAAAGTCTGGTATTCTGCTAAAATTAGATTTTAAGTTGCTTTTTAATGATCAGTTCATACTCCAGGTTGTAAAGTACTTAGACCTCTACATAGTTCTCCTCAAAATGACAATTAGCTCCTGGCAAAAGTTACTTTGATTAGCCAGCCCATTATTACTTAGGGTTTCCTGAATGACCATGCTACATTTTGCTGGGTTGTCAGCGGGCTAAGACGCTGACATTATGGGATGCACAGAGGGAAAGGAGGTTGTCTGAGGTGCCAGAAATTGGCATGCGGCTGCCTGTACCACAAATTATGTCTAACTCAGAGTATGATGGGGCTCAGTGAACTCAATCAGCCTCAGGTCCAGCTGCCCCTATCCCCACTGAACAGCAGTTCCTCCCAGCACTCAAAATAAAATGCAGCATGAGTAAGGCTACCAAAACCCATTTTTTTAAATTTGAAGTGTTATCATAATTTTGACAATAGCTCTGGAAAATTAAGTGTTGAATACTGAGAAAGAGCATTGCACTGTAAGAAACAGCATTAATTGAACCTTGACACTATGAGGGTCTCAGGAAAAAAGGTTGCCATCAAAGACGCCTGCTGCTGTGACGCGGTATCAGGCCCATGTTTGGCTTGACCCTGCAGTGTTGTCAGAGTGAGTGCTACAAGACTTGAGAGATAACTTGGGCTATGAAAAGCCCAGGAGTTTTTGGTCCAAAATACAAGCTCATTTAAGCCATTTGGCAGCTTCTTTGCTCGGTCTCCTGAGAAACCCTTGGCATACACAATAATCACAATTAGAGAATCCTTGTCAGAGTGATGAATCCATTCTGCTTGCATCCAGTAGGTTTTTGGCTATTGAGCACATTTTTTCAGATTGCCAAACTGATACTCTGACAGCACAGTTGTAGCACACATGGCTGTTTCATTGCTCCTTCTGAGCTGCTTCAGCATCCCTGATCATCTTACTTGAGTAAATGTTCATGAAACCAAATTTGCATGCTAAAGCATGTGTGTACTGTGGCATAAAAGACAGGAATGCCCATTTGAAATTCAGACTGTATAGAATGAAAAGCCACTGAGGCAACCTGGCTGGTGAATTAAACAGTAACTATTTCAGATAAGGGAAAAATATTTTCAGAGGGAAAAAATTAGATCATTAAATGCACTGTAAAATTGGCGATTCTTGAACTGTAATTCTTCCATGTTAAGAAATTGTAAAACCTGGTTTTGAGTCCAAATATTGCCCTGTAACATGTGGCATTGTTCCTTAATTATCTAGGAAAATGATCTAATATTTGAATCCAATTTATGTGTAGATAGGAAGAGACTACAGATAAATGCTTTCAGATGGAGCAGAACAGCATTCTGGTGCTCTGAAGATACCAGCTTCCTTCTTGTTAATTAAAACTAATCTGTAGTAGCATGGCTTGGTTATTTGAAAAAGTTTCTTTGTATTTTTTCCTCTACAAATTAGACTGGAGTCTGGCCTCTAGGACCCTTTAATTAACATTTAAGATTCAAGTTGTTCTATTTTTTTCGATCGAGTCTGAACCTGTGTTTTATAAAGATCACATATGCCTCCTACCTTTTATAAAGGTTCCATTTTGTTGGACAATAGCTCTTACTGTATTTCAAATTACCCTATTTTCTAAGATCTCTAAAAGTATGTTGCTTTTGTTCAGTGATTTAAATTTGTTGTCTCATGGCGCCTTTTAAATTGGATCCAGCTATTAGCAAAATGTACTCATTTTCCCTGAAGCTAGTCTCCCATTCTGCAGACCAAAGGCTTAGTAAACTCTAGCTTTTTTCTCCCTTTAATAAAGGCATGGTTTAAATTACTTGCTTTCTAAATCTTATTTGTAGACCTCAGAAGTAAAATATTTATTTTTTTGCTTGCATACATATGATTGAGAACATTAGCAAGCTAGATGATTACAATATAACATATAAAGCTTTCTGTGAGGATGTTTGTTTTAGGCTTGTCCAATCATTTGTGCAGGGCAGAGGAAAATAATATGGGTTAGGCAAAGTAATTTATCACCTGGGTCAAAAAAAAAATTTTTTTGCTTTAATTTAAAACTTGTTCAAAATAGTTTTAAAATAGTGTTTCTCAGGTATGACACTGGGAGTTTTTCTTTTGAAAGTCAAGACATGTATTTGATGCCTTAGATGGGTTTAGTCAGTCAGCTTCAAGCCCTGTTTCCCAAAAGGTCTTGGCCCAGGTCGCTAAAACAAGGGGACTGTCTTAGAGCTGGATTATTAGTACATTTTATATAAGTATTTATTGCAGTTAAATAATCTCACGCAACAGCTTGCGTTCTCTGAAGACAGACTAAGACAGCATAATTTTGGTTTCTCGACATCTTCCATTGCACTGTCAAAAGACAGGTAATGTTTGAGTTGCAAATAATATTGTGCAATACTGTGTACTTTTCTTAAACTGAAATTAAAAGACAGTATGAGACCACCGGAATTATTTGTATAAGCTGCTGCTCCTAAATCTGGGACTCTGCTATCTGACAGTAGCATCCCTTCAAGACATTTCATCTAGGTGCTGGCCAATGCTTAGACCTTGATGTGGTTGATATTTATGAAAATGTAAGACCTGTTTTCCAAATTTCATACCTGTGACAGTCAGTGTCTCAGTGTCTTGCTGCCACCAAACTGTACCTCAGAAGTACACTACTAATATGTGTGGTGTCTTGCAAAACTCACAGTAAAAACCTTCATTTAGCTTAAAAAGCTGTTAGTGGGGACGTCCGCACTAGCTGCAAAAGCAAGGCAGGAGGAAAGAACAGTTTCCAGGCAATAAGGATCTGCCCACGAGAAACCTGAGGTCCCAGCAGACCTCCATCGCTCCCCCAGCCACCTCTCCCCATCCTCGGGAGTACCAGCCGTCAGTCGCGGGCTTGGAGGGACAGCTCTCAGCCTGGAATCGGAGGCTGAGAAAATAAATTGCATTTCCAACTTTGGCACGTGGGTCCCTGCAGCTGCCAGACCAGTAAAGCGTGTGTGGGTGGGTGGGCGGTTACAGGTGCTGCTTCAGGTCCAGACAAAGTTGTATGTGGTCTCTGCCAGCAGTAACAGGAAGGATTGCTGTAAATTACTGTTCAGGTTTAGTTTATATTGTTTATGGTGTAACCAGCCAAAACGACATATGGTGTGCATCTCCGAACCGTGCAGAAGAGCACAGAGAAACGCGCAGAGAGAAAACTGGGAGAGGACTAATGGATCCTTATTTTTGCCACTGAGTATTTGCTCCTGGGAGGAACAGAAAAGCCAAGAAGAGCATACACAGGATGCGGTATGGTTAGCTCAGTCCTACCACAAGCTACTTCGTTTTCAAAATTTCCTTTCAAGACTGGTTGTGCCTGTGCACATGACTCATTCATTAGGCTGTGAAGCTGTGGGGCCCATTTTACTTTTCCTGCTCTAAGCATTGGATGAGACGTTGGGAACTGAACATTATTTTTTTTTTCCATCCCACTCTTATGTGAATAAAATTCTCATGTTTGTGGTATCAGCCTAGGGCGTGGATTATACTGGAAAAATTACTTCTTTGTAGTGCGTGTATCTGAGAAACGACTGCGTTTGCTTTAGCTGCAGTTCGTGTTACATGGCCATCTACACGCCGCGCTGCAGGGGGGCCGTGCGGGGCAGGAGGGTAACCAATATATGTGTTCAGCCCAAGTGGTAGTGAAGATTTCAGTGCCAGCGTGGTGCAGGTCACCCCCTGCCCCTCTTGCACTCGGAGCCAGCCTTGGCTTCTCTGCTCAGCCTACTGGGGTCCCCGACGAGACACGGGGGAGCCGTTGGGGCCGACCGCCCGGCTGCTTACACAGGCGCTTCAGCAGCCAGCGGTGCTCCTGCAGTTCGCTCTGCCGCGAGAGCGTTTGGGGCTTTTCGGGAAAACGAGAGGCAAGTGTGTAATCTGAGGATAACAGGCATGTGCTGCCCCTGCCCCAGCGGGCAAAGCGCCAGCATTTTCGGGTCTGGAAGTGTGCCAGGATTTGTACTCGCCCTGGGAAAGAAAGGGGGGAAAAAGCGAAAGAGAGAAAGAAAAGTGTGCGCTGTCCCAGATGTCACTCAAAAAATAAATATTTTTCTTTTAAGCTGTTTGAAAGGAGATTGATTGCCAAGAACGGGAACCCTATGGAGGAAGGAACAATTAAGGAAACAGGCACAGCTTAATTGTTCCGTGTTTTCCAAAGTTGTTGGGATTCAGACGACCAGGCTGTGATACAAATCTAAGGCAGACAAACACGTTAGTGTGTGAGGAAGTAGGACCACATGAACGCCTTGATAGGGAGAAGTTCTGTCCCGCTCTCCATGCAGCTATCATGGTTGCACCAGGAAAGGAGTGTTGGGGATGACCTGGCTTGTGTGCTGCGCGAGCCAGGTCCTTGCTTCTTATTGAAACTACTCAGAAATTTAGGCTCTAAAGTCTCATGACCTCCTCCTTTAGGATCAATAAATATTTTAATAACTGCAGGGGAAAAAGCAGCTTCACCAGGAGGTATGCAGAGAGCCCCATCCCAGAATACTTTATAATGTGCTGTTGAAATACTGTGACTGAAGGCACAGTTTGACATCTTGAGCAGGCATGGAAACTGAACTTGATTGCTTACCTCCTGCCTAAGTGCTGTAACGGCTCGACCGTGAGATGTAGAAGAGCAGTCATCACCGGAGAGGACCACTGTCCCTTTCTCCTACTTATGTTTCTCATACATGCTATAAGAATACATAGGGATTTTTTTTTTTTTTAACATATGACAGAAGGTGCAAAAGAAAGTGTGTCGGATGAAGATATACAACCTTTTAAATGTGCTTATATTCTGTATGGTAAACTAACCTTACAGATGAGAGGGGTATATGCTTAATTTTTCAGCCTTGAAGGTTTGTTTCAGGCATGGAGCTGCTCAGTGCTATGAGAAACACTCTGTAACAAAGCTGGATTTCCTGGGAAGATTTACTGGTGAAATGTTCAGTGTCTCCAGGGAGAAGCAGCAGCTGGGTAGGGTTTTGAAGTTTTGCATTATGGATATGGGCGTCTACAGCAAAGTGAGTTGAATCTTGGAAAGCTATTTACTTTTGTAGATTTAGCTCTGGTTCCACTTGCAGGAATCTTAACAGCTGTTATTTTGTCAGCAGAAAGCTTTAAGAGACAGCTTTCATTCCCTACCATGCGTTGCATTGTGACTGTGCAGTATCTTACGTGCTGCGAGGGAAAACTCCACTCAGGCACAAAACCCCCTCAGGATTTTATTTCATTCATAAGTTGTGTTCAAACTATTTCATATAAGAGGTCAGCTGGAAAGAGATATCAGGTGCCCAAAAAGGAGTCTTCCAGGACGGCTAAGCGTTTATCACTTGTTAATTATGCTAATGGGATTAACATCTAATTACCTACGTCTGTGATTTTTTTTCCTGAGATGTAAAATTGGCAAGGACTAGGATGACAAGGAAAGTATTTCCAGATAACTTATTTCCAAAAGCAACAATATGCTTAAGTGTGACTTTTTCCCCTCCCTTTCTGGCTTCCATTCTCGATGGATGTTATCAGTAAATCTATCATTCAGAAAAAGGTTCATGTTCAGTTACTTGATATGAGCACAATTTGGACTCGGTTTTGAAAAAAATATTAGAACTGCTAACATTTGACTCTTGCTATGAACGGTGTTTGTTATTAGGTGCCCTGTCTTTTGAAAGATGGTAAGAACAAAGGCTGAAACAGAAGGATTGGGAGGGTTTTATTGCACTTAACTGTTTTTCTTTAGGATCAGTGCTGAGCCACTAATGGAATATAAAATGTTAGTTTGATCACTGCCTACAACTGAGGAAGCCTTGCTGGAGAAGTGAGGTGATGCTTACAGCACAAGTGTGGCTAAGAACAAAGTCAGAAATTTAAAGACAACAACAAAAAACCCCACGTGTAATTCGTGTTCACACTACTTAAAATATTTTTCAATTGTGATTTGCTTGAAAATTCCTTACTTTTCATTACAGTACATTAATAACTGTTTCTGTCAATGTGCGTTTGGTAGAATAGCCCAGCTTTTTAAGTGTAGATGGATTTTAAATGTTTTTCAAGGTGCTTAAATTCTATTACTGGCAAAGATATGGTGGCAAAACTGTGTTTCATTAAACTGAAAGCTCCCTGTTCCATGGTTTTATAATCTGTTATCCTTTTGGTATGGATTTAGTATTGCTACAGAATTATATTTAAGCCTTTTTATCACTTGGAGTATACACTTACATAGGGGAAATTAGCAATTATATCTTGTGGCTCTTCCAGATGTTGGCAGTGCTGATGTCCTCCCCCTCCCACCTTCTAACAGTATAAAAGAAATAACCTCTAGCTTTTTGCCTAACTTAAAGGCAAAAAAAGTCCAGACTGGAATCAGTGGAGGTGAAGACGCTGCAGATCTGTGCCTGGATCTGGGTTAATTTACTAACATGGAACCGGGAGTTTGTCTTTGGGTGTTCTGGGTTTCCAAAACCCAGGCTCATGCGTGCAGACCGCTGCACCGACCGGTGTCCCAAGGCATCTGCCTGGCTGCTGGGAAAAAAAAAACCCAACCCACCAAAAAAAACCCCAAACTCAACAACAACAACAAACCCAGACTGGCTAGAGATGTATTGTTTATCAACGCTCACACAGATACAGTACAGTTTCCTTCCCCTCCCCCTTAATATTTTTTCTCTTCCCAAAGGTTCGTCATCGATGGTGTGAACTTGTTGTTAAACACAAGTACGTGGCTGGGTATGGAGATGTTGAGACATTTCTCAGAGAAGATCAGGTCAGTTACATTCAATTAGCGTTTTCAAAATAGTCAACTTTTTGACACCTTCGTGTGAAACTAGAAAATTATTTTAATATATTTTCTTCCTGCAGTTTGTCAAAAGCTTGGGGTTGTACTCAGTTTTTGCCTCTTTCACTCCTTAAACACTGTAGATTAAGGAAGCCACCAGGGATATTCAACCCCGCCTAAGCATGCTAAGCAGTGAAATAAGACATATTCCCTTCTCTCCTTCCATTTTATGCAAGCCAGAGGTAGCAATGGTGCTAGAAAGATACTTATCAGCATCGGTTCCTCTTGCAGGATGACAAAGGGAAGTCTAGCTGTGAGTGTTAATGCATGTAGATTTGAGCTAGGTGCAAAGCAGTCTGTGCTGTGCTGACTTCAGTTTTCAAGACAACGTCCAGAAGGGGAAGCGTAGGACAACGATACATGTCCAGAGAATGCAGACCTCTCCACAGTCAGGAAAATGATACCAGAAGATTTTGAAGGTCTCAAAAGGCTGGCCGTACATGATGTTTTTACCATGGCTTTTTATCTCAGCCATTAGCAACTTACAATTCTAATGATTGTACCTCTGCCTTGTTCTTTCTATTTCACTTTTATTTATTTTTATTCACTATGAACTCTATAAAATCAAGACATTCACTGCCTAGGACAACTTACATATATTTAAGATGTATGGAAACAATAGAAAATGTTGCAAGATATGTCGAATTCTAAGCAAGCTATTAATGTCTTTACCTTTTATGTTGACAATGAACAAAGCCATTTACAGCCAATGAGGTTTTTGTGCTTTCGGGCAAATACATTTTGTCACAGCACAATAAAGTTACTGCAGTCTCTCATGCTCTTTCTTCCAGCTCTGAAGTATACTTCCTATTTATATCCCAGCTGATAAACAGGCCCCAGACTTCCTGGCAAGTTCTTTATTTTAGAAACAAAACCAAAAAAAAAGCTTAAAAGAACATTATTTATGAAATAAGGAGTTTGTATGTTGTGTGTATTTTAATCCTATGAAAGGATGGAGATAACCACCAGCAGAAGCCTGGGGGAGGTGGGAAATCCTTGAGTTCATAAAACCAAAGATATTGAATTGCATTATGTTTGGAACAGATACTAAGCTAAATAGAGACGAACATTATCTGCAGTGCAGGGAAATAACTTTTGCAACTTTTTTTATGGAACCTTCAGTATCTTTCATTTCATGTACTCCAGCAGTGTATACAGTTTATGGCACAACCAGTTTCTGGAGTGATTACAACTGAAATCAGAGCAGTTGCATGTCCTTACTGATCATGAAAGACTTGGCTTTTTTTAAAGTCTGGGAAAAATGCAAATGTGACTATTTAAATCCTTTTCAGGACTACAAAAACCTAGTGTGTTTACTGCATGTTAATGTTTAGGCTTGAGGGAAAATTATTAACACTGGATAGAGAAGGTAATTCCTATTTGTAATAAAATTCCAACATTTTGAAATTCTCTATGAAAGCGAGTGGAGCCCAGCTCCAAGGCTGTGTGCATGCCTGGTGTGGAGGCCAGACCCTGGTCCAGCTGCAGACCCTGGAAGTCTGAGTTCTTGGGTCTCTGGATGGAAGGGAGCACACTTAGGGGATTGGTGAGGACTCTGGCAGGTTTATGCCACGCTGGGACTTTTTCCTTTAATTTCAGTCTTTGTTAAACTTTAAATTTCCTTTCTTGTTGAAGCTAATTTTTTTTAAGGCTTACCAGCCAATGCTGGTAATTGTAAGGAATAGTATTAAAAATTCTGTTTTTTCAACGCCATCCAAATTTTTCCTCTCCTGCAACTGTCCAAACATTAAGCACAACTGTAAAAATCAGTGTGCTAAGCTGCTAATATTTTGTCACATGTGTAATCCTATTTTGATAAGTGCAGCTTAACGCTTACTGAATTCCTGTAATTAGGTGAAAAAAAAATTATATAATCAGAAAAAACCTGGCAATCCCCAATGTGTTTCCCATTAAGTTAGCCAGTGCTTTTTTACCTGCCCAGAAGGGGCCCAGATCTCACCCCCGGATGCCCTGTTATCTTTCTTCATAGCCGCTATGTCCAGAATGAGTAGTTAGGAAAAGCCTGCTGCCTTACCAAACCAGAATTTGTGCATCCTCAGCTGTATCTCAGATGGAAAGAGAAGAATCTGAAACACAGACCTGACCGCATTCAGTTGATGTCCAGTTACAGAATTGCCAAATGGGAATTTTAGAGTCTACTGTTTAGGTTGATGTCCTCTTTATTTGTGTGCATGTGTATGTAAACATCCCAACTGGAAAGAAAATGTGTATCCTGTTGAAGGAAGGACAAGCTGTTTTCTTGAGGGGCATTTGGAAATATTTCAGGTATTGGATAAAAGAAAACAGATTTCAAGCTGAAAAGTGGCAAGAAAAATGGAGTGAGAAAGCATTTTCTTCTCATGACATAACATACGCCTCTTATATTCATATCCTGTTCTTACGTACTCAATACAACATATAGACAACCATCCTTAGGCTAAAGAGATCCAGAGAAAACTACTTTTTTAGGGGAAGGGTAGGTGTTATAGAGTATGTGGTATTTTCTGTGTTTTGGGTTGTTCGGTTTGGTTTGGTTTGGTTTTAATTAAATGAGTACTAGGAAGTCAATGGAATGAAAACCAGCTAACTAGTCGTTACTGGTGATAGGATGCCTGTGTGTTATGTTCCTCTTTCAGGCAATGGGAGTGTATCTCTATGGTGAATTAATGGTGAATGAAGATGTGAA
Organism: Himantopus leucocephalus; assembly: GCA_003993805.1. NCBI lineage: Eukaryota > Metazoa > Chordata > Aves > Charadriiformes > Recurvirostridae > Himantopus > Himantopus leucocephalus. Next base: position 41,644,165 of record RSEF01000031.1, on the reverse strand, counting down.
ACAACAAGAACTTGCACATAAATGCTTTGCTGCAGCACGAGAACATATGGATGCGTCCTCAGCCAAAGTGGTGGCAGAGATGTTATTCTGAAGAGGTGATTTTTCTTTTTAAGTTAAACACCCTGATTTTGTGTCAAACAGAAGGAAAATGCAGAGCTCACTAAATGCAGTAAACTTTGGCATACCATACAGCTTGTGGCTGCTTAGCTCCAGAAGTAACTCTTGTTAAATATCTTGCCTTTTTTTTTTTTCTTTTTTTTTTTAAGCCCAGCTGCTGGAGCAGTGAGTTAGATACGTGTAGGCACTAGCTGGAGAGCATGGAGGATGGCTTTGTTGTAAACTTTGTAATGGATTGTACAAGAGGCAACTGTAAGTCCAAATGGCCAGAGAAGGCCAGGCTCCACCTGCAGTTGTTTCCCATTCTGTATTCTTAACTCTGCTTACAGAAATTGCAATTATCCAAGGGGCATTTCTGTTTAACCGCATGTTGACTTGATAGTCAGCATAGTCTTTGAAAAGAATCTGAGCCCACAGTGGAAGTACGAAGCTGTGCACTTGGAAGCAAATCTGAATCATGTGAGAACAAGCTGATAATTCAAATGTTTTTGTGTTAAGCGTAGTGAGGCCTTTGAAGACTGGTTATGAGGTAAGAAGAGTGGCCTTAACATGAAGAAGCTGCTTAGTACATAATCTAGCTTGTTTCTGAACTTAATGGGGAGGAATCACCAGAGAAAAAGTAGAATTGCAACAAATATTCACGAAATAAAGATTGCTGCAGGCTATCAACTGGTAATTTGCAAAGATATTCTCCATTTCTCAGTCTATTTGAGTAGCCGGAGGTAACCTTACAGTGTTTGTACTTGCATGTTTAACACATAGCCGGTTAGGATTGGTATGAAGGTCTCTTCCACTACAGCATACCTCAGATTTTTGTTTAATGATATAACTCATCTGCCAGACTGATTGCCTTGGTTGTTCACATAACTTCACAGCTGATTTGTGGTATCAAAATTCAGGTGTCTCATTTTGCAAAATCATCATTTTCTAATTGGTACTGAGCAGAAATCTTATTTTCTCCTGTTCAAACGTGTACATATAGCTGTACTCGATAGCGAGTTCTACTTGAATTTGAGGTGTTTACTTTACTTATATGAAATACAGCAGGTAGATACCATGAAAGCAAGTTTGTTTATGAACAGCCATGTTGTTCTTCTGTATAGGCAAGAACTGTGCCTGCCAAGAAAACTTTTTTGGAAAAAGTGGATTAGTCTGTAGAGTGCCAGGATATCAGTTATGGGATAGGAGCTTCACCTTCTAAAACAGGTAGGGCTAAGAGACTTGCTTGTGTGCTCCCAGTTACCAAGGACCCACAGGAATCTGAGTTACGTTCAACAATTTTTACTCTGGTAGATACATGCCTTCGCGTGTTTGAACACCAGAAACATGGAATCATAGAATTGTCTAGGTTGGAAGGGACCTTTAAGATCATCAAGTCCAACTATCAATCAACCTAACACTGCCAAAACCACCACTAAACCATGTCCCTAAGCATCATGTCTACCCATCTTTTAAATACCTCCACGGATGGTGACTCCACCACTTCCCTGGGCAGCTTGTTCCAATGGTTAACAACCCTTTCTGTAAAGAAATTTTTCCTAATATCTATCCTAAACCTGCCCTGGTGTAAGTTGAGGCCATTTCCTCTTGTCCTGTGGAGGTGCAGTTTGTTCTGGTACTACAGTACTTTGAACTGTCTTCCTATAATTCCTTCAATAATAAAGGAAAAATCAAAATTTCTACGAGCTTCTGGTGGTAAGTACCTAGCAGAGGAAAACTACATGGTATGTATGTGTTAGCAGTAGTCTAGAATTGCCCGTTTGACTTTTCAGACAGACTAGAAGTGCATGGTGAGCTGTAACATAAAATCTAAAGATACTGTTATGAGAGCAACACTCTGTGTGACTGCACAGCTTTCTTTTAATGTTGTGGCTGTTTGGGTTCCTGGCATGATGATTTGTGATTTAAGATTAAAATCACATTGCCAGGGATTACCACACAGCCATGACCGCAGCTGCTAGTATGAAACTCACCATAACTATCCGATCCGGGCACAGCGTGGAATCCTCTCCGTCCATTANAAAAACAAAAAAAAAAAAAAGAGGAAAGCAGCAGCAGATGCATCGCGGAAGAACCTCATCCAATAATTAGCTATACCGAGACGGAGACCTCTCTGTCGAGGTGCAGAGCTTAGCTGATTGGTGAACAGTGATTGTTTCCCTCTTTGTTCACAGTGGCTAAGTTCTGCACCTGAGGAGAAGGGGAGAGGAGACTTTGCTTAATGTCAGCCTGCGCAGGGAGGAGGGCGTTTGCTGGCTGAGGTGCCTTGCTGCTGAATGGGCAGACTTACGAGGAATGTGTGTGTGTGAGATCAAGTATATTGAGGCTAAGAGGCAGAGGTGACTTGGGGAGGACCAAAGACTCTTGGTTTTAGTTGAGAATAAACAGTGCTCCTTAAATTCTTGACCTGACTGCAAAAGTAAAGCATCGCCTACAGTAATTTGGTTACCATGCTTTTCTAAAGGTCAGAGGAAATAAATGTTTGTGACTTTAAACTGGAATTGTCTGTAAAGCTTTGTTTTGTAGTCTTCTCTTTAACGGATGCTGTCTCTGCAGTTGTAGCTTAGCACCATGTGTCGTTTGCAGGAAATGGTTGTTTCCGACTGGAGCTGCCACTTACGGCTGCTGCTGTTGTTCCAGGCTGTTGATGGACCCGTCCTCCGGTGCCTACTGAGCTGATATCAGTTCTGATTTTACACACTGGCTCAGTTCAGCAGGAACAGGAGTCGAGCCCTAGAGCAAAAAAAAAGATGTACCTTTTCTAAGAGCCTTTGAGAAATGTTGTTACTGTTTTCTCTCAAAAACGGAATTAATATATATTACAATGTCCTGATGTTAAACACGAAACAGCCTAAGGTGGAAAAGCTACCTCAGTACAGTTTAGAGAACTGTTGGCTTAAGATGAGAAGGTATGTGGACATGTAGCACATCACGCAGTATTGCTCTGGTAACTGACCTGCAGTGTCATTTTCATTGTAACCTGCTAATAACCAAGAGAATGTGCTTGCACTGTGGATCTTCCCTGTTTTCTCCAGACCTTGTTGTGGTAGCTCTAGAAGTCTAAATAGATCATTGTAAACTCTGTAAACGCACTTATGCTCTACTGGTAACCTAAAAAGTAACTCCATTTGGAAAGCTGGGGCAATCAAGAATGCACAGATAGTCAGTCCTTCATCATGACAGAGTAATAACTTTTACTGCTGTTTCCGTTGCAGGAAAGATCACAGAGAAACTCTTTTAATATATACCCCGATGGTACTAGGATTTCACTGACCCAAGACATCAAAGGAAGGATTATGTGACTGCTAAAACAATCAGCTGACAGAAACATTTACCTCTCAATATTTATGTCTTCCAGAGGCTCACTGTAACCAAGAATGCAGGCGCACAAAACAAACTACACATTCACAGGTTGCTGTGGCTTTAGGTAGTTCTTTAATACAAGAAGACGGGTTTATCCTTGCTCTTTGGTGATACAACCATGCCAGTTTGCAGATGCCAAGGACTCTTGATCTGAACGATTTTATGCACTCCACTAATTTGGCCAACATTAGTAATCTCTGAAATTCGATGAAACTGTATTCTGTACTTCAAATTTTCTTTGTAACTTCTATGCCAAAATAAAAAGCCAATATAAAATTAGCGTGAACTGGGGTGGGGCTGGGGAGGTTAATTGGAAACCGAAATAATCTGTGAAAAGTGACCAGCTGTCATCCTGTGATGGCATTGGATGGGACTGAAGGAAAAACAAAGATCAGCATTCTCTCTCTGTCTTGTTTAGGTTTATTTTTACCAGAAATGTCAGACCTTCCATTTTCTGAAAATGTCTTCCATAGCCCTGTGCTGCTCCTTTTGCACAGTGATTCATGAAGTGTAGCTCTTCTTTCCTAGGAACGTACTGCTCCACTGATCAGAAGACATCTTAATTGTTCCTTTCAGAGAATAAGAATTTAAAACACAAAAATTTGCGAACATATTTACTTTGTACACTATTGTTTTACATCAAATGCTATTGTAAAAATAAATATTTTTTTCAAGTATGTGTAGTCTTTTCATTGCACAGTAGTTCAATATTAATTTACAAACTTAGGACAATGAATCACCCTATTTCTGCTTTTGCAGTAGGAGAGAAGCAGCTGAAAGTCCTTAGTTAATGGATATTAACATGAAAAATTAAATATGGTAATTTTTTTTTTTAAGTTCTTGTGCTCAGATCTAAAGTAACAGCCTGCCTCAGCCGTGACTTCAGTCCAAAGAGTACAGTTCCTCTTTACCTCACCACATTTTCTGACCTCCCCCTTTCCAGGCACACAGTGTCAGTACCTGAATTATGGAACACTCAGCAATATCTTTCAAATGCAGCAAGTTAGGAAATTGTCCAAGAACACGCTGAGATACTGCAATGGCTCTTAATGTAGTTACACTCACAGACATAGTTATTAAGGGACCCCGTTCATAAAAGAGTTATGCTTCGTTTCACAGGTTTTTCTGCAAAGGCCAGCAAAGGAAACCAGCTTGCTTTTTGCCTTTTCCATTGTGTAAGGGAAAGAACCTAGAGCTGGGTAAGGCTGTTGGACAAGACACACAGAAATCAAGTATGTTGTAAGCCTGTTTGTAGCCAGTGCTGTTAATACTACATGGCAGGTGAAACATTCCACACATTTGCAAATATCACCAAATTTTTGTTCTTTCAACACAATTTACTTTTCTTACCTTTTCTTTTTTTTTTTTTTCAAAAATGTTGAGCACAGCAGTAGTTTATTTTGCTTGCTACATCTCTTCCAGTGTGTCTCAGCAGTATTAACATGAGCATGAACTTGATTTCTCTCACAACAACTCTGTTGACCCATCATGCATTGTAGCAACGGAGAAAATGGACAGAAAATAAAGCACTAACACCAAACAACCTAAAAAGTGGCAGAGACGGCAGCCCTGGCCCTGTATCTGGGCTTGCGTGGCCTTTTGTTGCTAAACCAAGCATTGCTAAATAAGAGTGAGGCTCCAGATTAAGAAGGAAGCTGCAGGTGGCTTCAAATAGTTGCTGTCACCATAATTCATTAGAAGTGAGAGAAAACAGGAGACTCCTGTATGTATGATGCAGTAGCTTCATTAACATGATATGAGCATTACCATTAGTTTAAAACCCTGAATCACGTAAAAAGCTCTGAGAGTGAACCATACAAAGTGTCATTTAATTATTTAAGTTTTTAATAGGCCCTACTGAGAGGTTAGCAGGAAAAAAAAACCACAACAGTGTTTAGCACTGTTCATTTTACTCCAGATTCTCCCAAGGTGGGTGTTTCCATATTAATTTCCCGAGAGGAGGAAGTTGTAGATTCTAATTATAGTAAATAAAAGCAAACAACCACAAAAAAATCCATTTCCAAACTTACTGTCACTAAAATCATTACTGGAAGTGATGTTTTATCAACTGATACCTCTATCCAGACTTGACTGTCAACACACTAAAATCCAATGAAACTGCCCATTTGTTGTTTAACTTGTACAGACAGGCATTTGGGGAAAGTGGCAGAAATGCTACAACATTAAAATCTCTCTGTTTGGAGGTGAAAACTACGACTTCAAGGCTAACATACATTTACATATCAATGTACACCGCTATGACAAGCACAGGCATTCACCTAGGTGCGTCCTTGCCCTACTTTGGTTTCTTTCTACTTCTGTTTCACAATCAGCCCCGTCTGAATAGAAGGGGCGGTTTGGGTGTATTTTTTCTCCCAAATGACAGATGCATTCCTGGTCCTACGCTTTCTGCTACAAACACGGAGTAAAACATACCATTTTGCTGGCAGCCGTTCCTCTGCTTTGTTTTCTGCCTTCAGCTTTGCTGGGAGGTGTTTGCAGCTGCCGCTGGCTCTGTGCTTTCCCCTTTAGGAGGGAATTAGCTGTACCCTGTTGCCCATTCCTCACACATGGGAGGGAAGGAAAGAGGTCTAGCCTGGAAACAACAGGTCTAACCAGAAATGCAGCCTGAGCAAGTGGGCAGCTCGAGGAAACGAGTAGGACTCAAAGCATAAGGAGCCTATATGGATTTCTGACACATAGAAAGCTCTATGAAAAAGGGTATTACAAAAACAAACACAAAAAAGGTTCTGTAGAACTAGACCACGACAGCGTATCACGCAGAGTACTGTGGCCAGCCAGTTCATGTCCACAGCTGATAAAAGTCGTGAGAACTGGTATTTCTATTACAGACAATTTTAGTTGTTTTGATAACAAGAGTTTGCAGGCGCAGGCTGCCCTGCATACACAAGCACGCGGGTGGAAACCATGGCGCCTTTGTAAGAATGAACCAGCAGCTACGTTACCGTGTGCCCTTATGCGCCAGAGGCTTTACTAGTTTTAGGTTGATCCTTTCTGAGCAGAAACTGGTCTGGAAACATGTGGAAAACCCCACACCTTTCAGGACTGGGTGACCCCCAGGCCCCCGTACCGCAGGCGGGTGGTGGCGGGCGGTGGTGGGTGCTGCAAGGCTGGTGCACGAAGGCAGTGAGTCGCGTGTTACGGGTTGTCCCGCTGCACGGCACTGCTGTCTCGGCTTTTGTGCCTCAAGAGAGAGGCATTTCCATGCCTTCACGGGTCTCTCCTTCCATATGCATGAGTTAAGAGTCAGGAGTAGTTGTATGTGAATTATCTAAGCATGTTCAAATTTTACATCTGTAACTTTATGGTATTTTCCTCTGAGCAAAGCACTCTCTTAATATAGTAATGTATTCTACAGTAAGATTACCATTTGACATAAACCCATATACTGAGCACAAAACTTTACTCTAATTCACGCAAACCTTACTCCAGGACACTAATTCTTAGTATCTAAAAGTAAATTAATACATTTTTTGGTCTTTATAAAATATCTACCTTTGTGCTACAGTTCCCAGCATTCATGAGTCAGGTTTGATATGCTCCATAACAGGCAAAGATGGTTATGTGCTTTTCTGTTCTTGGCCCAATCTTTGATGCCCAGACTAGTAGTCCAGAAAGAAAATATTTAATTACAAGAAAGGACAAGCAAGCAACCAAAAAGAGGAGTCTGACTCATCTAGAATTTCGCCACAGGTATACTCAAGTGTAGGCACATATAAATACTGAAGTGAATGTATACGCTAACATGGATATGTTCCCTTGTTTCTGTGGGCACAACATATTGGAAAAATTATTTTAAAAACGTACGTTGCTGGCAGGCTGACATTTTGTGCCAGTGAAATATGCCAGTGCAGAAAGAAATTGAGACATTTGCACAGTGCTTGGAAGATAAACTGCATTTGTGCATTTACTGTGAGTGAAACTGAGTGCGTATTTTCTGCACAAAATTAAGGGCCTGGTTCCTGCTGCTTCCAGAACAGGCATTTGTTGTAATTATTATTTAAAGGCATGCAGAAATTGCAGTTGTGTAAAGATTTGCTTTTTCATGATAATTTATGCATCAGAAAACAGAACTTAAGTTTTCAGCTAAGCATCGCTTTGTGTTATTAGCACAGTGCCCCAACAGCAGTAACACCCACAGTACGACCACGCAAAAGCCTGGTTTTGCTTATCCTCCCCCTGCTGTAAAGATGACAGCTCTGCTGTCCTCTCGCACGGCTCTGAGCAGCAGCTGGACATGATTGTAACCTTTGGTTAATGCAGGTCACTTCAGTCGTCTCTGAAAAATGCGGTTTCTCTGACTACTTTCAGGCTTTTCCTCTGGGCTTGCTGGGAGCGGTGTCTCAGCACTGGGGCGAGGGTGGTGCCTGGGAGCAGAGCTGGCGTCACACACATAGGGACATACAGGGGCTGACATGTCTCTTCCCCTTCCCTGGCAGGTACAGTGGATGACTCTGCAACATTACCTAACTTAGCCTAGCAAAAACCAGTGTTTTTTGGTTGCTTGATTTCCTTTTTTTTTTCTAGAAACCCATTATGGATCATACCTACATTCATCTTGGACCCTGGGCAGAAAGGGAGAGAGGAGGAAGAGAAAGAAAAGGCAATGCTTCTGCCTAAGGAGTAACTGTGTCTGAGAGCTCACTCTGCCAACACAGCAAGCAGAAGCAGAACTGTTGAAAAGAAATCAAGATCAGAAAAGCTATGATGAAAAATAGTCAACAGCTATCATCTGAAACCTTTAAATCCCAACAGAATTATCTTTCCAAAATGGATATTACAGCTTAATTGCAAGGTTTGGGCTTGACGTTTGCTCAGCATCCTCTCATGGCCAAGGTCAAGCAGGCCAGAGCAAGCAACGGTAGCAATTCAGTCTGGCCCTAAAAGCATGCTGTACAGTGTATTGCTCAGTACTGATCAACTGTGTTTTGCAAAGAAGCAAACCTATATGAAAGGAAAGTTGAAACATAATAGTGGTTTTTGTGATGCATTTGAATAAGAAATTTAGACATGGTCTATGGAGACATTTGTATTTTTGTCATGTCTCCAGCAAAGATGGTAACGATCCTGCCTAGTAGAAACTCACAGATAATGTCTGAATTCGCAGACACACATATCAGTCATTTCTATCTTAAGAATTAATTCTGCAGTAAATTTCAAGGCCTCTCTCCTCTTCAGTGGAATTTGATACTGGCTTTTCCCTCTCTATTCACAGACATCTCAAGCTAATATGGAAGTGCAGCACAATCATGAGATTGAGAGCACTTAAACACTTACTGGTAGTCTCTGCAGGGAATGATAATACTGATGGGAAATTTGTATCTTCAGCTACCATTACGAGTTAGTTTGGAACAAAAAAAATGGAAGTCCTATCTTTAGACAACTTATACTTAGTAGAAGTTACAGCATCATTAGTCGAAACACAGAAAAGCTGCTGTCTGATACATGAAATAGGGAACAAGGGAACTTCTAACAGTAGCATGCAAACGACATACTGCATGCACCTGTTTTGGAAGCCTCAAAAATAAACCCACAATCTAAGAAATAAAATCAAAACAGCAAGGAGTGAATAAACTCTATATACAGGCTGATTTGGCACATACGCATAGGAAATCTCAAGGACAGTGTAATTCAGAATATGGATAACTGGAACTCTTCATTATGGTCAAGAATATGTAAAAATATGTTCTTTTTAAGACGGCAATATGCATCTGGCAAAGTTCATGGGCCTAACAGGTCTTTTTATTCAAAATAATAGAAAAGAGAGGGTCATTGTTCCTGAGGGGCTGTGTTTTTTATGAAATGAATCTATCATCTGCCATAATACAGACCAGTTATGAAACATGCTTTTCAAGTAGCAAGGTTTGTTAAGAGATGGGAAGTTAGTTAAATGTACAGACCTATTAAAGACATAGTGTTGCTGGATTTTTTTCTGCTACTTATTGTTCAGGTTAACTGTCTTATATGGAATTGTTATTTCCTAATCCTATCAGTACTACAATTCAGATGAATATAAACATCACAGCTAAATTTCTGCAACTGAGTTTCAGCGTGCTGGGGTTTTTCTGCCTTCTCACCTTCTCTCTCTTCACACACATGCAAGAATGTAACATACAAACTAAGGCACAATCCATGCCCAGCTACAACTCAGCTACAGCTGGCTGACATTTCAAATTTTTGTTGCAGGGCTGATGACAATCCAATGCCTATCTCTATCTGGCTCCTGACCACTAAAAGGACCCAGTCACTATGAGTACACTTAAGCATCAGAAGGGCCTCATGAGGTTTATTCCTCTCCATCAGCCAGACAGCTGGTTAAAGGAAGATGGCCAATGCAAGCAAGGGAAACTCCTTTTTGGCATTCACTAGTGAACAGACCACCTAACAGCAAATTCCCAGAATAAGCTACTCTCTGCTAAGGCAACAAATGAGCTAAGGCTACCATAAGCATATCTTTTAAATCCAGGCAAGCATTTAAGGAAAAATTGTATCACAAGATAAACTTGCCAGAGAGGTAGGCGGACTTAAACAGGCCCACATGTGAATACTGCTATGAATTAAATGGGCTAGAGGGCTGCCTCTAGCACCAGCTAATTCAGCTACAGTGGTTTAACTTCTGGTCTTGCCCAGCAAAACATGCTGACTGCACGACAAAGCCATTGCAGGCTATCTGGAAAGTATCAAAGCATGGATTCAAATACATGCTTGGTGTTTTAGTGGAGGACTCCTCCCATAACGTTCCAGGACATTGCAGGTTTTGACTTATCAAACTTGGGTCTAGTAGAAAGCTGCACTTCAGCGTCAGAATTTCTCACCTTCCTATAGCCTTCTTATATCAGAAGAAAAACTGCATTTTAATTAGCGTGATATCATTCACTCACACAGAACATTAGAATCTTATTCTGTCATTGGATAATACAGCAAAGAAATGGAGTAAACGTGTTTTAGTAGTGTTTGGTTTAATAATTGCAAGTCATTTTTGCTAGATGTTTCCTCCTACACTTGTGTAATGCTTCAGAATATTTTTTTACTGTATCCCCCCAAAACCAAACCCAAGCCAAACATATACAACCATGGCATGAACTGTAACTTACCAAAACTAATATTAACTCAGTTGCATCTTCAGTATGACTTTCTATTGACACCTCTTTACACTTACAATGAAAACCTGATCACAAATCCCAGAAGTAACAGATTAACATGTTACTGCTGGTCACGTAAATTGCAATACCTGGTAACATACCTGTTCCTACTATACCTCACAAAATAACATGTATTTTGCTTTGTATATGCACTGTACTAAGATCTTGGTTGAATGAAAGCCATAGAAGTGGCTTTTTTTTCTGAAGAAAATCAACAGAAACAACCCAGCTCCATGCTGGAAAGCTTGCAAAATTCAAAAAGCTGTAACTTAGCAGTCTTAGATTGGAAAGAAGCATTATCAACAAACAAGTAAAATTTAGTGTTTGTACTGAAAACAACTCCTTGAAGCTGAAAAATTTTGAAAAGCTCTCTATATTCAGTATAATATCCAGGATTACGGTGTGTGCTGACACAGAGATTGGAGGGATGGGAACAAGCTACTTGAAGACTGATTTCAGAACTTGTTTGCTGGTTCTGCATAAAAGTACAGCCCCGAAGGTTCCAAAGAACTTTTCCAGAAAGCAGTGATTACAGAGGAGAAGACTCATGTTAAATGGATAATGCAGGAGCCACCATATGAGAAATCTTCCATTACTCAGATCTACCAAATCATACTGTTGCCTTCCACTGGCTAACTAACAAAAGTAGCTTCAACATGCCACAAAATCATGGTTTATATCAAAGTTAGATCATAATTCAAGCACTATGAAAGAACAAGGAAAAAGAAATACCAGAGACTTATAACTACTATGCTAAATAAAGCAAAAAGAATGCCAGTACAGACGTATCATTTTAGAGATAGCATCAATTATGTTTCTTCCTTCAAGTCTCCTGAAACAAGCAAACCCTCCTTGTGATATTTAAATCATGTACTATTTCTTAAGAAGCCAAACAAAAGAAAACAAGAATGTACCAATTCATGACTAATTTTGTTCTTTCTGCCTTCACTGCACATTTCCTTCCTGCTTGAATTGACTTATTGCTGTTTAACAGTATATTCATTTTGTTTAAGAAAGTTAGAAGAATTTTCATGCACTTTGTTAGTGGAAAAAAAAATACGACTGCACTGTGAAAGGACAGTTACAAATTCATCTTCAACAACTGTAATACACATATCATGTCATTGACCTAACAAATCTGCAAGAATCATACATTGCAACTTTTTGCCAATATTTCTTTTAAGTACTCTTATGTAGTTGTAATATGGAGAGAATTAAGGACAACCAAAGAATCTCATATCCAACAATCAGATTAGAAATTAAAGCAAAAAAAATATAATTCTTTGGAAACATATTTTAGATTATTTATCATTCTAGGTAGAGCACTACACACATGTTCCCACTAGACAAATACCTCAGAGTACTACACACATGTTCCCACTAGACAAATACCTCAGAGTTTCTGATGAACAAACAAATAATTTAGTTTAATCCCATGCTTTTCAGGTATGATATTCAGGGAATAGAAAACTGGGTTGCTTGATTTTGCTTTTTTTAGATCTGTATGGCTACCAACAACTGAAAAATGGCAACATCTCTCTTTCTGATTTTTCATTCAGAAGTATTTTTAATCCAAAAGAGAAAGAAACCCCTTTCTTCACAGACATACATTATGTATTTACTCTTTCTTCATATGCTGGAATCAAATATTACAAACATTAACAAAATGGCTGAGAGGACATGTAACTTCTGTAATTTGGCCTGATATGACTCACTGGGAACAAAATACTAAGAAATCAGTCAACATCATTACAGAAAATATCCTTCCACTTCTCACAGCCAAGGGACACCAAGTACCTCATTTTTCTTTTCCCTTGCACAAAAACAAATGCTACATTCAGAAATCTGTGTTAACTTAAGATACATGCTTCTGATTTTATATGTAAGAATAGTATTCCAAGTAGCATCTTTGAATATAGTGCAAGTGTTGACATTAAAGCTCGGTAATATATGAGAACAAATTACTGAAAAGAGTTAAGGATCTTCTGTCATTACTATTGTCCATGCTTATGTTTCTAGTTAAGCTAGAAACAGGTTCACAAAACCTCTTGGGACAAACACTCTCCTAATGGTAAAACAGCCATTGCTCACTGTCCATGCTCTTTGCATTAAACAAATAACTTAAATGAAGAAGCAAGCTAACTACCACTGGAGACAAAAAGGAAGCAGATGAGTTGCAATCATGTGCTCTTTTTAGGAAATTTGGCCCTCAAACTGGAAAGTTTCTTTATGCCTACGTTGTGCTTGACCTGTTTTGTCTGAATAAAAAAAAGATTTCTTAAATGAATAAACAATAGTATCAGTCATGACACACCGAAAATAGGCTGTACTGCAAGCAACCTTCTACCTGCAGTATCTATTGACAGAGACCAACTATTGGTATAGTACTTTGCAGAGAACACTGTCCTGTGAAAACTGCAGTGCTGAAAAAAATCATTTAGCAAATCTGAGAGGAGTTTTCTTTTTGAAAATGTTTCCAAAATAACTAAGCAGTTCAGGAAACATTGTTGATTTCCTGAGAACATGGAGTGCACTCCCCATGAATCACTAACTCGAGATCATCGTTAGTTTCATAAAAGCAGAATTATAGAACAAAACATTTTAGGAACAACTTACCAGCCAAGCAACTGGGTACAATTCACTAATAAAACTATGTGTAATTTGGGAGAAAAACTGACCCTCAGCCAGATAAACAACAAGGAGATGAGTGAACTGCTTTAAATGACATAGGTCTCTTGTTAAAGAAGGTGCTCAGAACAAAATTTTCAACCATCTTCAATATTTAATGTTATGTTCTAAAAGGTTACCATTTCCAAACACAGGATTATTTTCAAATATATATGAGGGAATACAAAGTTGCAGGATATCCTTACAGAGATATTTTTCTACCCTTGGTAACTTGCAGTGCAAGACGTTAATTAAGACTGACACCTGGATAAAGATCTGATCTGTTGGCTTGATGAATAAATGATATTAAAAATCTAAACTTTGAATGTTAGTTTTTGAAGAAGTTCATTCAGCAGCTTCACAGTCCTTTGGTTTTCTTCTCCACTATGGTTAATTCTGTATGCAGTACGGATAAGAAGGCTACAAACTTCTTTGCTTGTATCAGTTGCCTCAGTAATCTGAAGGGAAACAGAGAAGAAGGGAAATAATGCAATTATGTTGTTAAGTACTAAGAATTCTCCATTAATATTTGGCACAAAACCACATATTTGTCCCTCACCACTGAACACAGGAGATGCTCTGAATTCAAAAGCAACTTCTGCCCAAGGCTTCTCCTTTCATACATCTTGGTAGAACTGAGCAACTGAGATTTCTGCTGTTCTCTCAAATTTAAGTGAAATAAATCAAGATGTGAAAAAGTTTTAAAAGGAAACACAAATGGACAGACAGCGTAACCATTTAGAAGTCATCTCCTTAGAAAACAACTAAAAGCACATGACAGTTTTGGGTAGGTTTGGGGATGCAATTCAATTCGGTAAACCTTTCAAAAATAAAAATAAATCCATCTCTCAAAAGATGACAAAGTACCAGGAAAGGACCCTAAGTTCAATTTTTCCAGGTCAGGACGGACTTTTACTCCCTGTTATCTGCTGTCCTAATCACAAAGTTTACTGTGCTAACCAAACCCACTGCCATGCATCCCAATTTGGTTTCACACCATTCTGCTTTTCATATATTGTCTTCAGTCCTTTTCAAATCACATGGAGACCCTAGCTACACCTTAATGATTACACAGATGCAGGCAAAATTAATCATACTGACCTACTCTGGTCTTCAACAGCTCATAACCACTCTGCACTGGGAAATACTCAGAGTTTTGGAAGTTAGTTATGCTGCTTTCTATAAAGAAACAAGAAATTCCCTTTGGTCTTCCTGAAGAGGTTGAAAGCAGCAGACTATTAAATTACAGCATCACTGCTCAACAGCCACACTCCTCAAAAAAGAAATGCTAAAACGGGTAGACTGTAAAAATACATACAACCCCCCTAATTTTATTATACATTCTTACGCTAAGAAGAAATTGATCATTTGTGAACTTACACCTAGAATGCTAGAAATATCTTAGCCCTTCTTAAACAGCAAAACGTTATGTATGTTTAGTCATTCAGAAAGAATAACCACCAAAATAGGTTTTCAATTCCCTGTGTGATGAAATCAAACTCTGTATGCCCTATGCACTGCTGCTGAATGGAAAAACTTTTGAAGTGCTAAAACCACATGCTAGGCCTAGATCTGCCGGCACAGGAGGCTTGTACTTCTTAAAAGCGTATGGCTTTCTAGTCAGAGAGGAATAAATTCCTAATCTCATACCGTGATAGTACTGTTTATCTTGAGAGACACAAACACATTATACTGTTTGCACCAATATACCTGAAGGCTCTCATCAACAATAGCAAGATTCCAACATTTTACTCCTCTTCAGCTTTTTTCACGTGCTAAGTGACACCCTCAAGTCTTTGTTCTTTTTTGCTCTCTGGCTTTGCTAAAGCACCAGACTTCTGCCTCATCAATGCAAACACTTAGTAACTAGCTATTTTACATAGTGGCAAACAGAGAGAAGACAGTTCCATCATCTCTGCAGCAGCTGGAAAATTAAGGGAGTGATTTGTAACTGGGAAAAGCAAAATGTTTGCACACACTATCTATGCCAGGTGTAAGTGAACTATAGGTATCCCTTAACTGCAAGCTACTACTCCAGCTATTTCTGCAGCTGTATAGTCATGACAGCAACCTTTTCAGTGAGATATTGTCAAGAAGTGTCAAGAAGGAAAATATTTTGACTGTAGCTGAAATAGATATGTAGCAGGTTAGGTATAGTTGCCTTAGTCACAATCTTCTTCTATTTGCCTAAGGTAGGAACTTAAATCCAAAAGAGTAAAAAAAATATATATTTTAATTAAAAACTGAAAAAAAAAGAAGAAACACTTACATAACAAATAAGTTCCTGGGCAATCATATGTCCACCAGAAGAAAAGAGCAAAAAGTTGGTAAGAAGATGTGTTATGAGATGCTGGTTACAACATTTCTCTACATCCCTTATACTGGGTACAGCAGCCTCGAGATCTTTGACAGAAAGGACTGTACAGCTGAAGAGCATCATTAGATGGTTGTAGACTGCTTGAGCTTCTACCTGTATAAAACAATTTCAAAGGCCACAGGATCAGATAATAGTAAAGGTCACACGTATCCTATTTTTCCTTTGGATTTATTCACTAACAGGAAACTGAATCCTTGGCAGAAACTACCCAAACATGAAAAGAGTTTGAATTTAAGCAGCAGGGAGAACAGGGAAGGAAGGGCTGTACACATTTCTTTTATACCAATTCACACACGCAGAGGTGGACAGAATGGATTTTTTAACTTTCTTTGGTCTTGCAAACTAAGCAGGCAGGGCATCAAGCCAGGATTTGACCTTTTTTAATAATAAAAGGAAATGGAGAAAGTCCCTCAGCAGAACACGGTCAGATTTTTGCATTGTGGGAAAAAGAACAGAGGCTCCTCAAGGGCTCATTTCAGTATTGCTGCTACAAATCAATTAAATCCCCATGCAACCTGACCTCGGCTGATAAAATGTTCTGGTAAGAATGCAGTTTTTTCCTTCTTCCTGTGTTGTTTGCCACTTATGGTTTTACCTTTTGAGTTAGCCAATAAAAACTAATTTTTACTGGGAGTAGAAAACAGAAGATTTTGGCACCTACACAATGGAAAAAGAACTATAAGCAAGTATTGCAAAAAAATCCTAACAATTATCCTGTTCACTATATTAAAAATAAACGAAACAAACTGGTAGAAAAAAAACCCAAATGAGTAAGTGCAGGAACAATGGAAAAATATACCACTGCAGACCCAAAGGAAAAGGACACCCATTTCTCAGCCATGTTCACTAGGACAATTTGTTTCAGTCAATTACCAGACCTTACTTTTCTCATCCCTGCCCTATTAACAATTCCACATAAAACAGTCTGAAAAAGCTGCTGTTCTTGAATTATGTCCACAATTACATGTCAGGCAACAAATGATACCAAAACCTAAAGGAAGGTAACTGGAACTCTTCAAGATTCTTTATCCCTTTGTGCCTCCTATTCTTGCTGTGCCTCCATCCCATGTGCCACAGACTGGAGATTGATAGTAGCAGGTTCTGCTCCACGAGCTCATGTACCCTAGGAGACTCATTCATAGTGCCAAAGTTACTATGACTAACCTCCAAGTTTTGTTCTTCCAATGTTTCATAGTCTAAAGGTATGAAAGGACTCCAACAAATGAATAAATGTTGAGGAGCAGAATATTCAGTCCTGCACATATGAGT
The DNA here is from genome assembly GCA_003993805.1 of Himantopus leucocephalus. Taxonomy (NCBI): domain Eukaryota; kingdom Metazoa; phylum Chordata; class Aves; order Charadriiformes; family Recurvirostridae; genus Himantopus; species Himantopus leucocephalus. Next base: position 41,627,209 of record RSEF01000031.1, on the reverse strand, counting down.
GAAGTCTAGTGAAGAGCAAAAGTAGCCTTGTTCTTCTTTAAATCATTTTAACCCTATGTATCCCACTCTTGCTGATATATAAGCTGCTACCTAAAATAAGTAGCAGAAAGACAAAATCTTAAGTCATGAGTGCACGCCTTTCCACACAAAAATATGCTGAACAAAAAGTCCTCCAGCTTGGCATCTGCCAGAAGTTTCCATCCCATCTTAATCCTCAACTGGTGAAAGGTGCAGAAGTTGAGGAGGAAACCATTCTGTTTGAAAGACCTGAGAGCTAACCTGCCAAAGGACAAATTAAAAGAAAAAGCAAATATCTAACTAAAGGCAGAAGCTTTGCATGAACTGTGGGAATGCTTCTGAAGTAGCCTGACCTGTGGAAAAAAAAAAATAAGTAAAAGTAACTAAAGAAAAGAATCTTGAATAATGAACTGAAATATTAGACCTCTGGGAACAGAGGGCTGTAACTGCGTGGGCTGTTAGTGGAAAAGCTTTTTTCTCACTGAGGTTTATCACACATTATGACAGAATAACAAACTGATAAAACAGGGGACACAAAGGGAGATCATTTTATATATGGGACAATGTGATTTCATTCCGTGGTGTTGGAGTTAGGACAATGTTCCATACATAGATCTGCACCTATAGTCCTTTAGTTTTGTTCACTCATGTTTATTGCTTGGGTATTGCCTTCTTTGCCAAAACTGCACTCTAAAACCAACCCTCGTTTCCTTACTTCACTGTAGCTCTAACCTAACTCTGCTCAGCCAACATGCCACCCCTGCTCCTAGACAAAAAGAAATTAAAGAGGAAAAAAAATTTAAAAGTGATTGCGATATGAGCTTGCATTTGTAGTGCCATCTGGGTGGCGGGAGGGGAAGGGAAGGAAATACAGTATTGCAGAACACACTGTTGTACATTGACCATTAGATGTAAAAAAGCACGCTGTTTTACTAGCATGGTGTACTGAGCTGCGTTTTTAAATCAAACAGTATCAGGTTTTGAATTAAGGAAAACTAGAGATGCTGCGGACAGATTTTGAATCTGGGCTTCATAGATCAGATTGCTTGGGCTAGTTCAAACTTGCATAATATGTCTAAATTAAAGGTGCGCATGTATTTGCATGCATGCACAGACACACAGCACTCATCATGCAGTACAGTGCGTGAGGTTAGAACATTGCTTCCTTCTGTTAGAAACCTAGCATGTGGGAATATAACATACTTGTTGCCATCTCATACATGCCAAAAATCAGTAAAGATACATAAGAGAAATCTGAATAGATGGGCAAGGTCAGGATTCAGGGCTGTGTCTGATAAGTATCTTTACTGCTTCAACTGCTGTTGTGATTTCTCTTGTGTTTCCTTCTCAGAGGACGCCATAACACAGGAATGCTGAATTCTGCCACAAAGTGATTTAAAAAATACCATTCCTAGAGTAGTTTTACTTGTGATGAAAAGTACGCAAGATATCCAAAAGAAAGCCAAGAAGGTGCTAATCTACATAATATACTGTAAAAAGAGGAAAAATGTTTTCTAAATGTCAAAAAGAAAATCCACAAAAATTATCTTTCAACTTCTCCACTGCAACACAATTCCCAGGAGACCTTGTAAAGCCAATAAATTCTCCAGTGTAGACCCTTCATTTTCCTGGTGTGCATTATTTGTTTTATAGCAATATTATATAAGCAGTCTATTGACTACTTATTGCTGCTTACTATCGCTACATTACCCACCATTGTTTGAGTCCTTTGTTGATTTTCATTCTGAGGACAGTAGTAAAATGCCAGCAGCCACAGCAAAGCATCTGGTTCTACCACAGCCTTCAGTAATTGTTCTGCCGCAATATCCAGCCATTCTCCAAAATGAGCAACCAAAAACCAGATTTCAAAAAGGTCAGGAAGAGAACTGGAAAATGACAAAGATACAACTAAGTATTTCTTGCTATTTAACATTTTTTAAATGTCTAAAGTTAACTTCAAAGGGTGCTGGCATGAAAATAAAAATTGTTAAACTACTCTGTAACAGATAATGCCTTACCTGATAAGCATACAGCCACGTACTACTCTATTACCTGCAGTCATGATCAAATGAGGCACACCCTGTGCTACCAACAGATTAACTTTGTCAGTAGAACAGACTATGAGTATCACCAGTTTCTAATAAACTGTGACAAAATACTATGTATTAAAATATATATCATAAAATTAAACCTTATCATTTATACTCTCCAGTGTAAGGATTTTCAAAACTTTAAATCATATCTCAAGAGCTGTATTCTAACATACTGATGCCTTATATTGTCTTCCATCTTCTCTCTGGTGGTTTCCAGGTTATTTTCTAGTTTTTTGTGATTCATGAGGCATATGTTTTTTGGTAATTCATGAGGAATTACATTTAGATGGACTAAATGTGAAGTTTTTAAGGATATTAATCTACTGACTCTTTAAAGTTCAAGTCCTCTTTAATGAAAATTTTGAAGGTATTTACAACTGGGTTACTGCAGTAAGAAAAAGAAAGGTGAGAATGGACCACAGCTCATCTCTTCACTTTCTCACACGTCCTCTTCTAAATTTAAGATACAACTAAAGAAAAAAGAAATAATGGGGACATGCAAATTAATGGTAGGGGTCTCCAAAACAAAAAATCAAACTGAGTGTGGAAGAAAGGACAGACAGAAGGACAGCTGGAAGGAGATTAAGAACCAGGAACAATTATATTCCTATTAAGTTGGGCAAAAGTTTGAAGAATTAGAGGTTTTTCTTATGTTTTATTCCTGGGGACTCCAAGAGCTGCTGTGCCACCCTTCCCAGGAAACTCCAAGAGATCTTAGAAATGTCAGGAATTGATGAAGTTGTCTGATACCATCACATCACCTGGGGAACGTGACAAGGTCATAGTTGGAATAAACTGCTTTATCTTTAAGACTTTCTGAAGAAGTGGGTGGCATAGTTTTATGGATGAAAGTGTGATATATGCAGACAGTATTCTATGTCTGAATTCTGGTGAATGATATTGTCTACAGGTGTCACAGAAATTATTGATCCTGCAAATTATATTGTTTATATGCCACAGAATCTCAGCGTCTCAAAATCCCATTCCTAGAACACAAATCCACCACATCGGTATTTCTGAATAAGCATGATCACTGACATCAGACATAAGATGCTGACGTAGAGTCACAGAGAGAAAATAGAGTACTGAGGAGACTGCTATAAAAGTCACCACTGTTGATATTCCAGAGCCTTTGGAGGGGCAGCAGCATAGTTCAGACTGCAGGGAACTAGAGATGTGTGACAAAATCTGAGACCAAAATTGCTTAGCTAAAGGAACAGGATCAGCACTGGTAAAGTCTTTGAAGATACTAGAATCTGGAACTGCAACATTAAAAACATTTGAAAAAACAAATGTGTTAGTGACCTAGGACAACAGCTCTCCCCTCAGCAAAATAATCTACTTACCTGACCATAATTCAATGCTGTGACAATGTAAGTGGCTAGGCTAGCTCTGAAACCCGGTGACGTACAATCAACGATGAAATTTAATTAAAAGTTAATTACTGAGAACAGATAACTATACTTAGGGTAATATTGACAGTATTTATGAGTGGACATGTTTATAGCTCAAAGGGTAAATACAGGTCCTTAAACTTGAAGCAGTTGATTTCTGGTTTAAAATGTCACACAATATTTCCTGTTCACTGAGATGACTACATATAATAATGAAAAATGGCACAGAAGCAATCTGTTGGTTAGAAGTACACAAAAAGCACCTTGCTGTAAGACTTACATTTTCTGTAAAGTAAAACCATTGAAAAACAAGCTATATAAACACAGCACTGACTGTAAGAAGCAAGATGATATGCTGTATAGCAGTATTTTTGCTCCTCTGTTAATCTTATCGAGTAGAAAGGACGCAGAGTTAGGAATACAGCAATAAAAGAAAATTTAACACAGTTTCCTCATGGATGTTAGTATTTAAAACTGTAAGCCAGATCCATTTTCTTTGTAACTGAGAGGCGTTTGGTATTAAACATAATTGTTGCATGAGTTCTAAAGGAAGTAAGAGGATATTCTGGCAAGTACAATACTATTCAAACTAGTGTATTATCAAAGCAAAGGGGGAAAAAGACAATATAAGCCAAGAAAGGGCTAGGCAACAAAAGGAGAACAGACATGCTTCTATTATTGTAACACATTATGATTGATGATCTTTGTTTTATTTGTTTGTTCTAAGTTTGAGTTACGTCTTTCTTTAAGATGTCAGGGTCAGCTACTGGTCACACTCCAAGGGCGGAAAGGTTTGACAGACTTCAGGGACGAACAGACGAGACATAGCACTGAACTGCAGCTCATACAGAAAGTGAGAAGCTGCCAGCAGACAGACCGGCCTCAGAGGGAACGGCAAAAAGCTTTTTTCTGCCACTCAACACAAATAAAAGTCTCCATGAGTTAACTGAAACCAAGCGTGGATGCAAGTCTCTGCCTTCCAGGACACAGGGGGACAGTTGGATATCTTGTTTTGCAAGTTTGTCTGGCCTAGGCATTCCACATTTCTATTGAAATATTTCCAATTTTAAATCAAAATGAAATTGGTTGCTTTGAATCAAAAGGTGTTCAATACTCTTTGGAAAGCTCACTCTCGGAGCAGATCTAAGCAGATTCATATCCAAGTTCAGGATGAATCAGGTCTCACCACACACCTGATACGAAAGAGTTACAGGGCAGCAACAGATAGAGATGTATCTTTTTTCATTCTTTTCATATAGCCCTAGAGCATCTACTACCAAAACAGAATGCCCGTAGACAAACACTATCATTCATTACAGAATCACAGAATCTCCTAGATTGGAAAAGACCTGTAAGATCGCCTAGTCCAATCATTAACCTACCACTGACAAGCCCACCACTAAACCATGTCCCTAAGCACTATATCTACATGACCCTTAAATACCTCCAGGGATGGGGACTCCACCATTATATAGCAACTATTTGGACAAAAAAAAGGCTTAGGGTAACAGGTCAGAAACATTGGGTGTCTACTCAAAGACTAATAGAAGAAACAATGTTACTGCAGTCCAGCAGTCATATATTTATGAAAAAACTTCAAAAAGTTTGAAGTTTGGATGTTTGCAGAAGCCTGCAGAAAGCCAACCTCCTTCATAAAACACTACCACTCACAACAGGCTCTTTCCAATACTAGCTGCTTTTCTGGTTGGAAGAATTCTTTTGTTATTCAATGCAGAAACAGTTTTTAAAGTTTTGGGGGAGAAATAGGAGAGTAGGGAAGTAAACATTTCTGTTATACAGCTAGCTATTTGCTGAAAAGAAAAGAACAACAAGGTTTTGTTTACTCAGAGACTTATTGGTCAGGTCTATAGATGCTACGAAGTTAGTAATATAACTCTTATTCTTTAAAACGAAGCTCTATTCAGAGAATAATAAGAAAATTATGAGATGTAGCCACTGAAGACTTCAAATGACATGGCTTTTCACAAAGTAATGTATGCTAAAGACAAATGTTAGAAAATATAATGTTTTTCTTACGTAATGTTTGTATCTTCTACTAATTCTTTGAGTATATCCGAAATGTGTTTCAAGTGTTGAGGCCAGTGTGTAGTTGGCAGTTCTGAGGAGGAAGGATGAAAACATAACTCATAAAAGTCTAGTCTGTCCAACTAGAACAGAACAGTGAAATTAAACATATTAAGCTAGTATTAAAATCTGAGCAACTTGATACAGTTATCACAAAGCATTTAAAATTTCACTTTAAAATTTCCCAATTTTCAACAATACCTATTACTGTGTTTCTTAGAACAATTCATTGACAAAGCCATGTGAGGAAGTACAGCTAGAAATAGTCAAATGAGGCTGATAGACCCTTGTGTAAATGCTACCTCAATATTAATATATAATCAGTGGAGTAACATTCTCAGAGGCTTTTGTACTGAGCTGAAGTTATTGCTCATAAAAAACTGTACCATATTGAGCAGTGGTTTCTTGATCTATAAAAATGGGAAACCTGAAAAAAAAATATTAGTTTTGCAATCTAAAAGATCAGCAGAATTCAAGCTTCAGAGACAAACAGCAAGGCTATTTCTTGTAATATACAGATGAAAATTTTCATAATGAAAATTACTATTATTATAAAGATAAGAATATTTAGTATTTTTACAATCTCAGTAACTTGTCTTCATTCCTATAAAATTATGCACTCTTTCATTGTTATTCACTCCTGGTTTAGTTTTCTCTAAAGTTACATCTGTATTATTGTTACATAAGAATTAGATGTTCCTGCAAAAACATGCATTAAAAGAACATTATTAAAATTGCTAAGCCAACACACCCTATTTAGGAAATGGCAAAATTTTGTCTTCATCCTTTTTAAAGTTCAGATCATGCAGGCTGGCTAATGCTGCAAATATTTCATGAAGAAACTTACCAAAAGGACGTCTGAGTAAAGCTGTTACAAGAGGCTGGTGATGGTAAGGGAAGTAGGACTTCAGTGGAAATTTATGCTAAGATATAAAATCATTATTTTAAGAGCTTTCTGGTCAGTTTACAAAACAAACACATAACGAACAATCTCACTTAAGGCAGTAATACAGACTGAAGCATGAAAACACAAAAGTGACTCCACTTAATTTTAAGATTTTGCATAAAGAAAGAAGAAGGATATTTAGGAAAAGCTTGCTTACAAAAGTAATTATTAATGGATTTTTAAAATACATGCATAAAAAGAGATTCAGAGTATGAAAAAAATTACACCTTAATATTCTTAGGCTTTTTTCCTGTGATCACGTAACTCTTCCCTCTTAATACGCAGAGGCTAAAAGAGACACTAATTTGATTAATTTCATTTCCCAGTCTAAACAAGTTCATAGACATGTTAAACTATGAACTAATAACAGCTACAAAATCCAAGGGTGTGATGTAGATTATTGCCTTATGTTCAAAAATGGAAACCTAAAATTCTTTGTATCCGATTCAGCACAAGGTAGGGTGGTCATAGATAACATATTTGTCCTCTATTTATCTGGGTACGTGCAATTTGTACGATGAGAACATTGCTGCTTGTGTAACTGAGACTAGCAGCAGCATACCTTTAATCTTTTTGTTCTGCAAACATCTACTACAGGCACGTCTAATGTGTGGCATGCATGTGGAAATGCAATATGAACTCCCTTTGAGGTGGATCACCAGAGGGTGGTGATCATTGACACAAAGTCTATCTGAAGGCCAGTAACTAGCGGTACAACCCAGGGGTCAATACGGGGTCCGCTCCTGTTTAACATCTTCATTAATGATCTGGATGATGAGGCAGTGTTCCCTCAGTAAGTTTGCTGATCACATAAAACTGGGAGAAGTGGCTGATATACCAGAGGGTCGTGCTGCCATCCAGAAGGACCTTGACAGGCTGGAGAAATGGGCTGACAGGAATTTCATGAAGTTCAACAAGGAGAAATTATAAAGTCCTTCACCCGGGAAGTAACAACCCCAGGCACCAGTACATGCTGGGAGACAACCAGTTGGAAAAAAGCTTTGCAGAAATGGGCCTGGGGGTCCTGGTGGACTCCAAGTTGAACATGAGCCCTTTCCACAAATGCAGCAAATGGTATCTTGAGCTGCATTAGGTGAAGGACTGCCAGCAGGTCGAGGGAGGTGATCCTTCCACTCTGGTGAGCAGCCACTCCAGCAGCCAAACCTGGAGTCTGGTTCTAGGCTACTTAGTACAAGGAGCCAGAGGTTCTGTCTGAATATCAGAGAACATGGTGTTTTGGGTTTTGTTATTGTTTTGTTTGTTTTTTAACTGTGAGGGTGACCAAGCACTGGCACAGGTTCCCCAGAGGGGTTGTAGAGTCTCAGTCCTTGGAGATATTCAAAAAGCCAACTGGACATGGTCCTGGGCAACTGGTTCTAGGTGGCCCTGCTTGAGCTGGGGCGTTGGACAAAGTGACCTCCAGAGGTTCCTTCCAACCTCAACCACTCTATGATTCTGTCATTTCAGTCTTCGAGTCTCTGTACCAATGACCTTAGAACTCAGAATTCTATCTCCTCTCTTCAGGAATAAGAGGCTATTTAGCAAATAGATCATCTCTTGAAACACAGACTGGGAATACAGACTCTATGAAATGTGATAAATTTCTAAAGCCAATGGAGACTGTGTTTAGTAAGTAATTTCTTTTGGGATATACATGCATGAATCTTATAAACAAATGGAACGACATATTCTCTCTCTACTCATTTTTTTGTTCTGTAAACAACAGTTAATTGAAATTGCAGCACACTAATATATACAGTATTCTCAGACAGTCTATGTATCACCGGTATGGTAATACTCTAAAAGTCTGCTTGTCAAGTAGAATTAGGTTAATTAAAAATTAATAATCCCTGCACTAAAGTATGCACATAGCCAATTAGCTTGAACCAAAAATCCCCATGAAAAAGCAGCCCTTGACACAGTTTGTAGTAGCCAAGACAACCCACAGCATGAGTTACACATGAAAACAGTATTGTAAAGTAAGTGAAAACCAGTTTTCAGCATACTGTATAAGCAAAGCAAAAAAGTCTGCTTCCTGACATACAAACACACTATTTTAGGCAGTTCTTTCCTTACATAAACCATCACAAAGTGCAAAACAAGGTACAAAGAGACAGAACGAGTTTGGATCTGGCTGGTTATAATAATTGCCATGGTCTATAACAGGAAATAAAAGTTGAACACCAACTTAAAATACTTCTCCAGCTATTTAAAACAAAATTCCCAGGTGAAAACCACTGACAATTCTGAAATGATCATTTCAATTACATGTAAAATAATCCCGGAAGAACTTATAATTTCCATCAAATAAAAACATGAACTTTAAGTTCATAAATTTACAAGTAATGTGACCCAAATATCCTTAGGTCAGCTTTCACTACCATCACATTGAAGGAAATCTGCTTGTACAAAACATGGAAAGGATTATTCCAACAGCAATCTCAGTACACCCATTCTTAAATTTCTTACTCAATGACTACAAAAATGTTTTTTTTTCCTAAACAGGTTTAAACACCATATTCCAAATATACCTTTTTCAGTCTCCCAAAACATAGCTAAACCCTGTAGCACTGTTTTTTCACACTCTTCATCTTTTTTCTGCCAAACCTTGTTCTCTCTAAACAGTCTACAAAGTTATTAGAGAAGACAGCTATTTCTGATAGCTGCCACATTGCAACAGAGAATCATTCTCCTCCTACATTGCAAACCTGTGCAGCTGCCAGACGTGACCTGGTTCTTTCAAAAAATTTGTGGACACATCTGTTTGCCTAGACTTTTTTCAATTAACTACTATGAATTCCTAAGGTCTCAGATGACCCAGCCAGAACCCTCTTCATCCTCTGTCATTAATGGTTTTACCATTCTTCTGTGAAATGCTAATGGAGCACATTATGTCCTGTCACAGGCACCTAGATACCACAAAGATGGGTGCCTTATGAATATATGTTATATTGGTACCACAGAAAAATAAGATCTGACTGATTTAAACCAAGTTTAGGAAGCAGTCTGTGCCTCCATTTTTGCATGCCAACTGTTAGTTAACATTATGAGTGATTCATAAACTGTGAAACAAGGTATTTTAAATTCTAATATTGAAGACATACCTTAATTAGAGCCCATGAATTAAACTGTATACAAATTAAATAGAGGAAACTTAACATTTAAAACTGTTTCAAAAAAGTGGGCAATAGTCCATGTCGCAATGCCAGCAGGTGAAGGACTTTCACCCTGAAGCAAATGCATCACCTGCACAACAGTATTAGCTCTTGAGTGTCTGACGGGTGTGGAATTTTTCCTTGTGTTCTCCACCCCGTCGCCCCCACCTGGGGCTACACAGTGTGCTACTGCCAGGTAGTCAGGGTGGCATAAAATTAACAGGCACAGCACTTACATATTAAGCAAGACAGCTGCAGTTTCATCCTTAATTCATGTTGCCTGAAGTTAGAAGACAGATTCAATCACACTGCTAATTAAAGCCCAGTACGTCACAAGTTCCAAGAAGTCCCAAAATTTTCTTAACGACCATCTCCCCAAAAAGATGCAATAAACAAAGGAACTGGAAATTTTCTTAAGTCTAAAATGAAAGCTATTAAATGATAGGATACTTTCCAAACTTGCATCATATGAATTGGAGTTAAACAACCAATCAAAATGGTCAGGATGTGAAATGACAGTGCGATTTGGGAACCTGAAAAGAAGTTTGCAACCTATAAACAAGACAATACCCTTTCCTATCTCCATTTTGAAATTTAAAAATGGGAAAATGATCCTGCTTTTGTTTAAATTAGTACAGACAAAAGTAATTATACTTAGTTCAGTTCAGTAAGAACTGTATAAAAATCTACACAGAAGAAGAGACAGTAAGCTGGGAAATCTGAAGCTTTAGACTAAGGAAAGATTGCTGAGAGGCCACTGTTGAAGACCAAAAACTGAAATCAGTATGTGTTCTGTGTCTTTTATGTTTTGAACAAACAAATCTGACTACTTGGTGTCCTACTTACAATTATTTGGGGGTATTGGGATGGGGTTATTATCTCTGTGTCATTTATTACCAGAAAACCTGCTACTACAAAAGAAAAACACAGCTAAAGTTTTTCATCCTTTCTATCAAAGACGGATGATCATGATCATGTTCACTATACAGGCAGAAACGTCATCACCAGTGGAACTGCCCCTGTGAAAATCACAGTTTAGGTTGCAGGATTACTCCAGGGTAAAGTCAGGTAAATTGCTCTTACATATTGGTTTCACACTATTAATTTTATTCACAGATGAAAATGTTTGAACTGAACTTTGGCATGTATATACAGCTGTAGAGAGATGCTATTATTCAGCTCATTATATTCAGTCATGATTCTTAACAGTAGAACTGTGCTTTTCTTGTGAAATTTCGTATCTTCTTACTGAAAAGAAACATTAAGAAATAGATCTTGACTAACCTGCTTGTTTTCATTCTGATGAGCCTGAAGGAAGAGCTGTGTAAACACCTGTATTATGGTCATAACTTCTGGAGTTCCAGCAGTTTCCAGCAGTGCATTCCTAAGCATTGAAAAGTTAGATTATGACAGATCAGATAATTAGTCTGCCCATCACACCACTGTTAACTGAAATGAAGAAAAAAAAGGTACATTCTTGGTGTGCTGTAGATTCAAGCTGTGTCTGAGCTTATTATGCCAGTGTGGAAACTGATAGAAATGCTAACGTTGCAGGATTTTTAAATTTTATTTTTACTTTTTAAAAAAACCCAAACATACCTAATTCCTACAAATAAACTAGATTTAGTAAGTATGTACAATATACATGCAGATACACATAACTTACCCTACCAATAGCGGACAAAAGTGTAAAATTTAAAAAGAGACTACCACAACTTTATTAGGCAAATGTGGCATCTGAACAGTCTTATTGGGTCCAGAGCAACTATTCCCATGCCTACAGTTAAGCATACTTTAGTTCTTTGTGGGACTGCATCCCACAGGCCACCTCAAATGAGAGAGAAAGTACAATGTAGTAAAATCTCCTGGGATATATAACTGCAGAAAAAAAACCAAACCCAAAATCAAAACCAACCCCCCCCCAAAAATCCGACTTGACTTAAACTGTTAAATGTAACACTCCTTCTGGAGCCCGGGAAACAAACAAGCAAAGATTGATCAAATTTAAAAGCTACATATTTAAAAAAACTACACAAGGAGACTGAACTTAAATAATACAGCTGCCGTTCAGCCACTGTGACTCCTTAGCGATCATTAAGCAAGGAATCAGAAGCGCAAACAGAAATGAGTGTACACCAAACGCGTACTTTAGATCAGTAATTGCTACAGATTTAATTAGGGACCAATGCATTCCAATGTGCTTTCAAAGGTGGAATCATAAAATCCATTCTGGAGGTTCAGGAAGCTGAATGCTTTAACTGGACTTTCATAGGGCGTAATGTAACCTTGAGCAACTGGAACATATGGGCAGCAAAGTGTAATTTTCACTCTCTTATTTGAAAGACATGTAATAGTGAGGGAAAAAAAACGTTAAAAGTAAGCTGCCACTGAGATATATTTTTTATTAGAGAATTGTTTCATTCTTTCTGTAATGACCAAAAAGATAAGAACAGGTAACACATTACTGTAACAGAGAAATTTCCCCAAAATCCAGGCACATATAATCACTAATATAAACACAAGAAATAGTACACAAAAACTGAAGACAGTCTAGGTGTGTGGACTTCCGCATAGACACGCTTTGCAACAAAATAAGCTTCTACTTGGGAAATAAACACGCAAGTTAATATCCCTGAGATAAAACTGTTTAGTACAATCAACCTCAATAAAAAGCATGCAAATAGCAGGAAAAGTTATTCCTGAAAGAGACACAATATTAACCCCCAAAAGCAAAGGAGTTTTCTGCCAGATGTAGAAACATAACACAGTTTCCAACAAATGAAGTACACGTTCCTTATCAGTAGCTTTCTAAAATCTCCCATATGACTACATAGTATCTTAGCGCCTGCACATCACTTGGTAATAATGGGAAGGATGTCAGAGAAATATGACAAAATGACCACAAATACAACAAAAATAAACACAAAGCTGCAGAAACCAATTGGTCTGCAAATGCCAGCTAACATATACAGCTACACTTAATACCAAGAGGACCTGAAACACAGTATTTTTAAAACATAAGGGTTTAATACCAACATAAGGGTTTAATACCAACAATGTAGAGGAACAAGCACACTAAGTAGAAACAATGGAAAGCCAACAAGGCAGCAGAAATGAAGACTGAGCAACAGGAAAACATTATGGATTTCTAAGACGATTTGGAGCATTAACACAAGTGGGAAGTTTTATTAGGAAATACTCTGCTGGACAAAGTCCTGCGTTCTGGGAGAAATAGCGTCTCATCCATTTCTACTGTCTACCAAATGGAAAGGGTGTAAAAGAGTTATGTAGTCCCAAGTCATTTTTACAAGATATTTTTTATATACCGTGACCCTAAATAAGCCAAGAAGCTGGAATAAATTTTGTCTCCCTATACCATCACAATATCCAGCCTAAGACATTAGTACAGGTCTGTTGAAGTCACATCAGTTTTCAAGAGCATTTTGCCTTGGGAGAGTGACTGGTCTCAGCTATTCAGCAAATGCTAGCTGTGCTCAGACGCTGGACCACAGTGACAGAAAAGACTGTGTAGCAATGCTGCTGGGTGGTTCCACTCTCACAACGCAGCAGTCTACAGCTTCTACAGCAAATATTCTTCCGTTCGTGCCTGCGCAAACCTAAACATGCACATAGATACACAAATGCGCCCAGACACTTGCACCTGGGAGCTCTTTTTTCTTAAGAAGAAAAACACTCGATGGACAAAGAATGTCAGTGACTAAACACGTAACTGTTGTATCGAAACTGTAATACTGATAACCGTGGCAGTAGATCTACTTAAAAAGAATGATAAATTAATAAGTCAAGCGAAGTGAAGAGAAAAAGCCACTGAAAACACAGTACAAAGGACTGGAAGCCCCCATGTGGTAAACGATATCTATTGCTTCAAAATAATCTTAATGATTCAAACCCAAACTTATTATTAACAGGCAGATCAATAGTTTAATGCCATTAAAAGCATATCTGTTATCAGTCCTGAAGACTATTAACATAATGTAAACGAGGCTACATTGGTTAGTGCAAATGTTTTAGCTAAATTCCATCTTCATGCCAGCATGGGCCAAGCCATTTCAGCGTTTATAATTTTCACCTCAAAATCATATTTCAACCACAAATGTCTACTGAAGTACAAAATAAATTATAAATTTTAAAGGTTAAAATACAATGTAGTGAACTGTATCAATTGCATTATAATGTAACTTTTATTTTAGATTTTTATATACAAGATTTTTAACATTTTTCATTATTTGCAGTATATTACACAGAAGGGGACACTAAGGAATATAGCTAAAGAGAAAGACATCCTGAAATTGTAATACATCCCAGATTATAATACTGCTTCTTCTCATGAAGAAAACCTTAATGTTTAAACTGATCATTTGAAACACTTCCCACTCTAATTTCAAAACTTACTTGAAAATTTCATTAACAATTCTGAAAATGGCAGGATGGCTTGCTGCTTGTGGCTGTTGATAAACAAATGAAATAAAATTAGTCATTAATAAGAAACAACTCAACTGCCACTGTATAATTTACAGCTTAACTCACAGATGCTGTTACACTGCAATTATTAAACTCTAAGTTTCAGATCAACTCTTAGTAAATCCTCAGATTTTCTCAGGATTAGGTTGTTCAAAATAACTACGTCAAAGTCATGGAAGGAGATCCACAGTGATACCAAGCAGGCTAAACAGCTGATAAATGCAAACACCTGGGATCCCAAACTGTTTATGACAACGATAACTAAAAATAGTGAAGGTGGTGGATAGAAAGAACAGGCTGTTGCATGCAATTGCTGGAGGCAAGAGACAGAGAGCAGATTTACAAAAAGCTTTTCTCTCCTCTTCACAGACATATTCCTTTTGGATAGGCTTTGAGATTCTTGCTACTTCTTCAAAATTAAATTCCAGAATTTTATTTTATTTTATCACCTTTAACACTAAGTGTCTTTAACACTACCACACACATTTTGGTCCAAGACATTTTTTCACTGTATTATCTTCTTCTGTGAGTTTCAGAGTTGCTAGTACAAGCTAAATATCTCAGTGCATCAAAATTTTCTTTGAACTAGCAAAGATTTTTATCATGCTACCACACAAAAGACTGTTTTAAGGAAGTTGTTACATTAAACATGCACTAGTAAACAAACTACTTTCTAACCCCATATTCTTAAGTTCTAAGATTTATTAGGCTTTTATAGAGCACCAAGAATAAAAAACTACTTACACATTCCCCAAAGTATATTTGGAGGGGGAATATATTTGTTATATTTGTTAAAAAAAATATTCATGCTTTGTGTTTCTAAAGTCAGCACCTGAAGATTTGATAAGAATATAGTTCTTGAATAATCTAAAGTAATGCATGTTTAATAAAATGCATTCTATAAATTTCAGGATGCATGGAAGGAATACCATTTATAAATGGTATTTATTCTAAAAGCTTTAAGTGCCTGACACACTATTCCAAAGAAGACTTCTATGCATTTGTTTCAAGCTAAAAAGTAACAAAGAGAATAGAATTTTTTTCTTTTTCATTGCACACAGGTAGAATGAGGACTTTATATGATACCTATGTGACCAACTCAGAAAACAGACAACCTTTAATACAAGCTGCCTAGAAAAGCTCCCTTTTTCTCACAGTTGTCTTTGCCATACTGGAAATACTAGGTGGCACCTCATTTTCATGTTTCACCACACTTTTTCTGTGTCACACGGCTGTAGCTAAGTTGTCCTATTGAACGTATGCCATCTAGTGTTCGAAAGTATTTACAGCCGGTGGTTCGGACGTGTGAAGAACAGCTTGCAGCTTGGTACAAGGCTGGTCTACAAACTTCCAGTGCTACAGGGAGAAGAAAAGCTGGCTAGCTGAGACAAAAAGGACACATTCACCTCTTTTTTCTTAAAAAAAAAAGGAAAATTTGGCCTAGACGATCTCCAGAGGTGCCTTCCGACCCTAACCCTAACCCATTCTGCAATTCTGTGAGAACAGTGGAAAGTGAGAAGTATGTTTTTCAGTCCTGTGGGCTTACTGGTTGAATTCGGCCATTTCTCCACTGTCTTTTCAGACACTCTGTCTGCCTTTGCACACGTACTTCTAACATGGCATACCAACCCAATGTTGCTGAAGACAGGTTGAGTATAAAATACAAAGCTTCCATCAACACATTGCGACACATATCAAAGCAAATCATAGCTCTTTTGAACAAGACCGAAATAAACGTGCTGTATGCAACAATGAAAAACTCTCCACCCTTTCCTGCCAGACACCAGCAATCTACAGTACTCACTACAAGAAACCACATTTAATAGCTCCTAGTATTTAAACTACACTACTGAAATCAATATGAATTTCATCACTGGTGTTCAAAAGGGAAAACAAAAAAAAACAACCTAAACCCCACCACTGTTACCAAATTCCACAAGATTTTGATCAATGGACTGCATGGAATTAATTTGCAAGCACTCAAAGTAAGAATGCTATTATAGCACAAAAGTCTCCAATTTGAAGACGAGCCTGTTGTGTAGCAGGACTTGAGCAGGTAGCACAATTTTGCTGTAGCCAGCAGCAATTCTGGAGTTTGGGAAGGATTACCAGTTTCAGGAGGGATTCTCATAGGGTTTTCATGTTGTTGACATTATCTCCTTATTGTTTCAAAAATGAAAAGGCATTTTACATTTTAATAATTTTGTCTGTGACCATGCAGACAAAACGCATTTTTCACAGAAAGCTCAGCAAACCAAACATACCATCTACCACTTCCATCACTTTTAAAACAATCACAACACATACGGCACAACACACACTAAACCAAAAAGAGCCAAACACAAGGAATTGGAGCTGCATGTGTGGTATCATGATTACGTATTTTAACAATGTGTGCCTCTTCAGAAAAAAACCCCACACACATAACCACTGGGATTTTTGAAAGAAATAAAATAGGAAAAATATACTGTAACATAAAGTATTACATACACAAGTTCCATAGAACTACACTACATTTGTATCTGTATTATCAGAAAGAAGAATCGTAAACAACTAATTTACAATACGAAGCCAGAACTGAATAAAGACATACGAAAAATATGTTTGTATCTACAAGATGCAAGTAAACGGCACAAAGAGGAACATACTTATAATCATATACTATGTTTTAGTCACATCATAGAATGCTCTGTATAAACCGCAAGTAAGATAAACATAGGGAAACAAGTTGTGCCCAAGATCACACTGCAACAGATTTGAGGTAGTAACACCACAAATACCAGTTCTCTTGTCTTCCAGACTCCCATGTAATTAACTGGACACAACACTTCCACAGCTAAACACATCTAGCTTTAAGGAACTACTACACCACTGTATGTTAAATGTCTGTATTTCCAAACTGTATATTTACCTGTATTCCTGGATTTTATATTTACCAATTAAAAATAAGAAGTGTCACTTAATTACTTTCTTATACCAAGTGCCAAATGTATTTTTATTTTGAAGCATACACTTATTTTGAAAGCACAGACATCTTTTTACAGAGGTTTAAAAAGCTCCTGAATTCATCAACACTATGTATAAATTAGTGTTCACTACTTCAAAAATTTTACCATAACACCACAGGTTTTGAAGACAGGCAATACTGAGGGAACTAATTGTAACTTAGCTAGAGTGTATTACAACAAGAAAAAAAAAAAAGTTTATTTTCCCTCTCTATCCTTCCTCCCTCTCCCTCATTAATGCCTATTTCATTGGCACGGCTCCCAGTGAAAGGTGAGTGTGGATCCAGCTTGACTCAAAACTTGGGGATGAGGCACAGCAAGGGGGCAACGCAAGGGCATGGGAACCAGAGCAGTCTCCAGCTTCGTACCCTGTCAGGCAATACAGGAGTCACCGTATCACGCACTAAAACCGTGTTTGGCTCTGTGATGCTGTCACGAAAATAACAGCAAGGGAGACCCAACAGCCAGAGCTTTAACTGCAGAGCGCAACATAATTTCGATGCTGGGGTGGACTCGGGAAAGCTGACAAGCTGGCAAAGCAAAAGACCGCAATAACTGATGGTTTATAAAGGAGAAGCCGACAAATTTTAAGCCCTCTCAACCTATTGCACTTTTCTTACAACCTAACTTTGAAAGAAATAAAACCACTTTGGAAAGCTATCTAAGAACTGAACACAAACTGTAATTGACACTGTTTCATTCACATCTCTTTTTACATGCATGTGCTTTAAAAATCTGTTTCTGCACTTACCTATGCATTTCTGGTAAAGCATAAAATTCTAATCTGTATATTTATTTAAATTTTAGTTGTTAACACGCACATACAAACCTTAAAGTTACTTCAGAAAGGAAGACATCCACTCACCAATCAAATTCTGAAGAAGCTAAAAGACCATTTGTGATGGTCACTTCACTTGTTTTTATTACTTCTGAACAACTATAGGATTTCCAATATTAATTCCAGTTTAGCCCCCAAACCACAAACTTAGTAGCATAGCATGTACACCATCACAGTCCATTTACTCTTGGAATTAAAATACAAGAGTCCTGCATATGAAGCTTCTTTCATAATAGAAGTACAGTGGTTTACAGCTATCTGGGTACCATAGATCTCTATGAGGTTTATGTACAGTTTGGTTACTGTATCAAGGTATTTTATTTAGATAAATGACTCTGATAATGCAATTATGAAAGAGCTTATTGAAATTTCCTTCATATTGTACACTATAATCAAATCACTAACATATTTCTGCGTATTCGTACTCTAGAGGTTTTCTTCCGAAGAGAAAAAAATGTATAAATCAAGTTTTGTCTCATGATTCCACTTTTTATTACCATGTCCATAAGGCAAACAGAGGTCATATCCTACAAGTACCATAAGCCAACTGCCAAAATATGCATAGCCACATTCCTAAATAAATATTCAAATGTCTTTCATTTAAATATTTGTCAAATTTCAAATGTCTTTACTGTCCTTCCAACAGCAATCGTACTGTTGGATTCAAAGTGCTGACTGATGGAATGTCACACCAGTATCTTTATAGTACCATGTATAGGTTGTACAAAATATCATTCATATCTGGATCAAATCTTTTCCTTCTATACCGCCTCTCTGAAGCTTCTCACCCTGTTGTTTTTAACTGGTATTCCACCTCCAGTTTATGCACCCTCCCTCTTATCAGTGCCTATCAATCAGCAATATCCATCTTCCAACTGCTCTCTTCTTTATGCCCCCATTCATTCCACTCCTTGTCCACAGGATATCTTCTCTAAACCAGCACTCAAAGCTGCTGCACTGGGCTTTCCACTCTGGATATCCTATTTTGAAAGCACAAAGTCTTTGGAGCAGGGGCAATTAAGGAAAACCTAAGCGTGGTACCACAGTAATGTTCTTTTCAGGGATCAGGATGTGAAGACAAGGTAAACAACAACACTGTTAATAAACAACAATAAACCAATAATTAAAACAAAGATTTTACATTTTATGTATAAACTACATGCTACTTTTTTTCCTCAGCCACATGTGGTACCACATAATGTGTTCAATTCACAGTGTACCTGATACAGAAAAATTAGACACAGGCCTTGTATATAGCCTTGTCTTCTGGAATAGCTAAATCCCCAGATGACATATGAAGTGCTATAGACGCCAAGCATTTACGAGATTTGCAAGTATCAGAATGGATCCCTAAAACACAAATCTGCAGATTCAATTAAAAAGGAGGAATATTTAAAGAGAACCTTTTCCTATCTAAAATACATACCCTGTAAAGAAGTTTTATAGGTCAAAAATAAGATACTATGTGACATTTTTTACTTCTATCCATTTTATGAAATACATAATTTAAGTGCATAGCACACATGCTATTTCACACTGTAATTTACAATTAAATTTACATTTAGTGTTGCAAACTAGCTCATTATTTTGGAAAAAGTATTGTGTCATGTTTTCTTATGGAAAGATTTTTGGTGCACTGCGTAACACAGCATTTGAAAACAAACTTTAATTACAGTTTAACAAATGTTTTCTATTAAGAATTTTGTTCAGGTTTGCAAACAAAACCAAGTAACTAAGCAGTCCATAACAAAACAATCTACAAGGAATTTCAATTGTTTAAACTGCTAACCTCCCAAGGGCACAGAGATTGAAGTAAGAACAGATTCAAATCCTCCCTGGCCAAAGTTTGTAATTTTTTAAGACAGAGGCAGGTACTCAGCACCCCCACCAGTCAGGTTCTCATCTCCATCCATTATTCATCACTGGATGAAATATTTTTTCTCTTCTACCCATTCAGTGTAGAAGCTAAAAATTTAGTGACATTTGTAAGACTCACAATTTACCTTTGCATTAGCAAATTATATGCCATTCCCTCAAATATACCGACGTATTTGAAAACTCCCTGTAACTTCTGAAGCATGAAAGAGCAGTATCAAATGTACTACATGTTGCACATACCAGTAATGAGTCTTTTATGACACAAGCCACTTCTTCCAGTGAATTTGACTGAATGGAAACCAGCTGGTCTAAAAGATGTAATGTAGCTTTTTCAAGGCTTGGTAAGTGACGAAGCCAGAGGCTGAAGACAGCCGATTCAGGGAGGGAGATCTTCTTCCTGGTTTAGAGACAAAAATACTGTTTTCCCTGATAAACNCTTTTTTTTTTTTTTTTTTTTTTGAAAAGCACATTGAAGATCAACCTGCACCAAGAAAGAGAAAATCTCGTTTACAGTACGCTGTTCAGTATCAAATAATAACGGCAAATAATAACAGAGAATGACCATCATCTACAAATGAAACCTTACCACACGTCTTTAAAACCTAAACATTTGGTTCTGATGTATCCTAGCAAGAGGAAGTGGAAGGTTTAAGCCTGGGGTTCCCTTCCTCTCTACAGAAAGGTCCTGCCCCACACACTTGCACTCTTTCAAACCCAGACTGCTTCCTGAAGACCAGTCAGTGGTGTGTGAAGTCAGTGAAGACCAGAAAGTGTGTGAAGCTGACAGAGACGCAGGGAGGTCTGGCTAAATCAAAGCGTTACCTGCCTTTACAGAGAAATAAAAAACAAAATAAAACAAAACAAAAAAAAACCCCGAAACAAAAAATGAGGTAGAGGTGGGTAAGTCTTCAGCTCACCATCACTGACCCAAGCCTTTTAAAAGGCAAATGGTTAAGAAGCTAATTATCTCTTCACCTAAAGCCTTCAACTATAGCTCAGCTGAAGTATAGTGTTGCATCACTAAAAAATAAAAGGTATAGTTTATTTTGAGACAACAACGTAATTTGTGTGGACCAGCACAAACCAAAATATAATAAAGTAACCACCCAAGAAGAAGAGATATCACAGCCCAAAACATCCTGGAATATTTTTTGCGTCTATCATAATAGTTGCAACTTAAAAGGTTAAAAACAAAAAAAACCCCATAAATAACAAGAAATATGTGCCTTGGTCTTAAATCAAGCTAAGACTAACCCCCCTAAAATTAGGCTGGAGAGTACATGCAAACTAAAGCTACTGATAAAGGACAAAAAATATCAGCAGAAAGAAAAATTTAACAGCATTTTAGGATGTTTTCAATGTATGTATTTTACCATTCATTCATCTAAATATCAGCCTTCAGAATTCTGATTTCCATGGAAAAGCTGTATTTTTTCCATTCAGAACTATGTAGTAGCTTAATTTAAATGTGTACATCCGTAGACAAAAATTATGTCCAAGTATGTAGAATTTCAAAATTGTAAAGCAGTGTTCAATTTCAAGATGCTGTTTAATTAAGTATCACTATTAAAGCACATATGCACATTAGAGTAAATTAAGAATGACAAGGGATTATTTAATTTTGCCACAATCCTCTTTGTTGTTATTTTTATGGTAGCATGGTAGATATTACAGATATTATGCCAGGAAAAGAAATCTAGTAAGCTTACATAGAGGTATTCCAACTCTGGGATTTAAAAACCATACAGGAAGTAAACTGTAGTCATTATCCTTCTGCAACTGAACTTGCAAACGGTCCCTCTGGGACAATGCTGAGTTCTATGGAGCACTGCAAGTCCCGTTATTTAACAACCCTATTTCCTGGAGCAGGCTTCACCCATGTTCAGAAGGAAAACAAGCGTTCAGAATACAATCACAGAGTTAGGGAACACAGAATTCAATTGTTAAAGTGGAGCGTAAAAAAAAAAAAATACAAGTACATTCACGTTAAGATCATATGAGCATCAGTGACAAGCCAGGCATATACCATGCAAAACACAAGTGAGCCTACATCTGCTCTCAGGGAAATCATACACTTTTCAAGAGCCCTGCAAAAGCCACTTAGTCAAAAGCCATATGAACTCAATTATTTTTGCTCACCGTGATAAACCAGTAGCTCAAAAGTGAAGGAAAGGGTTGTCTGTTTCAGTCAGAAGAACCTCTGATAATGATCTAAAGGATTCAGACTCACGTTATGAAGTTGATAAAGTAAGTCATGATGGTCTGCCCATTGGCTCACTGACAATAGTATAGACCATCTATGCTGAACCTGTGAACTTGCTCTGAAAGTTTTCCAAACTGGGTTACTGCTTGTGGAACACATCCAGTCTGAAGCCACAAAAGATGGACAAGCGAAAGCTCTCTCATTTTGGGACACATCTTTCACTACAGATCTTCCCATTTCTTTTTCACTTATTTTCCTCAGCTTCTAGTAACATGTACAAACTAGTAATTGTGCTTTTCCATTAATTATTTATTTTTGCTGGATCCCCTCAATGGAGCAATATAACAATCCTCATTGGAACATCTCAAAAATTACGATGTTGAGTACAGAGGAAGCAATTAAAACTTTGATTAAAGAGGAGACAAATGGATATTTGAGGTAAAGTGTTCACAAGGGACCTTTTCTAGTATAAAAAAAAAAAGTTTATAATACAGCCCATCAGCTACAACATGAATAAAGCAACTCTCAACCAAAAGTAGGCTGTGCTTTCCCTCATGTCTTTCCTTCCCTGGCATAGCCAATCTTGCTGATGTTCAGCTTCACTCAGCTGTTTTTTATCCATAGGCTGATTTTATCAAAACCGTGGGTTTAGTGGCAGCAAAACATGTAAAGTTATCTTTCACAAATTGCTCCTATCAGGCTGCTGAAAAACAGGAGAATTTAAAATCTTGAGAACCAGTTTCACAGAAAAAAAATAAGAGAAATATGGAAGCAGTCAAACATAAGGATCTATCCTGTGCACCGAAAAATAAAGATGGCTCTCAAAATGTCAAGTTAGGAATGTTGATACATTTATATGAAAGGTAAATAACATTTCTATGAAAAGTGATCATGTCTTTCACAAAATTCCTAAAATCCATTTTAGAGAAAAGGTGGAACAAAGTTCCAGTCAATATTTAAAGCTGTTATGCCACAATTTGTACATTAGCAATTTGAAATTCTGCTTTGGCCTACAACCTGAGTTCTACTATTGAACTGCAAGGGAAATATTTTGCTAGAATGCAGAAGATGTACAGTGCATTCAACATACAAACCTAGAGAAAAGACATTTAACTGAATTAATAGTCTTTATGAAAAAAGTATAAAAATCATACAGACCATGCTACTTACTTTAAAAAGGCATCATTCACAGCCTCTAGAAACTCTGAACTGAGACTTTCTTTTGATGTACCTCCTTGGTAAAGAAGAAGAGTTTCCAGCAATGGAGTTAGATCAGGCAAAGTAATGAGAGGCAGACAGAAAAGGGACACAGCGTTCACACGACTGTCTGAAACTCTGAGGGAAACATAAATACAGTTCATATTTCAGAAAATTCAAAACTTTAATTCTAAGCTGATAAGGTAAAAGAAGATTAAATTAACTACAGAACATAAATGTAAGAGAAACATACCTAACTGCAGAAAAATTATTTATTGGAATGACTGTTGACATGTCATCACTTATTGCCTGAAGAATCTTAAGGTGAAGTCAGATAATTTTGGTATTTTACTGCTCAAGGCAAACAACAATATCAACCCAGTTCTGAAGTACAGCCAGTTGTGTTCGCTCAGCAATCACACCCTTCCTAACAGGGAATGCTTTGTCTTTCCCTGGATCAGCGAAGCACAGGTAAGGAAGACTACAGATACACAGCTCCCATGTAGGTTTGCTAGACCCTCACAAGAGACCACCTAGCTGCTTTTAAGGCCTCCTGTTACTTCCTTGACCACTCTCCTCTCAACAGAGACAACTTCTATGAATGGAACAATATGAATCCTGCTGTCTTTAAGTGCTCAGCTGAAAAACTTTTGCCTTACCGATCTACAGTTGAAGGACTAGGTAACCCTTTTGGATCTCAATATACAAACCACTCGCTTGACCTGCTTGCTAAACTACATGCTTGGAAATGATTAGAGACAGGGGAACCTGGAACATGAACAGAACGTGGAACCTTTGGAACATAAACAAAAAGGAAAGTGGCACACAATATAAGAGATAACATTTGCAAAAGGAAATCACAAGTTTCCCAGAGTATACATAGTTTCTAGCACATGAAACTGCAGATTTTTTTAGATGCAGTTTTGATAGGAAGACATTTATGAAGACCAAGAACTCCGATATATTGAATTGAGCAAACTAAAAAGTGCTAGATTGTTTGTAAAAGGCTTCCTTGAGTTGCTGCAAGTTTCTCCTGATTGCATTGTTCACCAAAATGGGTGCATTCTTTGCAAGAACCCAAAACTGTTTTCTTCGGGTAGCCACCAATGCAGACTATGAAGAGCTGAGACAGGAATTACCCTACAGACTGCTCTGACTAAGAGCTAACCCTCTTGCTCTGCATGTATTAAAGCTACTCCCAAATAGATGTTGCCTAATGGTCACTGGCATATGCTGTGACAGAAGTGCTATGACTTGTGGACATGAGGTACCATTATGGTTTCCACAATGAGCAAAATAAAACATTTTCACACATTTTCAAAGACTCAAATTTCTGAGTAAGTACCTAACCAAATACGTGTTTATGGTTTCTTACACTGAAATACCTTGAGATGCAGTTTTACTATGAGAAGTGTTTGTGTAAGAATGGTAATTATGGGGCTGATATTTATTGTGCAGTCGTGTTTTCCCAGATACACATGAAAAGTTCACAGACCTGAGACTCTCTTAATCAGTCCCCTTTACAATATATTTCTAATTCTTTATCCAGGATTAGCAAAACTTAGTAGTTTACTTCACTCTTACATTTACCTTTGAAAGAAAAACCCTGCAAAGGCAATTTTCTTCTTCTTCTACATAACCTTCAAAATACGTTCTTGGAGAATACTGCACAGTGCATTCCACTGTGTGCAACGAATTTGCACAGACACTGTCATATGTGTTGCTTGTAAGCACCAACGAATGGAGAAATGAGACAATGTACATCTCTAACTGCAAACTACGTTTGTCTCTGCAACTTGAATAAGGAGCCATATCATAATTGCGAACACTCACAAATCCACTTAAGTTCAAAGTTTTCCTTTTCTCTGGTTAGAAATCATACATTTCTCTTCCCAACAGTCTCATTAGCTTTCCAGTTAAGTGTGCTTCACCCTACATTAAAAAACATGGGTGTTTGTTTTCTACATTGAACAAAACTTTGTGATGATCCTCATTAACCGTGTCCCCAATTTTGGTACTAAAGTCAGCTCTAAATGAATTCAGATCATTTACTATTCCTTACACAAACACCTAGGTGCAAGAAGAAAGAGAGAAAAATAGCCAAGCTGTTGGCTTATGATACAAGGAAGATATTTCAATAAGCCTCCTCTTTCCTGTAACTTTACAGCCTATGTGGTGTTAAGTAAGTCATAAAACTCTTTTCATCATGTTAGCAGCTGTGACCCTGAAGACCAACAGAATGCGCACAGGAGAGTCATACATTTAAAAGAGAAGACACAATCTGAATATATAGACTACATTAAAAATATCTATCCTTATTTTTGAGTTTCTTTTTTAGCTGCATACACTTAATTTACATGCAATCAAAAGGATCTACTGACATATTCAAATACGATAATTTTTAAAGTACTGACAAAAGACTATGATCTGCATTTCAAGGTCAGTGGAAAGGCATAAATTACACAGTGGGAAGGTACGAGCACGTCAAAAATAGCGACAACAGTAGCATTAGGCAAATGTATTCCCTTTTTTATGGTCACAGGTTTTGGCTTAATTACGTGGATTTATGCAGTGTGAATGAAGAAGGTGATTATTCTCACTGACTACAACTAGACATGTAGAAACACCCCACGCGTTGTTGCAAGGTGATTATTAGCATCTCCTGATAATCTGCATTGGAGATCTGGCCAGAGCACACCACAATTTCCTTCCCACCCAGTGCCTCAGACTTTCATCCTTAGAAAACCAGGCCAAGGAAACACTTAAAGGGTGGAAATACTATGTGCTTGGGTACCTTTAAATAGCTATCTACAACACGCAGTATTGCCACAGTACTGTTTGATACCAGATGAAGGAACTAATGGAAAGAAAATGAGAGGTTCTTTAAATAAGCATAGACAAATTTTGTCATTAATAACAAGTGTGAAGGAGCTACTATTCTGTCATATTAAATTATCATTCACACCAACAACGGAAAAAATTCCTTTGAAATTTTTTTTTGCCTTTTCTTATAGTAAATGCCAGTTAACTTTGGTTATAAGGACGCATACAGCAGCCAACGATATGATTATGAAGGTCATAAACTTCAACAAGGCCAAGAGCAAGGTCCTTCACCCGGGCTGGCGCAATCCCCGGTGTCAATACAGACTGGGAGATGAAGGGATTAAGAACAGCCCAGCAAAGAAGGACTTGAGACTACTGGTGGTGGATGAAAAATCAGACGTGAGCAGGCAATGGGCACCTGCAGTCCAGAAAGCCAACCATATCCTGGGCTGCACCAAAAGAAGCATGGCCAGCAGGTCGATGGAGGTCATTTTGCCCCTCCACTCCGCTCTCATGAGACCCCACCTGGAGTACTGTATCCAGCTCTGGAGCCCTCAGCACAGGAAAGACCTGTTGGAGAGGGTCCAGAGGAGTGCCACAAAAGTGATCAGAGGGCTGGAGCACCTCTCTTATGAAGACAGGCTGAGGTTGGGGTTGTTCAGTCTGGAGAAAAGAAGGCTCCAGGGAGACCTTATTGCGGCCCTACAGTACTTAAAGGGGCCTTATAAGAAAAATGGAGAGAGACTTTTTACCAGGGAATGTAGTGACAGGACACGGGGCAATGGTTTTAAACTGAAAGAGGGTAGATTTAAATTAGATATAAGGAAGAAATTCTTCATAAGGGTGATGAGACACTGGAAGAGGTTGCCCAGGGAAGTTGTGGATGCCCCACCCCTGGAAGTGTTCAAGGTCAGGTTGGATGGGGCTTTGAGCAATCTGATCTAGTGAAAGATGTCCCTGCCCACAGCAGGGGCATTGGGTGAGATGATCTTTGAAGGTCCCTTCCAAGCCAAACCATTCTATGACTCTCAGGTTAAGTATAAGCTCTTAAGTGAAGCACAACTTAAAAAGCTTGTTCACACCTGAAACTGTCTACATATATATCCAAAACTTTCCAACTGAAGCCTAAGTTGCTCAAGACTAAAAATATCCTCACTGAACTGGAATGATCCAAACTAAGACATACCAAAATGATGTTTAGATAACACCTACCTCCCTTGCATGTTAAGTCCATTGAACTGATTTCCTCTGAGTTCTGCTACTAATGAAAAGACCATCTGTTAAATAAAATAAAATAAAATAAATTACATATACTGCAAATAAGCAAACGTTAGTTGCATGGTTCTCTGTGTGATTGACATACTGTGGAGGTTAGTAACTTTCTCTGTTCACTCAGATTGATTTTTTTCATTTTTTTAATTATTAGTGCCAAATTAAAGCTGTCCAGATCACTGAATAAACTATGCAGCAAAACATTTTTTGAACACACATTATATACCTTCCACATGTGAACACTAACAAGCTATTTATTTTAGCTTTGCTTCTCACCAGTTAAGGCAAAATTTTCAGAAGAGCACTACTAATAATTTTTATCTGCTTTATATAAGTTAACATATTATGAAATACTATTCCCATTATTTTTATATATTAAATGTAAAAGACACTTTTGCTAACATTTAGGGCTTATCTATCATTTTAGATGCAGTGCTTACAGTCAAAGAAAATATTCCAAAAGTTACATTCTAATACACAAAATAATATACATAATTTAAACTTCACAGGGAAAAAAATTATGATAGGGCAGATATTTTTTGTCATACCAGAACAGCAACAGGAATTTTGTTTTTATGAACATCTATTACAGTATAATCTAATACATTTTTTCTTTTTTGTCCAGAGATCTCCCACTTCATTTTTTCCCTTAAAAGGCTGTAAAAGTAACTGAGGTAAGAAAAGATAAACAAAGTTCAGTTCATGTTCCTTATAACAATGACAACTCTATGTATGTGCTTATAAATTGGTGATTTATTATTAACAAAATCTCAGTTGCACAAAATACTTACATTTTTAACTAAGTGATAATAATAATCTGCTGACGTGTAGCCAAGAGTTGATATGAATGTACTGGTTTCAGCTTCATTACTTTCCCACTTAGAAGAAGAAAGGAGATGGCACAGCAAACTCTGCGAGGAATCAACAGAAGGGCAATAAAAAAAAATATTAGGCTACAACATCCTGTGTAAAAACAACTGACTGCTATTGAACCACATCTGGGGTAAGATCTTTCGATAGGTTGTGGCCATTTTACGCCATGTCATCGAGACAGAAGAGCTTGCAGCTCCCATCAACCATAAGGAAAATGCTGCAGCTGCTACAATCAAACATAGGTTCACACACCACACGATTTCAGGAGTTGTGCAATAGCAATGGAGGCCACCCATGTCAAAACCAGGCAGACTTTAGGTAGGTTTCCGTTCTCTGGAAGCCGTTTCAATCTGGTATCATCTGGATAGCAGTAGTCATGTTGCTGCACAGCAAAAAAAACTTACCTATAGTCTTGATCAGTACCATGATCAAGAATACAAAGCATGAAGTTAACATTTACTTTGCCATATCACTCCTTCAAGAGGCCTCAGTATTTTTGACAGGATTCAGGGTCTAGCCTCATAGTTTAATTTGCCTAATTTCCTCATTATCTTGAAAAGATAATGATAAGATTTTAGTTTGACATTTACTTGTCTACCAATTTCACTACAGAATTCTTTAAGTCCCATTTAATAAAACCTTTTTAATACATCATATAAAAATAAAAACAATCCTTTGATGATAGATTCAGACTAAAGCCAGATAAACACATTTGATACACTGGTTCTACAGACGCATACATAAAACTCCGAACATAGTACTCTGGTTTCATGCTTTCACATTCTTCAGTGCTATACTACAGCTCTGCTGTCTTTTGGACAGATCTTACACCCCAGCACCTTCCCAACTGAACTCATTTATGAAAACGGCTGCGTGAAGTCTTGACCAGGTTTTTGCATCCTGATGTCATAACTGAGCAGAGGTAGTTTTATGTCACTTATCAAATTATCTGCTCTGAATTTGTTAACAGTTTTCTTTTCTTACTGTCCGCAACTGCTATGTGCTGATATAACAACAGCTACATTCCCTTTCCAGAGGTTCATTCCAGGGCTTTATATATCATTGACACTTAAAGCATAAACTAAATTAAACTTTGTACGGCAATAAGTATAAAACCCTTTGTAAGAGGGTCAGGATTAGCAAAGACTGAAAAAGACTTTCATTTTAAAAATATGTAATTAGAAGGAAAGTTCAGATGAAAGCTCTGGGACTTCCACGGTCTTAGGGGTGTTCACTCTATCTATTCTTCTAAAAAGATGGATCTGATGAAAGATTCCAGACTGAAAAAATAAAAAATCAGTTAGCTTGTTTTCTGCTTTCAGAAATACAAACAAAATATTTATGCATGCTTTTGTTGACCATCTAAAAAACTAATCTAAGTAACTGCTTTACAAGTCCTGGAATTAGATGTATTCCACGTATTCCATGTTTGATTTATGTGATAGAGAAGACACAAATCGCAGAAGCACACCAGAGGTCAACGAAAATTCAGTAGTATCAAAATAAGCAACAAGCACTTGGGACACCTTATTTATTATACTTTTGTTTAGGATTATTTTACTACCTTGGAGACTTATGTTAAATGCCTAAATATCCTTTTCTTTCATTGTAAACCCGGTTTCCTAAATAGCCCTCAACAGGCGAAACTGCTGTTTTACCGCCATCTAGCGACTTCCTTAAAACTAAGGAGAAAGGAAACGGCCTGTGTTAACACAGATTTTAAAAGAATTAATTTACATGCAACTTTTGCATTTTTAAGAAAAAGATATAAAAAGGTGGATTTTCAGAACGTAAAAGCATCTAAATACAAGCATCTTAATCAATCTTAATCAATTCACTAATATGGAACGATGTATATTGTTCTTGTCCTTTGCAACCATTGCTAAAGTTAAAATTTGTTTTCAGAACACTATCAAGGGTTCAGACAAGCAGTTGCTACAAAATAGGATGGTTTGCCAATTAGAATGAGATAAGGGATCAGACTGCAAATTGAAAACAAAATAAAGGAGGAGTTAGCAACAACAAATTTGGGATGCCACTTTTGCTAGAGGTAAGGAGGGGGCTTGAAAAGTAGTTTGTTGGATTGCTCAGTGAAAGACTTGCAAAAAGTTTCACCAGTGAGAACAACAAACATAAAAAGCCCTGAAAAGGATTTGACAGGTTGACATGGCAGCTTATGACAGTCAAATGAGGGAGTAGCTTAAAACCCCATATATTCACCTGTAATGCTATAACATGTATTATCTAGTGACCCTCTCTGTAACCAGAATTTTCCTAAGGATAAAACTAATCAAACACTCTTTATGTGAACGCTAATTTAAAAATTACTTTCCTCCTACCCTTGTGTAACAGTCATTGTTAACCAATGAATAGAGGAAAAGACAAGACAAAATTAGTACACATCATCAGAATCTGCATATGGCCTGCAACAGTTTTCTGGGGTTTTTTGTTTTGTTGGTTGGTTGGGTTTTTGTTGTTTTTTCCTTTTCCAAGCACTTTACTACATCCATGCTAGGATCTTACAGATCATTTCAGCTATTCTTCTGGAACACACAAAACTTCTGAACAGCCAGAAGGGGGCAAGGGAAACAGCGGTAAGGAGATACTGTAGTCAAGATGAAAGGAGGTATTAGATTTGTATAAAAGAAAGGCATGTATTAAAGGTGAAAAACATTTAGAATTCAAGCTCTATGTCTTACATATTTAATTTTACAGATGCCATTGCCAGTGCAAAGCCTGAGACATACCTACATGCAACAAAGATAATAAATTTGGTAACAATAGTGTCAAGCATTTATCGTCTAAGGTTTAAATACTTTCTTTGGTCCAAAACATGTCCAGAAAGTTCTCCTTCTCCCTAGAAAATGTAGCTCATTTACTGCACATAATTCTGGTTGTAAGTGAGAATTCTTTTAGCACTATACATTGCATTAGCAGGGAGTTGTCTAAAAGAAAAATAAATATTGACAATTCGCTCTTACATTTGACAAATGAACTGTTAGATGGCTAAGGAATTGGATAGATGGCTGTGTCCAAAGAGTTACAGTCAATGGCTCAATGTCCAAGTGGAAACAGTAATGAGTCGTATCCCTCAAGGGTCCGTACTGTGACCAGTACTATTTAATATCTTCATCAATGGGACTGAGTGGGACAGTGGGATTGAGTTCACACTCAGCAAGTGTGCAGATGACACCAAGCTACACGGTGCAGTTGATCCGCTAGAGGGAATGGATGCCATCCAGAGGGACCTTGACAGGTTTGAGGAGTGGGCCTGTGTGAAACTCACGAAGTTCAACAAGGCCAAGTGCAAGGTCCTGCACCTGGGTCAGGGCAATCCCCAATATCAACGCAGACTGGGCGATGAATGGATTGACAGCAGCCCTGTGGAGAAGGACTTGGGGGTACTGGTGGATGAAAAACTGGACATGAGCCAGCAATGTGTGCTCACAGCCCAGAAAGCCAGAAACGCTAGTACAGGTTTCCCAGGGAAGTTGTGGATGCCCCACGCTTGGAAGTGTTCAAGATCAAGTTGGATGGGGCTTTGAGCAACCTGATCTAATGAAAGATGTCCTTGCCTATAGCAAGGGGGTTGAACTAGTTGATAATTGAGGGTCCCTTCCAACCCAAACCATGCTGAGATGCTATGATTTGTGTAAGGAAAACTGTTTCTTGAAAACAAGATGCTTTCAACTGTTCTGTCATATAATCCTCTTGTAAGAGTACACTTCTGTGTAAGTACACAAGTGGTGTGGAAGGGGTTAGTATAACATCCAGAAATAAAGCTTATACCTAATAACCTCCAACTAAAGACAATTATTTTTCGTGTGATTTTTTCAGCCACTTAGCAGGTAAGCTGGATAAGGTAAAGTCAGTAGTTGTGAGAAACCCAATTTTCCAGTTAGAAGATGGAAAGACGAAACAGCAACCATTCCAAGAGATAATCTCTAAAGAGAAAAACTGACGAAGAACAAAAAGATCATCAGGTAATTATTTTCTTATGATATTTGTCCATCCTCTTTCATCCTATACATCGTTAACTTGATTATCAAAAATACAATGCAAACCAGGAATCGCTAATTTTTACCTAAATGGCCGTGGAAACTGCTGATTTCACCTCAAGCCTCAAAGTTCACAATGTTTAAATTCCAGTAATTCTGAAATCTAAAGGGACTATCTCAGTAGTTATGTCATATCATACTGCAGAACTTTGTTAGAATCAGCTCCAAGACCGATTATAAAACAATGTTTTCTTATATGTAAGTTTCCCCTTTCACTTTTGAAATCAACTCTTTCAGGAAATACTATAGAGAAATCTAGGTTTCAAGAGATTTTCTCACAGAGGTTCTTATAGGATGCTATAGAAATATTCAAAACTAGTAATATGTTCCATTAGTGCATTATGAAGCCCCCACAAAGCATTTTGGAAAAGAAATTAACATAACGTTTTATATACCCACAGTGTGGATTCCTGGGGTCAGAGAGATCAGTAGTTTGAGACTAATGACTTTTAAGGAATCATTTCAAACCCAATAGAAGGTATTCAAGAACATGATGGGAAAGTTTTCAATACCAAATTCACTCCTGTATTGATGATCTCAGCCATGAATCCTAGCCTACTCCAGCAAAGTAAATAATTTGAGAACTACATAATTGTCAGTTATTTCTGGCAGTATATTAGCACTCATTGTCTAATCCATTAATGTCATGTTATACATGCCAGAAAAACAGGTGAGTCTGTGGCAGAAGTGCTGCATTCAGGACAAATAACAAGGTGTCATGATTCTGGAAAATGAACAGCAGTCAGGCATACTGTGCTAACAGAAATTATTTCTTTCTTGATTTCCCTGACCACTGATTAAGTAGGAAGCAGGAAGGAAACCACCCTGGTTCTAGTTGCAAGAGAATACACCCATCCCCATGGCCTTGGATTAAAGTTCTGTGACATAATCCCTTTCAGCCCAAAATTGAATTAATGAATTTTCATAAAACCCTCACAATGACAAACTTCCTTGAACAACCTTATCTGTGGCTTTATTTTATTGATGCAATTTATACCGAGTAACATTCTTGCTAACTCAATTTAACATCCACTGATGCACCAAGATGTCTAATATCTTTACTAGGCAGATAATCCCAGAAGCACTTCCATGAAGACAAAAAAACATTTACTTTACAGTGTAAACACATTGCTTCATATCTACCAGCAGTTATAGTGAAGGAGGCCTGATTTAACATTTAGTCCTCTGATTTATAGATTGGCTATAAGGCTGTCCCTCATTAATTCACCCAGGGAAAGGGGAGGGAAAGAGAATAGACTTGAAACTGAAGACTTCTGAGAATACAAATGGAGAAACCAAATCTATCTAAAGAGAATTAAGCAACTGAAAAATATTTCCTGCATATGACTGTTTAATTAAGCTAAGCCCACTCTTTTGATACTCCTCTTTAACTAGTGAGGGCTGATTTCCATGGGCTACAAGCGATATGTTGAGTTACTCCACGAAGTTGTTTCTCAGAGACAACCATCTCTTGGAGCACATGCATCTGTGAAAGCCTGGAAATTATTTTCCTGGAGCAGAATTTGCCCTTTCACTAAGATAGGCAGCACAGCACCAGGCAGATACCAACTCAGCTAGTGTCCACAACTCCAGCAAGGGGGAGGAGGTGCTTTGGTCTTCTAATACTACCTTTGCTAAGCAGGGATCCAAGAGCTCTGAAGCCTTTTTCCACTTCTTTCTGTAACAGGAAATATCTTCCTGCTTATGTTGATGGGGAAAAATATCGAAGCCTGAATTAAGGGCACAACTACCTCTGAAATTAGACATCAATACAGAAATAGCACTTGATTTTTATTACAGGACCACATGACAAGTTTTATTCTAGTAACTGTATTTGTGTAGCAACTGTCCTGGAATTTATGACAGTTTCAAAGACATTCCAGGGGAACCAGATAAACCAATTTGTTTCTGGAAACTTATCAACACGCTCTCTCCAAAGTATTTATGATTCTGAATGTTCTCAGAAGCAGATGTGAAAATCAACAGGGGCAATATATTACGGAGAGAGGAGATGGATGGTTTCACTGGGATGAGCCATTCAAACCTGATACTGATTAGGACTTCCCAGTGACACTACTGGGCTCTTTTTGCCAACTTAGATGAGTCAGTCAAAGCAACAGGTAAAGCAGAATGGAACAGAAGGATCTAGCATTTATCCTAAAGGACACTTCTCTTTAGTACATTCTCTTTGAGACACAGAGTGCCATTATTTTTTGAGAAGAGATCATTAATGACATTTTGCTGAAAATTATGATCTATGTGAACTTGTTGGAATTCGTACAACACAGATACCCAAGGGTAACTTTCTGAAATCTGGTCAAGTAACAGGTTTATTTTTGACCTTTCCATCTGCTTTGACAGGAACCAGATTTCCCCAGCTCTGCTAAGAAAAAGCAAGTATAATAAGAAAAACTAAATCTTATTCAGAGGAAGCATTAGAAGTGTTATTTCCTCTTTGCATTTTATCAGATTTTGGAATGAGTATTTCTTGTATGGCAATGATTTCAAGAGTCTGTACATCAATTTTGTTTGTACGTGTTCCCTGTACAGTCAGACGACGCATTGTTTTCAACACAGGTTTAGAAGACAAGAGATCAAATTCTGTTTTCCACCTGACTTTAAAATTACTTCAAAACAGTGTAATCAATTACAACACTAATGATAAATTAGATAATAAGATTTCCAATCATTATTTAAAAAAAAAAAAAGCTGTACATTAGGTACTATTTCTTTCTTTAAATAGGTAGGATTCTACTATCACAAATTACGTCCTAAACTATTTAAACAGTCCTCAGGAAGCAAGGGATACACATTGCTCTCATTTATTTAAATGTAAATTAATTTGTTTATTTGCTAGCTTTCAGCAACTCAGTACAAACCAAATTCCTGCAGATATTTTTCAGCAATATTTTCTTAAAAATCCTGCCTGAAGACTTAAGAGTTTTATTGCATCCCATACCTTCTAGATTAAATGATTGACAAGTATAAAAAACAAACAGGTCCGGTATTTTTAGAACCTTTTTGCTACCAAAAAAACCCCCAACATTTCTGGAGAACTGTAGTGGCTAAGTCCATAAATGACAAGGCAGCATGCTCAGAGGCTGCCTCAACACCAACTGTTTATGAAACCAATTCTGTGAGTAGGATGCTGACATAACACAATTCATATTATTTCCACACACTTACCCAATCATAACAAAGTCTGTGACTTTTAATTTTGCTTACAAGACCTCTTGCTCACTTGCTCTTTAGTTCCAGGAAAAGACAGAAAATTAGTTTCCCACAAACCAAAACCAAATGCAAAAGAAAATAAGGTAGTAAAGCATCGTACAGATTTAAACATTATGTAGCTTTCAAAGTACTGTTTTACTCTAAACAATTCTGTTTTTTCAACATTTTATAAAAATCTCAGTGTATAAATTCAGGGAAATTACATGTCACATGTTTATTAACAACTTAATAATTATCAGCATGTGAGAGTGTATTTTAAGCTAATGAAAAAAACGTACCTACTTACCACTGATAACCTAATCAAAATCTCCAATTTCTGCTTGAAAATTGAAATTGTTTAAAACACATTTTAAATAGACGAAATGTTATACTAC
Organism: Himantopus leucocephalus; assembly: GCA_003993805.1. NCBI lineage: Eukaryota > Metazoa > Chordata > Aves > Charadriiformes > Recurvirostridae > Himantopus > Himantopus leucocephalus. Next base: position 41,591,284 of record RSEF01000031.1, on the reverse strand, counting down.
GTATACACTTCTATTTCAATGATTTGCTAGTCTACACAACCGCCCACTTTACTAAATTGAGTCTATTCCAGTAACCACTCAGAGGTTTTGCACAAAGAAATCACTTCGTTTTCAACATAACTTTAAGAAAGCTTAAAATATTCTTCAGTAATTTACTGGATCAGGGCCAAAGTGCCTAAGTATAGGGTGGGGAGGGGTTTTCTTCCCACATTTCTTTCTGACATTTACTGTCAGGAAATTTTTTTTTGTTTCAGCAGAGTTTATGGATACACATTCTTTGCATTTATGGGATGGTTTTCATTAGCTAAATTCTATATCAGCACACTAAATAAAATTGTTGGCCACAAGGACATATTTAGGATTTACTGGAGCTTCTCATTTTTCTACTTACTCGCTTGGAATGACAATCTGACATCTGCCCACATCTAAATCTCCACTGATAACCATGAAAGACTAGTTTATGGTAAACAAATTATTTTGCTAAACACTGCTACACAGACAAGGGTCTTACCATTTAAGCATGTGACCAAGCATGTGGTGAATTGTGTTAATCTTGCTGATACATGCAGCTTATTAAAAAGACTAGGCTCATATTCTACCTCTGTTTATTAAAATGGAAGAAAAATGTTACATCCATACAATTCAAAATTAACCTGATCCTAATTTCCAAATGATATGCAGCATAGAATATTATGGGCAGGGGGAAGCTGCATTGTTGTTCCCTCACCAATTTAAGCTCAGTTAACTTCTGTGAAACTAGTATAGGAAAAACATGTTGCACTACTACTGTGGCTAAGACCACACAACTTTTTAATGGATGAGTTCCAAAGCCTAAGCTCCATCTGCAAATCACTAACAAAACCCTCGGAAATCATAAGAAAGAAGCTAAAGAATTGAGGGGCTGGCAAGCTTTCAGTCTACTCTTGGCCTCAGACAGGAAAAGCAGTTTCAAATCTCCTTCTCTTTTCTTTTTCCTCTCTCTTTAAGAAACACCCACCTCGAAAGTGCTATTACTCTTTGCATTAAAAAAGGGGAGACTTTTGCTGCTGAAATAAAACACATATTTACACTAACTTACAAAAGGAAATTCAATAGCTTTACCAGAGTTAACCATAAATCTTTTTTCTTTTTTTTTAAAGCCCTCTGGTTTAACTAGCCAAAGATTTAGAATTAATTTCCCTCTTCCCTCCACAACTTTCAAAAGCCAAAATGCAAGCTTCCCACAGAAGGATTCCTTAAATCCGCAAAAAATCATGTGGAAAAGAGGGATGAATAAATTTAAGTTTAGAAAAAGTGTATGCATCATAAAACTGCTTTACTTTTAGCTTAAATCTGTGAGTTCAGTAATTTCTAGAAAAAAGATAATCCCAAACTTATGCTTTTTTCAATAAATGTATGTGCCTTATGTCAGATTTTATACTTCCAATAGGTACACATTGCAAATACCCAAAGATGACCTAACCTAGTGTGATATTCAGGAGAAATTAATTTCAATCACTTGGTTTTGGCTTTTGTAAGTATCAAGCTGTTAAAAGTTTAAGGGGAGAAAAATGTTCACTGAACTTTTTAGCAAAACAGCACAGAATACATCTATTAAGGTGATGCAACAAGTGCTGGTCACTAATTATATTAGTGACCCTATATGACTAATTATATTAGTGAACCTATATTATATGTTCAGTGAAAATATCTAATGCCCATAGAATTTCTTCAAATAGAGACCTCTTTTTGTTTGTCAGTAACAAATCATTATTCTTTACTACAGCCACCTGGCACTACTAAAGTGCTCTGACAAATGTCAGCTGGAGAGCAAATTGTGACACTTGCTGTTAAAACTCAAGCAGCCTTGCAGGAAAGCAGAATCCTTAGTTTCTCATTTGTTCTTTGAGATACTTAGCTTTTGTTTATTTTGGACCAGAAGCCAAGAAATTATTTATAATCATGTTAACTTGGCATTGTTAAAGATTTATCTGTTTGAAAAAAAAAAGAAGAGGGGTCTGTTTTCCCCCAGCCCATTCGTATTATCATGCTATGTTTAACCAGAAGAACGGTAATACTTGCAAATTTGCAAACATTGCAAACTCTCTTACATCCTACCAATGCAATTAACTATAGGTGACTGGAGAAGATCCAGATCAGCTTAGAAAGTTGATTCAAAAAGGGATTAATGCGAAGGCTAGCAATTTAGATGTATAACCTTCAGTAGGTTAGAAATGATCCAGTCGACTTTCCAAAAACTGAAAGAACAACAAAAAAAATTACTGTCAGTGAACGCGGTAAAAGTTCAGGAAAATAAGCAGCAGAAATTGATTATGTGCTGTGTATGAAAACCCATCTTCAGTCTTCCATCTTCTCTCACTACATGAAAAAGAGCAAGCCCTAATCTCTTCTTCTATGGATATCTCTTAACACCTTCAATCACCCTCCTGTGTCCTTCATGAATAAAATTGGTTTAGTACATATTCTACTAGAATTCTTGAATATATACTACCATTGTATCAACTACTTAGTCATCTTTGATTTATCGATCAATTCCAGTTTTCACTGCAATCTCCCGCCTCCCCCAGAACTGACCCACTCTACCTATACTTAAGATTCTTGATTTTTAACCTGCTAGAGGCAGAACTGTATATTAGCAAGTTTAAGAGGTAGATATGTCAAATCTTAAGCAAGCATTGCTGGGAGAAGTGGGTTTCCACAAGCGCAGTCACACACACTTCAATGTCTATTGCAGCTGAACAAAAACGTTAAACACTGGTTCTGAACTCACTCCATCTCTGGCCCACGTATTTTCTGCATGCACAGGACACGCACACCAGGGACAGGGATAAAGAAGAACACAAAAGCCATGAGGAGCCCGTTTCCCTTTCCAGGTTTGTACCCGGGACTCAAACAAATCGCACAAAGGCCTGAGAGAAGTGGCTTTATCATTCATTACTCCCTCAGGACACATTGCAAAGCAAGCAGACTTCGTTCTTAAAGCTGAATTTTAACCAGTAATTTAAAAGTTGAAAGGTCCCATGTCACATTAGGAGTTCATTAAGTCAATGGGCTCTAATTAATGATGTCAGATCTTAAAAGTGTGCATATATCTCATTTAACAGTCTTCTGCTTTCTGTTTTGATTCAAAGGAAAATTGACTTTGAACTATCAGTTACCTAGTGAAAGTAAAGATCTTTCTTTCAAGCTCATTTACATACTTAATGCCACATATGCTTAAATACTACGTAAAAACTCATGTATCAAAATGTATCCTTTCACACCCATACACTTTTATAATAGAATTACAGTATTTGTCCTCAACTGCAGCTGATTTACATACTCCAAAAATGCCTGTAAATGCTGTGTAAGTATTCACATGACACCAAGTTTAGCCATTTAAATCTAGTTCATGAAACTCAAGATTCCAGATGAGTATATGTCAAATATTAAGAAGGTGAAATCAGCTTCCAAAGCTGNGGCTCATTTTGGTTGGAGGAAAAGTGCTGTTCTAATGGCTAAAGCAACAGTAAAATACTTTAGAGAAACAATAAAACAACACGCAGCACTGACGCAAAAAAAATTGGAAGAATGAAAACAACAAAGGTGAAAGGCTTTTAAAAAAGGATTAAATATTACACAGCACTTAGATAATCTAAGTGCAGAGGTTACTTCTTATAGCCAAAACCCAACAAAACATTCAGGTTTTAAAGTAACATATATTTTAACAAAAAAAAAAAATACAAACAACTTCTTGAAAAGTCTATATGTGTTACATTATATACTATTTACTTCAAGCAGAACTGATTTGGTAGGAAGCATGACCTGTATAGTTACGGCTGACAGAAGCAAGCAGCCAAAAGGAGGGGCGAAGGGAAGCTATACTTTCTCAAAATTAAAAACCCCTAAAAGTCTGTGGAATGCTGTTTACTTCAGCTCTGTTTTACAACCACTGCTGCACAGAGAAGGGATTGACTGAAACGTCTGCAGCCCGTGGCCACCCACACTATGGGAAGCACTATGATTAAAGAGAGTGCTATGTTCTTGTATCTGCCAGCAAAGTCTGCTCCATGCTGTAATTATTATACTTGCAGTCTTCTGATAATCTATTGCATCTGTTGCGGCAAGCCCCCTTACATTGTCCAACAAGAAAACCATTGAATATGAATAGCAAGTTATTTTTAATGTGCACAAATGGCTCGAAAACTGGATACTTTAAATACTTCTCTTTTAAGTTTATGAAAACATTTTGCCTTATAGTATAGCCAGTGCCATAGGGAAAGCAGATCTACCACTGAAACATTCACTTTAACCTACTTACCAAAAGATATAGCCCGACATACCACCCATTTACCCCACAACTTTATAATAAGCTAAGTTGTTGCTTTAGATCTTTAAAGCACAAAAACTACGTGAATTGTGGATTAGACATGTATCTAGAGAGCACTAAAATAGTACAATTCCATCTGTCATTTCGTTAAGTGATTACACACATTGAACATTTCCGATGACCCTGTGATTTAAATGCATTGTAACGTCTCCCTTTCTGTTTAAGAACGTTCAATATTTCATAGTAACAATAACTTTCAAAACAACAAAATAAGCCCTAAGCATCAAAATAAGCAGCAGTTCTCTTAGCAGAAAATTTTATTTTGAATTCTGATCTCTGCAACAAGCTGTAAAAAAGTTCAAAACTTATACTCCATGCATTCTTACGATGTTGTTTGGTGCTCTATCACACAAAATTAAGCATTACACTATTGTTGGAAGCACAACACATAGCACTTATTGCACTCTTCCCTACCAAATTTATGAGGGAGTCTGTACAATTTCCACAATTTTGCCAGGAGTTGGCTGCACAGATGCTCCTGTGAAAAGCACAGATTGTCTACTGGCTATAAATATGAAGTGTTACACTAACCAGTGTGCCACCACCTAGCAAAGGAGGGAAGAAGGATGTATCAAAAGCAAGGCTGAATGAAAAAAAAAATCAAGGACTGGGTAAAAGCCCATTCATCTCCACCCACTCCAGCCCACTTCCTGAGGAAATGTCTTTAGACCCTCTTTGACATAAACCTTTGATTAGAGGCAAGGGTAAATTCCACATATAGTGACTGAGAAAAACTGCCACAAAGATTCCTGAAGGACCAGAGAAAAATACAAAAAAAATTAATAGGAAAAGCATAAACAAGATACATACTTTAATCACCATCACATGTCTTTCATCTGAAGGAATACACTACGGTCTTTGCAGTGATCAAAGTTCGTGATGATTATTTGCACAGGTTAGAGGAGGAATGACAACTCCTCTTTTCCAAACATACCAAAAAAGCTGTAAGATCCCTAAAACCACAAGACTGAGTCTCAGAAAGTGATTAAGTAACTTTGAACTACTTTGGCCTCCAGGAGACTTAACATTTTCCATTTCTCTCTTGGACGTGTGCCCCCTGGAAAACAGACCTCTCTCTTCCCACAACTACTAGGGAAAACCACAGCCCCTTCTCCACACCTCCCCTTCCCTCTTAAACTGGCATTCCCTTCTGATCATTTTGTATTTTACCTATGGTAAGATATTATAGTGACACTATTACAAAGATATGAAATAGTTTAAAGCAACTAGTTATTTATCTTAGCCTGAATATTACTAAAAATAGTGTTCCCCCCTTAGAAGGGGGAAACAACAAAAACAAAGTTTCAAACGTATTTGTAACAAAACCATGCTAAAACCCATGCTCTATGACACACATTCCTTCTCCTCTAACTTTCTCAATAATAAGTAGCAGGTGAAGTATGTTCATAATTTTAACTCAAATATCTCAGTTCAGCACTTAATCTCCCTCTTTCAAAAATGTCTAGATAAGAAGGAAAAAAACATGTTTCTCAGTATGACCTCTAGCAATTCATAAGCCTTTTAATAGACACATTACCCATATATGTCATTAATACAGCATTCTTATCTCACAGAGACATCATTTATTGTAAATCCAACATTATTTTAATATTTTGCTGCATTAAATGGTCTTGGGGCCCATTTACCCCTGTGGAATGACAAATGATGAATGATTTAGGCTCTTCCCAACTTAATAAAGCAGACTAAAGAACAGATCTTGAGGTTCCCTATGATTTGTGCACTAAATATCTTCTTCGTGTTACCTTAAATTCCCATCTCCTAGAAAAATGTGAGCTTGTATATCTGCTTTTATAAAGCCACGAGAATATTTTGGAAAAAAACAAGCCTTTTTAGATTATATTTGGATTATTCTTAACATAGCATGTTCTTTCCTAACAACATTTTCTGAGATATTCTTAACCATCTGACAAAGCATGCATATAAATATAGTATGTAGCGAGTTTTATTACAAGACGACAAGTATATTGGCCACAAAATAAATTCATCATTCTTCACCTAAGAGGAGACTATTATAATTCACTGTACAAGCTATCTCTTCATGTATAATTTAATGCATCTGTACTAAAGTTCATAATATCAGAGAGAGAATGAAGAGATGGAACACTGTCTCCTTAAATCACAATGATCTAATTTATAATAAACCAAGCTTCTAAGTAACAATAGTAAAAACAAGCCAAAAAAATGCTCTTTTATGATGGTCACACTCTCTGTTAATGTCATTCCTTTTCTTCTAAAAATTATAGAATACAGTGCAGCTGCAGTTCTTTTGAGATGTGCTGGCATGCAGACATCTATTCCATCAAAAGCAGATTCAAGGAAAAGGGAAAGTTTGCAAAAAGAGCGTGTCATACCCTGCCTTACCTTGTGGTAGATGTGTGACCTCAAAAGGGTAGTAGACACCCTAATAAATTCAATTCCTACTAGAAAGAAGTTGGTAAGGAAGTTAGCAAGTGTTTAACAGACAACAGCTGTTCAGGTTGTAAAGAGAAAAGCTTCTCTCACTTTTGAGGACTCACCTGAATGAAAATTCATACTGTGGCGAACTTCAGTCTAGTAGCGGACCTTTGAGTTGTCTTGGAAAAAGACATTCTGCCAAGGATGGTATTCTTTCAGGGAGCCTCCAAGATGACCTATCGTTTGGCGAAGGTATGAACAGAACTTCAAATAACCATCCCACACATACTGGAATAAGGCCCAACTTCTGGTGGAGCGTGCCTATATCTCTTGAATACTTTTGCACTCCCACAGTATATCCTAACAGATCTCACCATCTTTACTGACATTTTCTTCATACAGGCACTATGCTGTGTTTATGTTGGCAACTGAAATCGAACAAATGGGGAGAATAACGGAAGTGTTTCTTTTTAAAAGCCCCTAAATGTGAAAAAATATTAAACATGAGTTTTAGAGAAGAAAACAGCCAAGTGAATCTGAGCCAAATATTCAGATAGACACTACAGCTGGGCCCAAATAGACTAAAATATGCAAACACTAAACAACCACTGATCTTGGGGAAAAAAAAGGCGCATGTGGGAGAAGGTACATCAGTCTGACCAACAGATGAGGATGGGAACAGTAAAAAACCAAGACATGGAAAAGTTCTAGGCAAAAGGATCTCTTGTTCATTACTGACACAAAATGGTTCACCTCAAGCAACCCAGATCCTGGGTCTCCAGCTCATAATCTTGTATCATAAAGATACCTTCATGAAATCAAGGAGAAATGACAGACAAGTGGGTTTGATGATTCACTATATGAACTACTTCCCGGCTCAGAGAAGATCCTGTTTTATCATGCTTTTTACTCAGGCAAAATACTTTCAAATGTTACCCGCTATCATCTGGTTAGACGATCAGCAGACAGGGATTACAAACAGCCTTGAACTATTGAACATTAATATGCATACTTCTCTTGACAGCAGAAAAAAAAATATTAAAACTGTTCATTGACTGTGAAATTGTCTCCCGGCCCAAAACTAGGTCACTTTAACAATCATCCAGACTGAAGAAGCAAAACTCCCTTAATAGACATTGAAGGACTCACCATCACAGGAGAAAAGATATTCCTGGACACAGAAAAGCTGAGTGGATTATATACTGAGAAACCAATTGTACATTTGAAGCTTAAAGGACCACAGTGTGAAATCTTGTATAAGAAGTAAAGGCATTTGACTCCAACTTTCAGGTGAGATTCTAGTCTGAAGTACAGAGTTAAGTCCCTCCTATTGGGAAAGCAGTCATGAAAGAACTATGCTAAAGGAGACCAAGTCAGTCCTTAAGTACCGCTATTACTTCAACTGACTGTATCAAAGGAGAATATAATTTTCATTGTTTGCCTAAAGAACCATGATGATCAAAATATATGACGTATATGTGAACCTGAGCTACTGAGGCACTTTTGCATAGCAAGTTGTCCTGATGGAAGAGAATAAACCTCCTGAGCTATCCACTGATAGGAGGAAGACGACTGGTGCTAAGGAAAGCCAAATACCTGATCACAGGCATGAGCTATTATGAAGCACTGGTACTTACAGCAAAAGAGTCTTCATAAGGGAATTTGAGATTAGACTTTGAAATTCCGTCCATGTGGCAGCAAAAAACTGCTCTATTACAAAATATGTTAGTCAATCTCTCTCATTTATTGTAGCAGCGTGTATGGCTATAAATCAGATCTAATCAAGTCATTTAGAGTTCTTGTGTGGACCTCTTCCTTACCAATTAGACCAAGAAGAGAATGCTTGGATGGAGAACATTCTCTGGGGTTTCACCTTTGAGTGATTTGGAAAGTGTCTGGGGAGCAGATAAAGCACTTCACTGTCACAAACTTTCCACACCACAAGATTCTTGTTTCATCTACCAGAATAGTTCCAGTTCCAACAAGGCTTATCACAACATCCAGCATCAGTTTATTCTCAACCTCTAACAAATGCACACACTTCTGTGTTTCAGACACTAAATGAACAAGCTTTGCTTTGGCCATCTGGAAGAAACACACTGTGACCCTTGGGCAGAAAAAATCCACACATAATAATCTGTCCCACTTCTGGACAAAAAGTCTTTTCTGTCGCCATCTATAGAGCTCACAATGCACAGATTGTCCAGTTACCTCTTGTATAAAAGCGGCAACTGAAAGATACAGGAAAATTAGCTTAGCTGCATAAGCCTTCCTAGGACTTTTCATGCAAAGTTTCAGAAACTGTATTCCTAGGTCTTCTAATTCACATTTGCAGAAACCTCACATTGTATCACTCAAAAATAATTCAAGGCAAAAAGTAAGACCGAAAGAAATCTCAATCAGAAAACAAAGCAAAAAAGAAAAAAAAAATCAATAGCGTGGCATACCTCAAAAACAGCCTACTTATTTGTGGCTTACTAATGTACTAGAGTAGTTCAAGTGCTATACATATACTGAATATGCTATATTAATTATAGTATCTGATAGGGAGGTTATCTCTAGGAAATACAGCAATAATCAAAGTACTTTTTCTAAAAAGTAAGAAAATCTATGCCTACCCAGCTTTAGTGGAGTCTCACTTGACTTGGCCTGTAATTTCAACTTCAGAAATAAGCCGTAACAGATTTCTTTGTATCATGTCATATTTATTTGAGACCAGTCTCTGTCAAATCTGAGAATTCTTAAATCTGTGAATAAGCTTGATTTTTTCTCTTCTAATATATTTTTTCCAGTCTTTTAAAGGAACCACCATGACAAGTCTTAAAGAAACCACCAGAGTACTGCAATACCTTCCTTTTGCCCTCTCAAACTGACAGCAATAGTCAACAACGTTGTTGTGACCCTCTGAACTAGTATTCTTAAATTACATTCTTGTACTCTTAAATGACGTTCCCTAATGCTACCTCTAACAATTACTACACGTGGTATGTTTGAATGGAGACAAGTTTACACAGGAACAGAAATACCATAAAAATAGTTTCTTTCTAGCTAGTATTCTGTCACTGACAGCAGTCAAATGCAGAAGCCTTAGGAAAACTTGCGCAAACTAGAGAATCTAGTTATATCTTCCTTATCCCTCCTTCCTAGGGGTTTGGCTGGCTGTGCTGTCATACAGTGCTGGGTGAGCAAGAGTTGTAAGAAGCTGTGTCCTTCTGGCTTCACTTGGGAACTGCATTTAAGCACAGGCAAACCAGGCTCTTGGTTCTTGTCTGAGCTAAGTTACAGCCGTGCCTGTGGCTGCTTGCACACCTCACTGCTCTGTGGAGCCTGAGCCATGGCCATGACTTCCCAACTTGACCTTGGACCTGCCTCATCACTATGAACCTAGCCTGGTGATCACTGGACTCATGGCTGACCCTGGGGATTGTCACTGGGCTTGCTCTGCTCTTCCTGTGCAACTGCGCCATTTCTGCGTAAAGCCACAGCCACAGCTGTCTTCTAGTCACCTGCAGATCCTGGCTCACCTCGCACCATAGAGCAGCCTACCTTTGGCAGTCCTCTCCCCCCGCCACCAAGCATGTCAGTGTCCATTTATCTACACTCAACTTCCTCTGTCACGTAATGGCCTCAATACTCAACCTCATAAGGTGCCACTAACAAGTCTTTTCAATTAGCCTCTAATACTCTCAGATCTTACACGAATTAAAACAGTTGATCTACACTTAAGTTTTGCCTCACTGAGGTTTTTCCAAATGTTTACTGGATTTTCCAGTAAAGAGCAATTCTGTCCAAGGTCTGAATTTACTTTTTCAGATGCTATATTCAGAAGTGAAAAGTGTTTGATTACTAAATTTATCCTCAGACCTTTTTCCTGAATGACCAGAATTGTTTTATTACCATTTCAGCTGAAGCTCGACTTCCACTAAAAAAAACCTCCAAACATTTAACTGCATGAACTGAGGCCAGTGAAAGAGTAGTTCTTACTCTCGCCTTTGTTAGGCCCATGATACAAACAACAGCATTTTCCAATTTTAATTGATATGACTGGAGCGATTCCATCTCTGTTCTTTTGCAGAGATGGTCACAAGAATTGAGGATTTTTTTCTTAAATTAATCCCTTCTGTCTGAAACTCTTTTCACAAGCTGCACAGAATGTTTATTAAACAGTTTTGCACATTGATACACTCGTAAGGATGGTTCAGGAAGCTTGATTAAGTGTATAAACTGCATTCTGAAGACTTTTAATACAGTCCATCCACACACATGATACTCTTCCTCAGTACAATCTGTCTTGCTATATACTTCTCCACGGGTATGTTACATCCATTGAAAGGCATTTTTGCTTATTTCATTTACAGAATCACAGAATGGTCAGTGTTGGAAGGGACCTCTGGA